>CM075330.1:121156699-121756699 GCA_037788925.1 Mytilus galloprovincialis | reverse complement strand
TATTTAACACCTATTCTAAGGTTATATTTAACCAAGACATATTTTAGCCTTGTTTTTTACAAATAACAAACATTTTGTAGGCTATCTGAAAATCTGGATATTGATGACAATAAACTACTGAGATGTCCCAACATATCCATAGAGAGCATATATAGCAAAGCGTCCAGTGATATCCCAAATGTAAAGGAAATTTGCAATCAGAACTGCATATTCAAAATGCTTAAAGCCATTTTTCCATGTATAACAAAGTCCAAGTTGAAAGAAAATGGTGTATTTATATTGAGTGTCAAAGGGGTCAAATTTGATTTACAGCCTGCTGAAAATATCAGATTTGCAGATATTAACAAATATGTTCCGCAGCAATGGAATGTTTTAGAAAATACAACCACTACACTAACATTAGGATATCTTTCTATTGAAAAATTCAATGGAAATTCAGTTCTTATGGAGTTGAAAATAGGTAGTGATAGACTAATTGGGCTTTTTGTGGCTGGGAAAGCCATAAATCTTTCTGACTTTTTCATTGGCAAAAGTATCACATTCACTTTAAAATCGTTAAAGGGTCTATTTAAAAGTTTAAGAACAGTTGGTCTATGTTATGGTGCTACTCTTGAAACAAATGAGTCTGATATATTTTCTTCAAGCCAACTGTGTGTTAAAGAAATCTGCTTAACAGACACCAAGTCTAAGACTGTAATAAGACATGTACAGTGTTTGAGAACTGTCCAAATAAATTCTCAATCTCATACTTGTATTAAATGTTCTGAGCACAAGCGTCATAAAAATATGATCAATCAAAGATGCTGTTAAACTCTGACAAGGAAAATGTTAATCCAGCAACCCAGCAAAAAACAGATGTAACTGATCAATTGAGGAAAATTGCACCAAATTTAAGTGAAAATCAAATTTTACTTATTACAAGTCAAATTGAATCTTCATCACATAATCATTCTAAAGGTGTTAGATGGCCAAAGGAAATAATATGCATGGCACTGACCATATACAACAGAAATCCTTCTGCATACAAAGACATTACAAGAAATGGTTGGCTAAACTTGCCATCTGAAAGTCTTCTATATTTATATAAAAATGCTGTAAAACAAAAACCCGGTATAATTCCTACCATGATGGCATGGATGAAAAATGAGGCTGTTAGGCTGAGGGTTGAAACAGAAGGCTATTATGGTGGTGTTTTATTAGATGAAATGTCCATACAAGAGGACCTGCAAATAGTTAACCATGGGAATGGTACCTCATTGTTTGGATTGGTAGATTGTGAACCTGAGGTTATGTTAATGCACTGTTCCAATGAAGGTAAATGTGAAAGTAAATTAGCAAATCATGTAATGCAGTACATTTTCCATGGAATAACTGGCTTCCGTTGGCCATTTGCTAATTATCCTAATGCACAAGCTGCACCTGCTGACATATTTATCACAACCTGGAAATGCATTGATGCATTATATGAATGGGGTTTTAAACCCATTTACTTATGTATGGACGGTTCTAGCAATAACCGTGCTTTCCTGAAAATGCATTTTCCTGAAAATGACCCCCTTTTGACAAAAATGGTGGCTTCACATTACAAAAACCCTTTAAGAAAAATGATCTTTATCATGGACCCCTGCCATCTTATCAAAAAAATCCGTAAGAGTGTGTTATCCAGTGGAATAAAAGCTCATGACCAGAGACTATTATCATTAGAAAGCTGTACAATTCAATGGCAGATGTGGATCGATGCACATAACTGGGATCGTAATACCCATAGGTTTCCAATACACAATAAATTAACTCAGGAGCACATCTTCCCTAACAATGCTCAAAAAATGAGAAACAAGCTGGCATTTGAAACACTTAATGTTGACATGTTGCATTTAATGAAAATGTATAGAAAGTCTCTCAGTGGTGAAGCTGGTCAGCAGGCATTAAGTGCAGTTATCCAATTTCTTGAACACTCTAGTACATTGGTGGAGTTTTTCACTGATCAGCGGCCTGTAAAAGATATGAGTGATGAAAGAATAATGAAATTAAGTATTGCATATAATTGGTATAAATCATGGGAAAAACAAGTTTGTCAAAATGACACTATAAGTAAGCGATACAAGAGTCTTCTTACCATGGAAACAAGAGAAGACCTTGATTTTATGTACCATGGGATAATGTCGCTCATCACCTTTTGCATTGAAGTCCTAAAGACTGAAGTTGTACCAGCAAGACTGAACAGTGATATAATTGAAAACATTTTTTGTCAACAAAGATCACTCTACCATGGACCTACTACTCATCCAACATATAACTCATATAGAACTGGTATAAACAGTGTTGTTTTAGGACAGTCTTTAGTATCCAGAAAGAGTAATGCAGGTGGAAATGGTGCTAAGCCATTTTCTGCTGAAATTCCAACAAAGAAATTAAGAATTTGATAAAACATTGTATGTTAACATATACATGATGCATGTAATCCATTGCAATCTTTTGCATAGACTAAAATTTCTTTTAATCAAATTTAAAAGCTCATTTAGATCTGACCATTAATACCAGCCACACAGCATACAATATCTTAACATACATACTTATTATTTAAGAGAACAAAGATATATATGAAAATACAGAGCACAGTACAAAGATGAATAACTCTTGTTAAAATATAACTGTTATCTATTTAGAGATCAAATGTACAACTTCATAGTATTAAAATCTGAATCTTCATTTGTCTTGGTGTATTCCTGTGTGTATATTTTTTTGTTTGTGTGTGTGTGTGTGTGCCTGTCTGTGTAATACAGCTGTCAGCTGCAAAACTGCATACATGTACAAAATTATAACAACAAAAAAAACCAACAGATGATGGTTAAAAAGAAGTCTTGACATTTTGTCTTTGGTCTCTTATTGGCAATCATGACATATCACCTTATCTATATATATCTATATTTAAGATTTCTTATTAGTCCAGGTTATATGTCAAGCTATTAACTCTAACAATGTGGAAAAATGTTTCATAAATTGAATAAATACATGTAAACATTTAAGTTTTTAAATTTCAGGTTAAGAAAATATGCCTTTGAAGCACAGGCACTGGTCTCAGAATTAAGGTATATAGGAATGTTTTTCTGCGACAAGTTCCTGTGCTATTAAGGTTTCCCTCATAGAATAGAAAAAAAAATAGCAGTCTTTTTTAAGTAATCAAATTGATAAAACTTAACACAAAAACTTACAGAAATGTGTTGGTGATCTATTCACAGCACTTCATGCAATACCAATCATCTTCTGTTTTATCTATCAATTGATCAGCTGTAATATTCTGACATTCTTTGTGATACCAGTTGTCACATATGTCACATTGTATCCTTTCATCAACACTGTTAAACTTGCAACTACAGATTGAGCAAACAATTTCATCTTTTCTAATTTTTTCCGAATTTTTCTTTCTTGTTATCCTTCTTTTAGAAGTGCATGATTTTCTTTTTCTTTTACTTCCTTTTTTTGCCGCATGTACATGTTCAAGGTTTTCAACAACTTGTGTTTGTTCAAGGTTTTCAACAACTTGTGCTTGTTCAAGGTTTTCAACAACTTGTGCTTGTTCAAGGTCTTCAACAACTTGTACTTGTTTAAGGTTTTCAACAACTTGCGCTTGTTCAAGGTTTTCAACAACTTGTGCTTGTTCAAGGTTTTCAACAACTTGTGTTTGTTCAATGTTTTCAACAACTTGTGCTTGTTCATGGTCTTCAGATTTTGTAAGTGGGCCCACATTTGGAATACTAATAAAATTAGGCACAGTGGCTAGTAAATTATCACACATAGCTTGTTTGTTATCTTTTATAGACATGTTTGTGTCATATGCTTTTCCTAGACACATTAATTGCTTTTTTGTAAAACATTTTAAAACTAATGTACCAGAATCACAAATGCAGGATTGCAGTTTTAGGTGCGAACTAATTTTATTTTCAGATTTATCATTTAAAATGTATGACATCGAAATTTGTTTACTGGTGTTGTCTCTTTTTGTTGTTTCAACAACCCTTTTTCTAAGAGTTTCAGATTTTTGCATTCCAAAACTTTTAATTAAGTCTTTTCGAAATTGGTTGTCAGATACTCGACAAAATCTCAAAATTAAGTCTGAATATAGATCTTTTAAACAAGCCATTGCTATGTCCTCATCCACTCTTACAAAGGTAGCTGTGAGATCAAAATTCTGTAATAATTTCTGAAAATTAGTAAAAAGTGTCTTGCTGCTTAATAATTTCTCATGAACAAAATTAAATATATTAGAGCCATGTTTATGAAACATTTTTTCATTCTGATAATTTATTCGGTTCCTATCAATATCCACAAAGAAGTCTAATACATCATCTTTTATGTCAGTTAATCCTTGTGTTAAATTTTGTTTTCTTTTGGTTTCTTCAAGGCTTTCTTTGTATGAACTACTCTCCAATAAATCAGCATATGTTGTTGTCATATAATCCAATATTTTTACTTTAAGGAAACAATCAGTCACACAGGACTGTTTGTTTTTCTTATACATGTTATTTTTTCCTATTGTCATGTAATGATACTTGGATTTTGCAATACATCTTCCAGCAATATACCTAAGTTTGCCCAAGCCTGCATCATCATTTGAGTATGCACTTTGTTGATGTGGCAATTCAGTTGAATCCTTAACGTTACTAGTTTTATTCTCTATAATAAAATGTGAAACAAAGTTAAAAATTCTACTAAAAACTGTGAAGTCATCAGATTCTGCCTTCCTATTACAACAATTTTCAATGAGAGAAATATATTCATTGGAATGTAAAAACTTATAGAGTTTGCTGAAATAGTTTGTCCATGATTTTGAATCTGTCTTTTTTTCAGTAGATTCACTACCAAAAACGTGTTCATATATATCTGAAATATTTTCAAAAATTGTCGTCAGAAATAAATTTAGTTGTAATTTATGCTTTTCTAGCAGTAAATTTAATCGCTCATTTATAGAAACCTGTTCATCAGTCACCAGCATATCAGGTAAACATGACCGTATGTCATCTAAACTTATTGGACAGTCATTTAAATTCACTTGTAAATTGTGTATCTCATCTTCAGATGCAACACTATCTATTGGATCACCCACATTTTCATTAACATGTACCATTTTCTCAATTTCATCAATTTCTTCATAAGTGAATTCTGATAATTCTGATTCTGATAAAACATTTTCTTCAAACTCTAAATTAAATTCTGTTGCTAAGGAATATGAAATACTGCAGCATTCCAAATCACTCAGAAATTGAACAGAATTTAGTTCATAAAATTCAAATAGGGATTTCTCAGGTTTTATTACATTTCTAGTATGAAAATCAATCAATCTCAGTCCTTTATTTTTTCTTATCCTACCAACTGCCACACCCAGTTGTCCTGCTTTAAAAATATTGGAAGAATCAACCTCAAATCTATCCAAAGTTAGCCCTTGTGCCTTGTGAATAGTCGCACCATATGACAAGACTAATGGTATTTGTAGTCTACTAGCTACAACTTTGTTTTCAATGGAACTATAAACTGTGAACATTTCTCTTTTTATGTCTGTTATCAAACCATTAAAGTTAACAGTGACAGTGTTATTGTCAGTATTTATTTCCTGCACAGTTCCTTGTAACCCATTGACAAGATTTTTACTTAAATTTTTCACCAACATTACTGGACAGTTTATTTTTAAATGTAAAGATTGACCAACGGACATTTTCCTTAATTTAGTTGGGTCTCCTTCATCAAGAGAATGAAATGATTTTAAATCTCCTTCTAGATCAAGAAGGCGCGACGCATTATACACTTCTCTGTCAAAATTTCTTGCAAAGAGTCTGATGGGGTCATTGCCAGGAGGAAGTGGCCTTTGTAGACGTTTTAACAAGTTATGCGTATCAGTTGGTAGCTCTCCTCTTGAAATATCATGTATAGCCTTCACAAAATCAGGTTCATCTTGACGCATTACTTTATCAAGCACTATTTTGTGTCTAAATACATTTTTAAAAACATCAGACTTGAAACAAAATTCTCCAGGGTCTTGGTTAAGTAAATCTGGAACTGGGGGGAGCTGAAAAAAATCTCCTGACCCAATTATTTGTATACCTCCAAAATAAAGATCACTATCTCTGATTTTTCTACATATAAATTCAATCTGATTAAACATTTTAGCAGAAAGCATTGATATTTCATCTAGAATCAAAACATCTGTTTGCCTGATGTTCAATTTGTATTTTTGAAAATGTTCATCAATAGTTAATTTTTGTAATAGTTTGTCGTTAGAAAAATGACCATCTGCTATACCGGACCATGAATGGACAGTAATCCCACCTATATTCAAGGAAGCCACTCCCGTTGTTCCTGTGACTGCGACCGTTTTTCCCCCTTTTTTTAGTTCTTGTTCTATCGTACAGACCAAATGGCTCTTCCCCGTTCCACTTTGCCCAAGAAGCAAAAGGTTATGACCATTTTTTACCTCATTCAATGCTATAAGCTGTTTGACATTCATTTTGTTATGAAACACACGTGTACACAACGACACTAATGTACAGTTATAAATTGACCAAAATTTCCCACATTTGTTTTCAGCCAGACGATTGACCAATGAGAAACCAGTATAAAATTACATGCGGACTGGGTGTTGCCAAAATTTGAGACGAATGCAAAAAAAATCCCGTTGACCGACTTCTGAGACCTGCTACTAATGATCCCGACAACAATGATAGTCGTGTCATATACCATTGTGTAGATAAATCAATTTAGATTTACGCCATATTAAGTTTAAGTAGGTTTGACAACCGAGAAATCGAAAAATAACGGGAATTCGGGACTGGGTGTCATTTTTCAAAAAATTTAGTTAAGTACCTTGTGTTATATTAAGGTATATAGGGGAAAAAAAATTCTGAGACAAGTGCCTGTGCTGTTGAGGCATATGATAAAAAGATTTCATTTCGAAAGTACTAAATTGGGGTCCGACGTCCGTGTACTTTTCACTCTTTGAACTTCTATTTGGAAACCACGTAAAAGGATCAATATACGAATCTGTTATTTGTCCATTGTTGAAGCATATGATAAAAAGATCATAACATATCATTTTTCATATCGCATGTATTATCAGCCCTCGGTCAATATCAGCCCTCGAGCCATGCCATGAAATAATCTGATAGCATTGCATAAATTTAAAACTAGATAAACATCATTCGGTATATTTCATACCTGTTGAACAGACCTGAGTACCGTTCCAGGATTTATTAACTTCTTGAAAGATGTTATCATCAACTAGTGATACTATTATTTGGAAACAGATAAGAGCGAAATAATACATAAAGTCGAACTATTTAAACGTAAATTAACGTTAGAACACAATTTACTGTACACAATTATTTTAACAAATAGTTTTATTTGAAATGTACTGATTGTGTCATTTGGACCAGGTGTGGATTCGCAGTGTTGGTGATGCATGTGTAAAAAAGAGACGCGTACGGTATCTCACCTTTAGGATCTCATGCAATTTGGTAGTGTTACCTTGATTTGTGTAAAATTTATCGAAATGTCTCTTCTTGCTATATATATATATATATCTTAAGAAGACTAGTTAAAATAACGAGTCATTTAATTTTTATTTGCGTGAAATGTTTGCTTCTATGTTATTATGTTTGTTCTACTTCGACTTATGATTTTGACTATCTCTTGTTATCTTTTTATTGTGAATTTTTTCATTAAGTGTTTTAGCTACTGTAATAAGTCACCACATAAGAGCTTCATCTTGATTTATTATATACGAACTTATTTGCGATATCAATTGATAAGTATTTGAATATGATAACCGACATAAGTAAGTTAAACATTGACACTGAAAGTAGAAATGTCTGTCAAGGCTGAATTTGTTTTGGTTTAATGACTAATGTTAACAGTACACTTTAAACACAGAAGACACACAAAACATTCTTTTTGTTAATAAAACCCTACGTACGGAAAAGGCATGAAATTCAAAGTGAGTGAAAACTGTTCGTCGACGGGTTATAACATGCATCAACAGTAAAGATAATCTGTCAACGTCATGGCAAAAAAAAATCCACAGGAAGCGACCTGTTCATCTCGATTGTGACCAAATGAAACTAATCACCGAATTGTACTACTTTGAGTATAAACAGGTGCTTCTAATTTGGCTGAGAGCACCTCAGATAACCCCAAGTGAATTTTTGTTGATCAGTTTTTAATTTCCTGTATAGGTTTGTCACCGTCCTGCCTTCAATAATGAGCAAAATCTTTACCATATATAACGGTATAATTGGCCCGAGGAAAACAAACATGTGAAATCATTGAAAGTATAAAGCAAATGACCTGATTTAAGCTAATAGATTAAAACGAAAACACAACCACTTGACTGCAGGCTCGTAAATTTATTCAGTTCATTGTTGTAAAATATATTTGTGACAGCTCCTCACTGCACAAAACCACCTGTTTTATTCGAACGAAATATCAAATCAGTTGAAAATGACTCTTGTCCCTTCTGATTAGATCTTAGCTCACAATAACAGACAAAATACACAAGCTACCAATCTAAGAATAACCACAGTAACTAAAGCTAGTTCAAATCCAATATTCAACTAACAAGTCTAACATATGTTCGAAGACGACAATATAAAGCAGCACATCTCCAATGGACAATGTTAAGGACGTATTAAGCTAAAAGCATTCGTGGTGGATAATAATAGTAATAGTAATAGTAATATAGACTTGTAATTAAAATACTAGTATGGATATTATAATCAATGTAAGTGGCGATAAAAATCTGTTTTCAGAGTACGTACTACAATTTTTAGTTGATTACATTGCCCCCACTGTGAGCTATGAAACAGCATGATCAACACGACGGTGTCAAATGTAGATCAACTCATCATAGATACCGGTACCAGGATTAAATTTTGTATTCACGCTAGACGCGCATTTTGTCTACAAAAGACTCATCAGGGACGCTCGAATCAAAAAAAGTTAAAAAGGCAAAATAAAGTACGAAGTTGAAGAGCATTTAGGACCAAAGTTCCTTAAATTTTTGCCAAAATACAGCTAAGGTAATCTATTCCTGGGGTAGAAAAGCCGTAGTATTTAAAACAGTTAATTCATAAATGTGACCATACGTATAAGATCAGGATCTATTTCTCTTTCAGATCAACCTTTCTGGGGTTTGTGTTGCCCAATCTTTAGTTTTCTATGTTGTGTTTTGTAAACTGTTATTTGTTATTAGGTCTTTTTCTTTCTTTTTGTTTTACATGTAATTGTCAGTTATAGGGAAGGGGTATTTACCAGGTTGAAAATCACGTTCCGTGAGGACAATGATTCTATGTTTACAATGTTACCTGAGATCACCCGTAGTTTTTGGTGGGGTTCCTGTTGCTTATTCTTTAGTTTTCTATGTTGTGTCATGCGTACTATTGTTTGTCTGTTTGTCCTTTTCATTTTTAGCCATGGCGTTGTCAGTTTATTTTCGATTTGTGAGTTTGACTCTCCCTTTGGTATCTTTCGATAAATAACACTTTTTGGCAGAGATCGAAGCTTGCGTCCAGTGTTTCGTCTACCGATGATCCGTAATGTTCCTGTGGGATAAAAACTCACTCGGTAACATGTTGCGCCCAAAATAAGTACCGATTGCAAACTTTCTAAACGCTATAAAAACCACTGCATACGTAGTAACTGCATCACGGACCTTGGGAATGGGGACATTTACACTAGACATATAACGGTCTGAGCGGGCATAAGTCAAAGACGGCTCTTGCTTTATACAGTCATAGACTGAGCGAGAAAAAAGGTCAAATTGTTTTGACGTGCTAAGCACTTCTATGAAAGTAGAATACGTCCCCTAAAAGAAATATACAAATACCGTAGCTGGTCCAAAACCAGTGGCAGTTCCGTCTAGATCATCGACTGCATATTGTTCTAGTATGACAAATTGAGGGATTTATTTTGAACTACAAGACTTTTTTGTCTGATGATTAAGCTTTTGCTAATGTTTTACATTACATTACGTACTTTGAAACGCAAGTGACTGTTCAAAATAAATAAAAATGTAAAGAATTAGCCAAACGTTACTTATATACAATGGCAATATGTAAAAACAATATTTACATTGACGAAAGCTTTAAGCCAAAATAGTTATCAACACGATTATTTATGTTATATATTAGTGCACTTTAATAATATTATAATAGCTATCATCTAAATGTTTGCTCTCATATCTACTTTCAAGCGTTAATTTTTCTTTATACAATATACTTCTGACTTGTGACTAATCTGTATGCATAGTTTATCAGCTTCGATTTATATTTTCAAAACTCCAGTTTAACCCTTGTTGTCATGTGAGATTCTTGTTGCGTAACGTCTTGTTTGTTATTGTTTGTCTCTGTATTTCCTGTAGACAATGGTGCTGTATATTTTTTTACGACATATGAATTATATTGCCACTTTTTACTTACTTTCAAAACATGAATTACTACGTGACGTCATTAGTCTTATGCGTCATCTCGATTTATTATTTAATTGTATATTTTCAATATCAGTTGATACGTATTTGAATATGATAACCGACTAAAATAAGTAAATATTTACACTTAATACACATTAAAGGTTAACAGTATTTTTGGGTTTATAACTAGTTTTAACAATGAACCTTCAACAAAGATGACACACAGAAGCATCATATTAATGTATAAAATTTAACTTTTTTGTTTTTAATTAAGCAACATACGACCGAACATACGATATCTAACTCTATCTATTGATAAAATTCAATTTCACCGACCTCATAGGCTTTAAATAGCAGGTGATAGCATCACGACTTTTGTAACTTCCCTTTAAGAACTTTGTTTGACAAATCATTATCCTTGGAACACATCGTTTTAAAACAAATGACACATATCCCACTCACGCTATCTAACATTTCCAAGTTCAGCGTTAACTTGGATCTATTTTCAAAATAGTAATATATTTAAATCAATTTCGCATCAGAATGAGCTTGTTTACCAAGTCTTAAGATATTTGATAACAACTTTACAGCAACTTCGATCACAACTAGATTTTGATCATGTTCGTGTTTCTCAGTCCGCAGTATTCTATGTTGTGTCATGTGTACTATTGTTTGTCTGTTTGTCTTTTCCTTGTTAAGCCATGTCATTGTCAGTTTAGGATTCTACTGTTTGTCTGTTTGTATTTTCCTTGTTAAGCCATGTTTTGTGCTTTACTGTTTGTCTGTTTGTCTTTTCCTTGTTAAGCCATGTTTTGTGCTCTACTGTTTGACTGTTTGTCTTTTCCTTGTTAAGCCATGTTTTGTGTTCTACTGTTTGTATGTTTGTCTTTTCCTTGTTAAGCCATGTCGTTGTCAGTTTAGGATTCTATTTTCGACTTATGTGTTTGAATGTTTTTCTAGTATCTTTCGCCTCTCTTTGAATGTTCTTCTGGTATCTTTCGCCTCTCTTTGAATGTTCTTCTGGTATCTTTCGCCTCTCTTTGAATGTTCTTCTGGTATCTTTCGCCTCTCTTTGAATGTTCTTCTGGTATCTTTTGCATCTCTTTGAATGTTCGTCTAGTATCTTTCGCCTCTCTTTGAATGTTCTTCTGGTATCTGTCGCCTCTCCTTTAATGTTCTTCTGGTATCTTTCGCCTCTCTTTTAATTACCATAAAGACAAACTGCTATCCAATAAACGAACGAACAACACATAGGAAAACAAACATGTGAAATCATTGAAAGTATAAAGCAAATGACCTGATTTAAGCTAATAGATTAAAACGAAAACACAACCACTTGACTGCAGGCTCGTAAATTTATTCAGTTCATTGTTGTAAAATATATTTGTGACAGCTCCTCACTGCACAAAACCACCTGTTTTATTCGAACGAAATATCAAATCAGTTGAAAATGACTCTTGTCCCTTCTGATTAGATCTTAGCTCACAATAACAGACAAAATACACAAGCTACCAATCTAAGAATAACCACAGTATCTAAAGCTAGTTCAAATCCAATATTCAACTAACAAGTCTAACATATGTTCGAAGACGACAATATAAAGCAGCACATCTCCAATGGACAATGTTAAGGACGTATTAAGCTAAAAGCATTCGTGGTGGATAATAATAGTAATAGTAATAGTAATATAGACTTGTAATTAAAATACTAGTATGGATATTATAATCAATGTAAGTGGCGATAAAAATCTGTTTTCAGAGTACGTACTACAATTTTTAGTTGATTACATTGCCCCCACTGTGAGCTATGAAACAGCATGATCAACACGACGGTGTCAAATGTAGATCAACTCATCATAGATACCGGTACCAGGATTAAATTTTGTATTCACGCTAGACGCGCATTTTGTCTACAAAAGACTCATCAGGGACGCTCGAATCAAAAAAAGTTAAAAAGGCAAAATAAAGTACGAAGTTGAAGAGCATTTAGGACCAAAGTTCCTTAAATTTTTGCCAAAATACAGCTAAGGTAATCTATTCCTGGGGTAGAAAAGCCGTAGTATTTAAAACAGTTAATTCATAAATGTGACCATACGTATAAGATCAGGATCTATTTCTCTTTCAGATCAACCTTTCTGGGGTTTGTGTTGCCCAATCTTTAGTTTTCTATGTTGTGTTTTGTAAACTGTTATTTGTTATTAGGTCTTTTTCTTTCTTTTCGTTTTACATGTAATTGTCAGTTATAGGGAAGGGGTATTTACCAGGTTGAAAATCACGTTCCGTGAGGACAATGATTCTATGTTTACAATGTTACCTGAGATCACCCGTAGTTTTTGGTGGGGTTCCTGTTGCTTATTCTTTAGTTTTCTATGTTGTGTCATGCGTACTATTGTGTGTCTGTTTGTCCTTTTCATTTTTAGCCATGGCGTTGTCAGTTTATTTTCGATTTGTGAGTTTGACTCTCCCTTTGGTATCTTTCGATAAATAGCACTTTTTGGCAGAGATCGAAGCTTGCGTCCAGTGTTTCGTCTACCGATGATCCGTAATGTTCCTGTGGGATAAAAACTCACTCGGTAACATGTTGCGCCCAAAATAAGTACCGATTGCAAACTTTCTAAACGCTATAGAAACCACTGCATACGTAGTAACTGCATCACGGACCTTGGGAATGGGGACATTTACACTAGACATATAACGGTCTGAGCGGGAATAAGTCAAAGACGGCTCTTGCTTTATACAGTCATAGACTGAGCGAGAAAAAAGGTCAAATTGTTTTGACGTGCTAAGCACTTCTATGAAAGTAGAATACGTCCCCTAAAAGAAATATACAAATACCGTAGCTGGTCCAAAACCAGTGGCAGTTCCGTCTAGATCATCGACTGCATATTGTTCTAGTATGACAAATTGAGGGATTTATTTTGAACTACAAGACTTTTTTGTCTGATGATTAAGCTTTTGCTAATGTTTTACATTACATTACGTACTTTGAAACGCAAGTGACTGTTCAAAATAAATAAAAATGTAAAGAATTAGCCAAACGTTACTTATATACAATGGCAATATGTAAAAACAATATTTACATTGACGAAAGCTTTAAGCCAAAATAGTTATCAACACGATTATTTATGTTATATATTAGTGCACTTTAATAATATTATAATAGCTATCATCTAAATGTTTGCTCTCATATCTACTTTCAAGCGTTAATTTTTCTTTATACAATATACTTCTGACTTGTGACTAATCTGTATGCATAGTTTATCAGCTTCGATTTATATTCTCAAAACTCCAGTTTAACCCTTGTTGTCATGTGAGATTCTTGTTGCGTAACGTCTTGTTTGTTATTGTTTGTCTCTGTATTTCCTGTAGACAATGGTGCTGTATATTTTTTTACGACATATGAATTATATTGCCACTTTTTACTTACTTTCAAAACATGAATTACTACGTGACGTCATTAGTCTTATGCGTCATCTCGATTTATTATTTAATTGTATATTTTCAATATCAGTTGATACGTATTTGAATATGATAACCGACTAAAATAAGTAAATATTTACACTTAATACACATTAAAGGTTGACAGTATTTTTGGGTTTATAACTAGTTTTAACAATGAACCTTCAACAAAGATGACACACAGAAGCATCATATTAATGTATAAAATTTAACTTTTTTGTTTTTAATTAAGCAACATACGACCGAACATACGATATCTAACTCTATCTATTGATAAAATTCAATTTCACCGACCTCATAGGCTTTAAATAGCAGGTGATAGCATCACGACTTTTGTAACTTCCCTTTGAGAACTTTGTTTGACAAATCATTATCCTTGGAACACATCGTTTTAAAACAAATGACACATATCCCACTCACGCTATCTAACATTTCCAAGTTCAGCGTTAACTTGGATCTATTTTCAAAATAGTAATATATTTAAATCAATTTCGCATCAGAATGAGCTTGTTTACCAAGTCTTAAGATATTTTATAACAACTTTACAGCAACTTCGATCACAACTAGATTTTGATCATGTTCGTGTTTCTCAGTCCGCAGTATTCTATGTTGTGTCATGTGTACTATTGTTTGTCTGTTTGTCTTTTCCTTGTTAAGCCATGTCATTGTCAGTTTAGGATTCTACTGTTTGTCTGTTTGTATTTTCCTTGTTAAGCCATGTCGTTGTCAGTTTAGGATTCTACTGTTTGTCTGTTTGTCTTTTCCTTGTTAAGCCATGTCGTTGTCAGTTTAGGATTCTACTGTTTGTCTGTTTGTCTTTTCCTTGTTAAGCCATGTTTTGTGCTTTACTGTTTGTCTGTTTGTCTTTTCCTTGTTAAGCCATGTTTTGTGTTCTACTGTTTGACTGTTTGTCTTTTCCTTGTTAAGCCATGTTTTGTGTTCTACTGTTTGTATGTTTGTCTTTTCCTTGTTAAGCCATGTCGTTGTCAGTTTAGGATTCTATTTTCGACTTATGTGTTTGAATGTTTTTCTAGTATCTTTCGCCTCTCTTTGAATGTTCTTCTGGTATCTTTCGCCTCTCTTTGAATGTTCTTCTGGTATCTTTCGCCTCTCTTTGAATGTTCTTCTGGTATCTTTCGCCTCTCTTTGAATGTTCTTCTGGTATCTTTTGCATCTCTTTGAATGTTCGTCTAGTATCTTTCGCCTCTCTTTGAATGTTCTTCTGGTATCTGTCGCCTCTCTTTTAATGTTCTTCTGGTATCTTTCGCCTCTCTTTTAATTACCATAAAGACAAACTGCCATCCAATAAACGAACGAACAACACATAGGAAAACAAACATGTGAAATCATTGAAAGTATAAAGCAAATGACCTGATTTAAGCTAATAGATTAAAACGAAAACACAACCACTTGACTGCAGGCTCGTAAATTTATTCAGTTCATTGTTGTAAAATATATTTGTGACAGCTCCTCACTGCACAAAACCACCTGTTTTATTCGAACGAAATATCAAATCAGTTGAAAATGACTCTTGTCCCTTCTGATTAGATCTTAGCTCACAATAACAGACAAAATACACAAGCTACCAATCTAAGAATAACCACAGTATCTAAAGCTAGTTCAAATCCAATATTCAACTAACAAGTCTAACATATGTTCGAAGACGACAATATAAAGCAGCACATCTCCAATGGACAATGTTAAGGACGTATTAAGCTAAAAGCATTCGTGGTGGATAATAATAGTAATAGTAATAGTAATATAGACTTGTAATTAAAATACTAGTATGGATATTATAATCAATGTAAGTGGCGATAAAAATCTGTTTTCAGAGTACGTACTACAATTTTTAGTTGATTACATTGCCCCCACTGTGAGCTATGAAACAGCATGATCAACACGACGGTGTCAAATGTAGATCAACTCATCATAGATACCGGTACCAGGATTAAATTTTGTATTCACGCTAGACGCGCATTTTGTCTACAAAAGACTCATCAGGGACGCTCGAATCAAAAAAAGTTAAAAAGGCAAAATAAAGTACGAAGTTGAAGAGCATTTAGGACCAAAGTTCCTTAAATTTTTGCCAAAATACAGCTAAGGTAATCTATTCCTGGGGTAGAAAAGCCGTAGTATTTAAAACAGTTAATTCATAAATGTGACCATACGTATAAGATCAGGATCTATTTCTCTTTCAGATCAACCTTTCTGGGGTTTGTGTTGCCCAATCTTTAGTTTTCTATGTTGTGTTTTGTAAACTGTTATTTGTTATTAGGTCTTTTTCTTTCTTTTTGTTTTACATGTAATTGTCAGTTATAGGGAAGGGGTATTTACCAGGTTGAAAATCACGTTCCGTGAG
Organism: Mytilus galloprovincialis; assembly: GCA_037788925.1. NCBI lineage: Eukaryota > Metazoa > Mollusca > Bivalvia > Mytilida > Mytilidae > Mytilus > Mytilus galloprovincialis. The sequence goes on along the minus strand of CM075330.1, from coordinate 121,740,429 downwards.
GACAATGATTCTATGTTTACAATGTTACCTGAGATCACTCGTAGTTTTTGGTGGGGTTCCTGTTGCTTATTCTTTAGTTTTCTATGTTGTGTCATGCGTAATATTGTTTGTCTGTTTGTCCTTTTCATTTTTAGCCATGGCGTTGTCAGTTTATTTTCGATTTGTGAGTTTGACTCTCCCTTTGGTATCTTTCGATAAATAGCACTTTTTGGCAGAGATCGAAGCTTGCGTCCAGTGTTTCGTCTACCGATGATCCGTAATGTTCCTGTGGGATAAAAACTCACTCGGTAACATGTTGCGCCCAAAATAAGTACCGATTGCAAACTTTCTAAACGCTATAAAAACCACTGCATACGTAGTAACTGCATCACGGACCTTGGGAATGGGGACATTTACACTAGACATATAACGGTCTGAGCGGGCATAAGTCAAAGACGGCTCTTGCTTTATACAGTCATAGACTGAGCGAGAAAAAAGGTCAAATTGTTTTGACGTGCTAAGCACTTCTATGAAAGTAGAATACGTCCCCTAAAAGAAATATACAAATACCGTAGCTGGTCCAAAACCAGTGGCAGTTCCGTCTAGATCATCGACTGCATATTGTTCTAGTATGACAAATTGAGGGATTTATTTTGAACTACAAGACTTTTTTGTCTGATGATTAAGCTTTTGCTAATGTTTTACATTACATTACGTACTTTGAAACGCAAGTGACTGTTCAAAATAAATAAAAATGTAAAGAATTAGCCAAACGTTACTTATATACAATGGCAATATGTAAAAACAATATTTACATTGACGAAAGCTTTAAGCCAAAATAGTTATCAACACGATTATTTATGTTATATATTAGTGTACTTTAATAATATTATAATAGCTATCATCTAAATGTTTGCTCTCATATCTACTTTCAAGCGTTAATTTTTCTTTATACAATATACTTCTGACTTGTGACTAATCTGTATGCATAGTTTATCAGCTTCGATTTATATTTTCAAAACTCCAGTTTAACCCTTATTGTCATGTGAGATTCTTGTTGCGTAACGTCTTGTTTGTTATTGTTTGTCTCTGTATTTCCTGTAGACAATGGTGCTGTATATTTTTTTACGACATATGAATTATATTGCCACTTTTTACTTACTTTCAAAACATGAATTACTACGTGACGTCATTAGTCTTATGCGTCATCTCGATTTATTATTTAATTGTATATTTTCAATATCAGTTGATACGTATTTGAATATGATAACCGACTAAAATAAGTAAATATTTACACTTAATACACATTAAAGGTTGACAGTATTTTTGGGTTTATAACTAGTTTTAACAATGAACCTTCAACAAAGATGACACACAGAAGCATCATATTAATGTATAAAATTTAACTTTTTTGTTTTTAATTAAGCAACATACGACCGAACATACGATATCTAACTCTATCTATTGATAAAATTCAATTTCACCGACCTCATAGGCTTTAAATAGCAGGTGATAGCATCACGACTTTTGTAACTTCCCTTTGAGAACTTTGTTTGACAAATCATTATCCTTGGAACACATCGTTTTAAAACAAATGACACATATCCCACTCACGCTATCTAACATTTCCAAGTTCAGCGTTAACTTGGATCTATTTTCAAAATAGTAATATATTTAAATCAATTTCGCATCAGAATGAGCTTGTTTACCAAGTCTTAAGATATTTTATAACAACTTTACAGCAACTTCGATCACAACTAGATTTTGATCATGTTCGTGTTTCTCAGTCCGCAGTATTCTATGTTGTGTCATGTGTACTATTGTTTGTCTGTTTGTCTTTTCCTTGTTAAGCCATGTCATTGTCAGTTTAGGATTCTACTGTTTGTCTGTTTGTCTTTTCCTTGTTAAGCCATGTCGTTGTCAGTTTAGGATTCTACTGTTTGTCTGTTTGTCTTTTCCTTGTTAAGCCATGTTTTGTGCTTTACTGTTTGTCTGTTTGTCTTTTCCTTGTTAAGCCATGTTTTGTGCTCTACTGTTTGACTGTTTGTCTTTTCCTTGTTAAGCCATGTTTTGTGTTCTACTGTTTGTATGTTTGTCTTTTCCTTGTTAAGCCATGTCGTTGTCAGTTTAGGATTCTATTTTCGACTTATGTGTTTGAATGTTTTTCTAGTATCTTTCGCCTCTCTTTGAATGTTCTTCTGGTATTTTTCGCCTCTCTTTGAATGTTCTTCTGGTATCTTTCGCCTCTCTTTGAATGTTCTTCTGGTATCTTTCGCCTCTCTTTGAATGTTCTTCTGGTATCTTTTGCATCTCTTTGAATGTTCGTCTAGTATCTTTCGCCTCTCTTTGAATGTTCTTCTGGTATCTGTCGCCTCTCTTTTAATGTTCTTCTGGTATCTTTCGCCTCTCTTTTAATTACCATAAAGACAAACTGCCATCCAATAAACGAACGAACAACACATAGACTTGAGAAACATAATGCCATGTACACTCGTGTGAGCAACATAAAAATGAAACTTAAACCTAAGGTTTTAACCTGATATACGAAGATGTGTTAAATAAACTCATCATAGATATCAATGAGATACCAATTCATCCAAGTCACAATTTGTAAAAGTAAACCATTATAGTTCAAAATATGGTCTTTCAAACTTAGCATAGGCTCACACCGAACAGCAAGTTTCAAAGGTCCCTAAAAAATTACTAGTGTAAAAATGTGAAAACCAACTGTCTAATCTAAAAAAAAACAAAAAAAAAAAAACAACGGGAAACGAGAATCATTTATGAACCACATAAAAAAAACGACAACCACTGAACATCAGATTCTTGACTTGGAACAGGTGCAAAGAAATTCAGTGGGTTTAGACGTTTTACTAGGTACCAACCTTCACCCTTACCTGAAACAATAGTGTAACATGACAACATAGAAAACCATACTATAAAATATCAATTGAAATTGCTTAACTCATTCAAAAGAAATATTTAAAAAAAACAAGTGAACATACACTGAACAACACATTTGATCAATGACATAATGTAAATAAAAAATCAACAAAATAAGGGGCTATATGATTAAATGACCAAATTAGCACAAAAGTACGATTTGAGAGTACTGGCAGTTACTGAAAGCTAGTTGAAAGCAAAAATAAATAATAATTAAAAATCATGCTGCAGAAACTAAAATCAACACATGCCTATTTTAGAAATCTCACAATAACATGTTTTAATTGTTTGGCTACTACAAAGAAGCTATCATATACCAATAGATATAGGAAGATGTGGTGTGAGTTCCAATGAGACAACTCTCCATTCAAATAACAATTTAAAAAAAATAAACCATTATAGGTCAATGTACGGCCTTCAACACGGAGCATTGGCTCACACCAAACAACAAGCTATAAAGGGCCCCAAAATTACTAGTGTAAAACCATTTTAACGGGAAAACCAACGGTCTAATCTATATAAAATAAAAAAACGAGAAACGAGAAACACGTATAAATTTCATAAACAAACGACAACTACTGTACATCAGATTCCTGACTTAGAACAGGTGCAAACATTTGCAGCGGGATTAAACGTTTTAATGGTACCAAACCTTCTCCCTTTTTCTGAAACAATAGCATAACATCACAACATAGAAAAACACACTATAAAATATCAATTGGCAGGCTTAACTCAATCAAAAAACATACATTAATACAAGCTTGTATTAATCGTAGTTTGCTACAGTCTCGTTTTAGTATCCACAAACAATAGCTATCACTTCATATAATTTATGAGCAACAATCTTTTTTCTTGCGGTATTTGGTAATAAACCCCGACCATGTGACTGCTCGTGTAGGAAGAGAAGGCGTCACTCTTTGAGGCTTGATCACTGATTATAACTTTTCGGATTTGAACCATTATTAACACGAGTAGCAATTGTCTCCTTTTAAAACAGCGAGCTTTTGAGCAGTGCAGGTACACCATAGCATATTTAACAGATACATTAGCCTACTCATACAACTTGAATTAGAAACTATACCAAAGTAAAACTATCGAAGGAACCTATATCCAGCTGTAGGGGCGATGCAAAAAAGTATCAATGGACATTAGCAGTGCTAGTACTACTACAATTAAAATATCACTGATGCTAAATGATGAGATGTGTCCGAGTTATCTATTTGAATGAGATTTGCAATTTAAACTATGAATTTTGGTTTATAGAAAAGAGACGGAGGTCAAACGATTACTAATAGACATTCAAAACCGAAAAGAAACTAACAACTTGGCAAAAATACAGAGACAACAAAAAACAAACAGGTCCTCCAACACTTCAAAAATATAGACCGAGCAGCAGGAGCCTCATCCAAATATGATATCAGATGCCAAATCGGACCTTAAAGTTTAAATAAAAATTGTCCACATCGACGACCACCAACCGTAAGACGTACCCGTGACTTCGTTCCAAAAAAGACATAAATGACATTGTATAACTATTAAATATTGAACCTGGGACCCGAGTATTACACGTTTACCGGTTATAATAACTGTTATGTATTTTAATGAATACAATTGGAAAACTTAAGTCGCGCTTCTGGTTGTTATATCCTTTTTAAAGTAATTAATTTCCCTGCTGCATATCTTATTTATTACTTATTACTACATAGTTCTAGTATCATAAGTAAACACTGTGATTGATTTACATGTTTAACCAAATATAAGGTGTTACCAAATACTGCTTACCGATTATTATAAGTCAATATTAACAGGTAAACACTATCTACAATCAGTATCACATCACTTACACTATTAGAAGTGTCTGTTTGAGACAACTAGACGGTGGAAATAGCAGTGAATGGTGGTGTGTCAAATAAGCACACCTTAGTCATAAAGCTGTAACACTATTAATCACAAGAGTGTTGATTACTATGACTTCATTGAAAACAACTTTCACATTTTTGACCGGAACGTATCAAAATACCACATGGAACAGTACTGAAAAGGGTTGCTATCATCACTAGATTTCTATCGTTGGTTTCCATTTATCTGCGTTCCCCTATATTCTTTGGTTTCTTGCCACGGTTTTTGATTGACTTGAAGTAAAAAAAAGGAGGGCCATCTACAAAATCATTATTCTTAGAAATTCTTCTACTAAAACAAAAAGTTTTTATCTATATCAAGCCATTCTCAAGATCATGGATAACAATTTTATTTCAACTACCAATATACTATAATAATTGAACACTAATAGTCATCATTCGATTTATTTCACACCTGATGTACCAGACGCGTGTACCGTCCCGGGATATATCATCAACTAATGTTGATACTATTCTTTAGAAACAGATGAGAGCGAAATAAGGCATAACATCGAACACCGAAGTGCAACAAAAACAAACGCCAACACATATAGAAACTAACTATTTGATAACAACTGCCATATTCCTGACTTGCTACAGGACATTTGAAGAACATGTAATGGGTTGAACCTGATTTAATGAGAGAGACTTACCCTGTCGAAGCGTACGATATTAGACCTTTGAGACCTCATGCAATGCTCCATTTGTGTGTCACCCTGATTAGTATAATCTTAATCGAAATCGGAATTGCTCTTCTTGCCATATAGATATTTATTGAGACGACTAGTTAAAAATATCGGCTATCATTGAATTTTTATTTGCATGACATGATTGCCACTTGATTAAAATGTCTGTTCTACTTCGACTTATGATTTCGACTATCTCTTGTTATCTTTTAATTGTGAATTATTGATTAAGTTTTTTAGCTACTGTAATAAGTTACCACTTAAAAACGTCATCTTGATTTATTACATACGAATATATTTGCAATTTCAATTCATAAATATTTGAATATGATAACCGACATAAGTAAGTTAAACGTTGACACTCAAAGTAGAAATGTCTGCCAAGGCTGAATTTGTTTGGGTTTAATGGCTAATGTTAACAATACACTTTAAACAAAGATGTGCCATAAAACATTCTTTTTGTTAATAAAACCTACGTACGTGGGAGTGATCGGAAACGTAAAATGCATGAACTCTAAGGTCAAACCTTGTTCGTCGATTGACAACAGTAGTATACAGCTGTACACAAGTCATAAATCAATTGAGAAAAAAAAACAAATCCGGGTTACAACTAAAACCTAGGGAAAAACTATGAGAGGAAAACAACGGAACAAATAAACATATATAAAAACGAACAATTTGACACCACTGCCATAATCGTTTCGTGAAATGGTACATATAGTTCCTGTTCTGAATGCTCCAACATTCAAGAGAATCTGTCCACTTAATGAAAAAAAAAACAACGGAAAACAGTGGCGGATCCAGAAATTTTCATAAGTGGGGGCCCACTGACTGACCTAAGAGGGGGCCCGCTCCAGTCACGCTTCAGTGATTCCCTATATAAGCAACCAAATTTTTTCCCAAAAAGGGGGCCCGGGCCCCCCCCCTAAATCCGCCACTGGAAAACGACCTCTGTGCATTGATTGTGACATCAATAAACGAAACTCACCACCGAATTGTACTCACCATGAGTAACAGAGTAACATAACAGGTGATACTAGTTGAACTCTAGTTGCCTACCCTTAGGGAGCACCTGTGATAGCCCGACGTTTTGTTAGGTAGGGTTCGTATTGCTAAGTCGTTAACTTTCTGTATTTGTTTTGTCCCCGTCCTGCCTTCAACATTAAACAAAATACTGATCATGTTTTACGCTTCAATTAGTCCGAGGAAAACAAACGTGTTATATGAATCAAAGCAGAAAACTAATGACTCGTTTTTAGGCTGATAGGTTGAAACAAAAAAACAAACACGGGACTGCAGACTCGTGGTTTATTCATTCTAATGTGGCGGAGTTCTATCAGTTTGTGACCCATCTATTAGAACTAATCTATAAAAAAAAAAAGACAACATACACAAGCTACCAATCTAAGAATAACGACAGTTAATGAAAACTAGTTCAAAGACAATATTCAACAAACAAGTCTACCATGTTTTTGTAGACCACAATATTAATCAGTAAACCTCCCATAAACACTTTTAAAGACGTCATCAAGTAAAAGCATTCGTGCAATGCTAGAATTTGAACAGCTGTCGAAACACCATGAAATTAAATATCTGGATAGTAATTATATAAGCTTTTTGTTGAACTATGATGTTAATCAATGTATGTAGCGATAAAGTCAATTTGCATTTCTCCCAATATTGGCTTGGAATAACATAATCAACAACGTGGGTACCACATGTGTATCAGGATCTGCTTCCCTTCCGGAGCACCTCAGATCACCCCGCTGTTTTGGTGGGGGTCATGTTGCTCAATCTTTAGTTTTCTGTTGTTTTTTATATATAATGTTGGTTTTTTTTTCTTTTTTTATCAATTTTCGGGGGAATGTAAAACTCCGGTTAAAAATCGCAATCCGCGAGGGCAATGGGTCAATGAGTTTATTTACATATTAAGATGTGATGTACAATTTGTTGCATGCCTATGTCAATTTGAATATTGTGGAAAATTAAATTACATTATTATTTTATTAAACATTATTTCCAAGAGAAAGGAACTAGTTAATGCGAGCAACCAAATTTATATTAGAATTTTAAAAAGAAATACTTTAAATTTGGAACAGCATGGTGAGGTAGAATTAAGACATGATTCAATAGCCTTCATGTTTGCAATCCCTTGTGCGTTTTGTAGGTCCGCGATTGCAACTGTATATGCAGAGGTTGCTTTAGCGCATTTCTAGAGAATGCGATATACGTTTAATTAATTGCGTGAACATTTCTACGTTTACAGCAATGTTTATATAATTTACTACTAGGTACAACCAACACATTATGGATAATAATTTGACAATTATCTCACTTGTTAGTGTATTCATGAAAATGAAATTAATTTAGAATCGTGCTTCTCAATATTTAGTCGATATATTCCTTTTTATATTTCAAATATTAATTAATCGTTAAATACGTTCGCTAATGATCAACTTCGCCTAACACAAGTGACCTCAGACCTTAAAACTGTTTCATTCAGGCTGTTAGGTTCGCAAATATAAAGGACAACAGATATTCAAACTACTAAGTGGAAATAAAACAGACAAGGACTCTTGTAATGGTAAAAAAGGGAAGAAAAAAGGAAAAAACAACTTTACACAACACATTACATATAGATCTAAAGACAGAACAACACGAACCCCATCAACCAATTAATGTTACATTATGTGTTTGTGACATTTGTGTAACTATTAGCAAATAGGTGTCCTCACTTTATATTCGTGGTTTGATTTTGCAATCAAGAATTAATCAAGTATTCATTTATTAATTTACTATCATGTAATTGTCAATACTAAAAGTAGATTAAAAAAAAAGTTTATTTAAAGCAATTATTATGATATTATTTGTTATATCTTTGGTTTACGTTTTTTTTTTCTGTTGTTTTGGAAAAGAGTGAAGAAAGATACCAAAAGGACAGTCAAACTCACAAATCTAAAATAAACTGACAACACCATGGCTAAAAATGAAAAAGACAAACAGACAAACAATAGTACACATGACACAACATAGAAAACTAAAGAATAAACAACACGAACCCCACCAAAAATTAGTGTTGATCTCAGGTGCTCCGGAAGGGTAAGCAGATCCTGCTCCACATGTGGCACCCGTCGTGTTGCTTATGTGATAACAAATCCGGTACATAGTCTAATTCGGTAGGTCACATTCATGAAAGGGAAAGGGATTGTAGTTACGACGTAAGGAACATATCCGATATCATTTGTGAATCGGTTATTCCATAACGGTCAACCAACTCGTGATGGCGTCCGTAAAATTTACGAAGGGATGATTTCAACTCCACCATTTGGAACTCTTGGTTTAATAGCTTCCTTGTGAGCAGCAACCCTCTATAAGAAAATCATGATAGGAAATGCAAGCACGGGAATATCGTACCAATTGGGAGATATATACCCCGTATGCAGGTGCTGCTGGAATGTGGCTACTTAAATGGAAAGTTTACAATTGGAAAGCTGAAATCATCTCTTTTGTCGTTAAGTTTTGTTTTCAACCGACCCCCATTGTCAATTTCTAGATGTAAGTCAAGATATGAGGCTGACTTAACTGTATCTGTAGTATCCTTTATCTCTAGTTTGATGGGATAGATGCGTTCCACATAGTCACCAAATTTTGAATTATTTAGTGAAAGCCTCTACTTATTACTTATTAGCCTATATAGTTCTTGTATAATAAGTCAATGTTATGTTTGAAGTACATGTTAAACCAAATACAAGGTGTTATCCTATACTGCTTGCTTTTAACTTAACGAGAAAGTCAATATTAACAAATAAACACTATCTACAATCAGTATCACATCACTTAACATATAATAAGTGGCTGTTTGAGACAACTAGACGGTGGAAATGAATTGTATTTTGTCCAATAAACGCACCTTTGTAATAATGTATATTACTTGATGATTTAATTAGACAAAAGAGTTTGATCTAAATGAAAAGAAACCTACTTTGGTAACTTCCGCCGGGATGGATACTGATCTGCGATATCTACATTCCATTTTTTGTTGCTTTTAATTGTCTTGAAGATATTCTGTTTACAAATCTTCTAAAAAAAATAACATAATTGATTATAAACAAATTCATTAAAATATAAATTGTAGAAATGAGAAAAGATATATTTAATTAATCCAATGATGGTATTTCGTATTCATCCGGAAGTGTTCATTTTAAATACGAATTTCTCGATCATATTTGGGGAAAACGAATAGCTACTCCCCAATTACCCACCATTTTGGACTTAAAATCTATTTATTACAAATTAAAAGCTTTGCTGTATTTAACCTATATTATAATAAACAAAAATGTATTATAATATTTAGTTAACATACTAATAAAAGATCGAACAAATTACTTTAAAAAAAACTTTAAAAAAGAAGATGAAAAACAATATTTAACGTTTCAATTGGCACTTGTATGGGGGAAACTTCAAAAGTATTGTTAAAAAGTATTATTTAATTATGTTTCATGACTTTCATGTTATGTTTTAAATTGAACTATTGATAACATAAATTAATATTTGCATTATTCTAGATGTATTTCCGATAGTGTTGTAAACTTTTGAAAACGGAAGGCTTAGAATATGATTATGACACCACTACATGCACTATGTATTTAAAACAAAAAAAAGCATATCATATACGTAGACTCATGACATACCGCCATCTTAGATTGTACTATCACGTTAGGGACGACATCAAAAATAAATGAGGGATAAAAAAAACTTAATTTAAATAGTTTGGGATGGGGGTCAAAAGTGATACAAGCTTTGTTTAATTGACATCGATTTTATATATATCATTTTAGAGCCGTGGTGTAGTGATTAGTGAATCGGACTACTAATACAAAGGTTCCTGGTTCGATTCCCGTCTGGGATGAAAATTTCTGGAACTGAATTTTCGGCTCTCCCTTGACACCATTTGCGAGTATGGTCTTGAGGAAACGACGGTAGTCCGTCGGAAGGAGACGATAAATGGCTGACCCGTGTTAACAGAGAGTCATATGTCTTGCACGTTAAAGACACCCTTGCAGATTTCGAAAAAGAGCAGGCTAATGCCGCTACAAGGCACCACTCGCACCCGCAAAGTGGAAAGGGATTTATATAAGTTGCAAAAATTGTTTCCCAATCCACTATAAATAAATATGTTTAAACTATTAGTCAATCAATTTTTACCAAATTAAGTTTAGAGAGGGGTCAGTGAAAACAATTATATGAATTAATTTTTTTATACTACATTGAACTTTTGATGTTGTTCTTTACACAATCAGTTGCTAAAATCTTCAAATTTGTAGACAGATGTGCAAAAGTTTTGGTTAGACTTTTTAACTTTTATGAAGATGACTTTCTGATTTATTGCATTATTTAAAATATTTAGACTAATACCTAACATTTTTGTTTTAAAATCACTTTTTTTCTAACTAAGCCATTCAAGGGGAGATAACTCTTATAGTAAAAATATTATACTGGGCTGATAGGGAATTTTTTTATACTTGTAGCATGAAAACAGGTAAGTGACACAATTTTTCTTTTTATATCTTAAATAAAATATGATATAAAACCTATCTTCTCACAATTAATTTTAAAATTTTATCTCATAACTTCTTTTTTGTGCACAAAATTATATTGGACTGATAGGAAAAAATTACATACTTAGTTGTAGCAAGAAAATTTTACATATTTACTTTTTTTTCTTTTTATTTTCTTAAAAAAAAAACAAAGTATAAATATTAGAAAGAAGATGTGGTATGATTGACGATGAGATAACTCTATACAAGTGACCAAAATGACACAGAAATAAACAACTATGTGTAACCGTACGGTATTCAACAATGAGCAAGCCCATACCGCATAGTCAGCTATAAAAGGCTCCGAAATGAAACCGATCTTTTCACTATTATTTCAAAATTTTATCTCATAGATTTCTTTATATGCACAAAAATGTGTTTTTTCATGATCATTCTAAGCAAATTTAGGCAATTTTCAACGACTTATAGCTTAAAAAGTAGCACGGTGACCCCAAATTTTGAATATATTTAAATTGATTTTGGCAATGTTTAAAGAAAATTCTATCACGGGAAACATATACTGATGATGTACCTCAAGTCAGCATTAAAAAAAAAAATTACTACTGAAAATGCATATTTTGATATTTTCAAACCAAAACAAAAATAAAAATTTAGTGTTGGAGAATAACAATAGGTATATTGAATCACATTGATTGAATAAGTGTGTGTCTCACAAATATACATGATTATTGATGCATTCAATGCAGTCGACGCTTACCTAGCCGACACATACCAGGTCTCGGTCCCTTTGGAGCTCATTCTATTCTCAAGTTTTGTTTGTTACCTTGATTTATTTTGTATCTCCTTGATAGATTTATGATTTGAATATCGGTAAACTACTGATGCCTTCAGAGATAACTAAGACATTTTTGTGGATAGTTGAGGTCTGACATTTGTTAACTCGACCCTGTATACAACGTTTGAGCATCGATAAAGTAATGTATATGCTTGAGTATTACGGCGAATTTAATAATTAAAAAAACATCGTCAAGACATCATAAAGAACGAAAAGTTAGTAACATCATTGAAAAGTCAGGCTTCTTTAAAAACTTGTAGAACATAATTTGTTGAACAGTATATTTTTGAAAGGGAATAAATCTAATCACACTGGAAGACTATTTTCTATATATTCATATATTTGATCTTCGTTAATAACTTTCGGGCATTTGAATTTTTAGGTCAATTTAAATCGTTTCTGTAGAAGTCAACTTCACATTTTTTATTTACAGAAAGGCGTTTCTTTTTTTATCGGTGGTGATTGGAGAATTAAATTTGGCACGTTTCCATAAGGTAAAATGAAAGCAAACAATGTTTTACATATAAAAAGGCATTATACACTCTTACAGTTGATTTACAAATTTTAATTTCTCAACAGAACATTAAACAGGAGTTTGCTAGCAAATGGCTTATTTACCAAATTGTTCGGATATTTTCAAAACTGTTATGAGTGAAATAGATTGCAAATATGTTAATTATAATTCATTGACAGACAAAACCGTGAATTGTGATGGTTCTAGCATGACTGCTTTTCCACGAAACGTTAATTGCTCTGGCGTCGAAGGAAGATGTTTACACCAAATAGAATACAAAAAAGGTGGGAGCTATCGTGTGCAATGGATCGACGAGTGTGAAATGTTGCCATTAGTTTATGACAATAGACAGAGTAAAATGAAATCTAAAGGAAAACCTAAGTCGATCTTGAAACGAAGACCAAGTTGAATGATTACAGTCTCTAAATCTATTGGCGAAGAACTAAATCCAGAAAAGCTGTGTCGCGCAACTTAAAAAAAAAGTGACAATTAAATGAAATGTGTAAAACGCGACCGCTGGAGGTAATGATTTAAATATTTTTTTTAAAAAATGCGATGGATGTTTAAGAAGATTGTGTCAGTTTCATTGATGTGTTGGAAAAAGACTAAATTGTACACCATGAATAGGCCGGTGAAAGTCACAGTTTGCAATTCTCTCGCTTGTCTTTTTGTAATCACGTGTCAGATGATCTTATTTACATTATAGATGATAAGGTATATGTACTTTCATTTCCCGTTTGCGCTAAACATAGTGCGAGAGCTAAATGAACATGTGTGCAATGTTGTATTTTATTTTATACGCCATTGTTGTATTTGCTATACAAGTAAAATGTAAATAAATTTTATCAACAACAATTTTATTTTCATAACTCATGATAAAATAAATACCCTCTTATAACATCTTATAATACCTAGTTAAATTATTACCAGGAAACATGGATTGGCCTAAAAGTTAATGTGTATATTTTATTTTTAACTTACTGTACTATACATATAAATAGTATTACCTGTTTACATATGCCCATTTTATTTTGATGGTTCGTCTTCAAATAGTTTGTTCTGGTGTTATGCTGATGAACCACTATAGGGAGGGGTTGGCTCCCTCCAATATTTAATTCTGCTACATTCTGCGTGTGCCTGATCCAAGTCAAAAAACTGTTATTCAGTGGTTTTCGATTGTTGCTGTATGTCGTCTTTCTTTTTAATTTTCTCGTTAGAATTTTCATGTTTGTCATTTAGTGGTCTTTTCAGATTGCTATGCGGATCTCGAGACTTTAATTTTCTGACTTCAACGCTTTTTAGTCTCTGGTGGAACATTCTCCCGTTTGCAATCATATCACATATTACTTTTATACTGGTACATATATTACATGAGAACAATGTGTTAATTGTGTAAGCGGGGGAAAGTGTTGGATGAATAAATCTTTGTTTGAAATATTTTGCATCTCGTGTGGCTATTAAACGCTTAGTATAAAATATCGAAAATATATGTTCTACCCATGTTAAAATTATCATAGATCATGAAATGAAAGAATAATTTCTTAAATTTGCACACAGTTTGAAATGAAAATAACCAGTAATATAGTTCAATAATTGGACGTTATAAATATTATTCTAAAACAGATTTTGTTTTAAAACTGGAATATTTGAGAGATCAATGAAAACTATGCTCGATTATCCGAGAATTACAAAATAGCCTCTAATGGGCACTGTTTAATTGGATGCTGATGACATGTTTGTACCTTGGTATAGTTTAAAGAAAGAAAGCGTTTAAATAGTTCAATAAATTTCAGTAAATAATCATTTTTTAGAAAAAATCTCCATCCTAAACATACTATAAACATAGGGCTTATTATTCAATATATTTAAAATTTCAAATAAAGAATGTCTTTATCGTTCGTTAAGGGACAAAAGGTCTTCTCTTTATAAAGTTAAGAGACAACTTATTTCAAAACTTCAAAATAAGTAAAAGTAAATTAAATGAAGTAGAATATAATTTAATTTATAAAACGCAGTGGCAACAAAATCAAGCATCAAACATTTACAAAAAGAGAGAAGCTTCAAAGGGAGAACTCAAAAATAATAAGTCCATCGAAAACCGTCAACAGTTAGTTATATGATGATAAGACAAAAGCTAACAACAAAACACTGAAAAATGAAAGAAACAAAACACAATATGTGGATTTATATGAATCGAAACAATTGAAGTGCAATTTTACCAAAAGGACCTAAAATATCCAATCTAAGGTCAAATTTGCCACACATAGTTTAAACCTTAACTTCTCGATAATTTAAACATTTATAAACGGACACAGAACTTTTCTTGCCGAGTTTTGTATAAAAATAGATAATAAAATACAAAAACATTAATATAATGCGTTACCATAAATATTAAACGTGACATCATAAACCCTATATGAATCTACTTACTCTATATGGACTGGTAATGTTTTATTTTCTGTGATTAATAAAAGAATAAACTTCACTCCTAACAGTTTTCAGTAAATGCGAACCACAACTCGACGGATGACATATGTGGAGCAGGGTCTGTTTAACTTTCCAGTGCACCCAGTTTTTAAGACGTTTGTGTTGCTAAGTTTTGTGTGATATTTTGTACACTAGTGTTTGTTTCTTAGGTGTTTTTTTTTTGCCATGACGTTATTTAAAAAAAAAAGATTTGGTATGATTGCCTATGAGACAAATCTCTACAAGAGACCAATTGACACAGAAATTAACAACTATAGGTCACTGTACGGCCTTCATCAATGAGCAAAACCCATACCGCATAGTCAGCTATAAAAGGCCCCGAAATGACTATGTAAAACAATTTAAACGAGAAAACTTACGGCCTAATTTATGTGTTTTCGACTTTTTGAGTTAAAATGTCCCTTTTGTGTCGTGTGCGTCTCTCATTCACTAAGGATGCTCTCATAATCATTAAACTATTGTTAAATTCTTTGTAAATAAATGCAAGTATTAAGTGCTTTAATCCTCCCCTTCAGAATGGAACGAAAAAGGTTTCACTTAACTTTTTCTCACGTTTAAATATTACACGATTTCCTGGAAACGAATTCTGATTGTGATTTCAAATTTCAAAGAATTGATAAAAACAGCATATGCATTGATTCAGTTTGTTGCAAATATTCGTGTTATCACGAGCGAAAATTGTCGATCAATTGACAGGTGTCGTTGAACCATATTTCCGAACGGACACCCGCAGATGTAAACGCTATATAGAAATTTCCATCGATATTTCTCAGAGGTATTGCCATTCAACATAAGATAATGTCATGGTCCATTGGTAACAACCCCTTGCTAAGCAGGTACTAGTTTAAGGAGCGGGGTAATATTTAATGAGCTGTGTTCACAATTCTAGTTATATGATGAGAACACGGAACTTTTTCTAGACTATTGTAACCACCTTTGCTTCTATTTATTTCTAGGTGTAACCCTTGAAGCAATAGACTGTCTAGTTATTTGTGAAATTTAAATATGCGAAGAAAACATTCAGAAGGAATTGTTGGAATTCCGAAGACAGAACAAAAACAGTTCTGTAGGGGAAATTAAAAATCAACTCGATGCTATCAAAAATGGAATAATTAGGAATGCCGAGGTGTCTGATACTGGTTTTTAAAATGTAAGCTTCACAATCACTTACAGACTTCACCGTTGGGTTGCCAATAGTAGTCGAAGATATAGTAATCAGTAGAGCATTGGCTTTATGCCAACGACGACGTTTGAACTGTTATGGTTAGGAGAAAAAGCCATGACTGCATCTTTAATCATGTCAACACCTGTTTCAACGTCAACTCTGGCCAGTCCAAATATAATCACTGAATCTCAATCCCAAAAAAGACCAGCACAAGAGGATAAAATAAACTAACAAAAGAGATCGACAGTCAAATGGTCATGGAAGAAATGAGGACTTGAATTCCTGGAGAGCAAAGTGGATTTGCCAGACTTTTCCAGAGCTCTTAATATAAAGGGAGAAGTATTCAAACAAGGAATTCAGAAGGGTTTTTTGGCTGAAGGATCAAACACATTTCTGAAAGTATGCAAAACAATTGACAATCTACAGAAACAAAAAAAGTACTCAGCAAACTCAAATATTTTTTTCACAATCTTCGACATAGATAAGTTTTTTATTCTTAACTATTATTTATTTACAGTCTTCAGGTAAAACAAAACTATCATTCATAGTGTTGATTTGACTAAAAGATACAGGGAACGTTTTACTTTGATACTCATTTTTATTCTCAAGACAGTACTTAGAAAATTGAATTGATTAGGTCACATTTTTGGTTCGCCCGACATGCCTATTAAGGTACGCTGAAAGCTAAATGTTTCGAAATCGAATTGAATCAGGTTTTTAAAATGTACAAACCTAAAAGGTAGCCAAAGTCAAGTTGCCAAAACTAAAATCAACTGTGCTTGATATAGTTGTTCACAAATTTTACAAACAAGATATCGAGTAAGCAATGAACCAAAGTGAAGTTGCTAAAATTAAAATCAACTGTGCTTGAGATAGTACAAATTTTACAAACTATGTATCGAGTAAGCAATGGCGACTGAAGAATTTCTATTTTCATTGCTTATGGATTATTTTTTTTTGTATTAGAAGGTGTAATAACATAGAACGTCACATCCGGTTGCATACGAATATAAATACGTCCATATAGTGTATCCATTCATGACAAAAAATCGAATATATATATATATATATAATAAAAAAAAATCAAAATGTTCTTAAAGTCTTTTAATTTTCTACTTTTGTTCCAACCAGATTGACATATTTCTAATAATCATGGATGATAATTAATGTAACTAATGGTAACATAGCCTCACGATAATATATATATATTTTTGAAATTGCAGACAACGAGACATTAGCACAAGGTCCTGACAACGTGGGATTATTCCATGAAGTGTACCAATTAGTGCTTGCTTATATCAAAAGTCGAATACAACAAGTTATCTTGGAGCCAACACAGACAATTTTTATAACATTTTCAATTGATCAGCAATTTATGACATCGAATCTCGTCAATAAAGCAATACGAAATATACGGAAGAACGGGTCGGGCCCGTTAACCAGAAAGTCATATCGGCAACAAGAATAAGAAAAAGCACCGCTACGCACATTCGTATGGCCAGTCGACTTCTCGAAATAAATCTGGCACGCCCTGTGACCCTTATCCAAGAGACCGCTGTTAAACAGTGAAAACCTAATAACCAAGTCCAAAACACCCACTCTCATCAGATGCTATTGGTAGTAACTATAAAAGGGAAAACCCGAAACATTAGAACAATGAAGTGCAACAGAAAAAAAAAACAAACGAAAATGCAGCATACATAGAAACGAACTATTAAATAACAAATGCCATATTCCTGCCTTGGTACAAGCAATTTAAAGAAAAAATGGTGAGTTGAACCTGGTTTCATGCTTTCTGGCAATGTTAAATATCCTGCCAAATTGACATTATTACAATACGAAAATACAGTACAAATAACCGTGTTTTTTGTTTTTTTTTGTCCTTTTTAAACTAAATAATAATACAAAGACCTTGTTGATAAATATTCCGTATCAGCTTCGTCATAAGTACATACTGCTCTAGAATAGAGATTCTAGGCACTGCAGTTTTTATTTAAGTGTTCTTTTGTTTGTCTTTGTAAAGTATTAACAACTTCTGTTTAAGTCCATTTTTGGTATTATCCTTTAGGCGTGGCTAGGTACTAATGCATCCCGCCAATGTGTTGTGCTGTGGTATTTTTTTTTTTTTTTTTTTTTTTGTATTCTTAATTTTCGTTTTCACTTGTGAGCTCTGTGTCTGTGCCATAATGCTTTTGTTCAGAAATATTTATTTGGTGTTAAAGTGATTAAGGCTAATTAACAATTTTGACTGCTGTATTTTTATTTATTTTGTGTTTGACTTTTGCCTATGACTATGTTGTTGTCTGCCTTTCTATTTCAATAATTGAACTTGTTTTTGCACTTTAAAGGTTGTTTCCATTTTTTTAAGTGTAACATGTTTGTGTTGTACGATTACGTGCATCACTAAAAATATATTGAGTGAATGATTCGGTACATCAAATAACATCATCGTGACGTTTTATTTGTCCACTTTTATCTTCGACAATTCATTCAATAATAAATAGATAGATTGTCAATTAAGCCTAGTGAAGTGTACTCGTTAGTCAAGGAGTTAAAGATTTTGAATGGGACAATAACATATTTATTTGTTTAATACAATATACCTCTCTACCAGCACACGTCATCAAATCTCTTGAAAATGAAGATAATCGCTAGATTGTATCTTATGTTCTCATATTAATTACATTGTCAACTCTTAGCAAATGAGTAAGAAAGATTTATTGAAAATAAGGTAAGTCGGTAAATATCTTATAGTACAAAAGAGTTATAGTAAATATCTTATGGTACAAAAGAGTTCATTTCTAGATATTGATATAACAAGAACGTGTCCAAAGTACACGGATGCCCCACTCGCACTATCCTTTTCCATGTTCCATGGACCGTGAAATTGGGTAATTATCTAATTTGGCATTAAAATTAGAAAGATCATATCATAAGCAACAAGTGTACTAAGTTTCAAGTTGATTGGACTTCAGCTTCATCAAAAACTACCTTGACCAAAAACTTTAACCTGAAACTCCCACTTTCATTTTCTATGTTCAGTGGACCGTGAAATTGGGGTCAAAAGTCTAATTTGGCTTAAAAATTAGAAAGATCATCTCATAAGCAACAAGTGTACTAAGTTTCAAGTTGATTGGACTTCAGCTTCATCAAAAACTACCTTGACCAAAAACTTTAACCTGGACGGACGAACGGAACCACAGACGGACGGACGGACGAACGGAGCCACAGTCCAGAAAACATAATGCCCCTCTACTATCGTAGGTGGGGCATAAAAATATTGAGATATGAAATGACTGGCAATAAGATATCTACAAGGATGTTGATTGTTTACAACTATTTTTCTTGTACTTTGAAGTGTAATGCAACTATTCCATATGCATATATATATATATGGTTTTTTTATAGGCAAAACACGAATAATATTATACTGCTTTCATTTATTAGGTTTTAATAATTTTGATTTTTTTTTATCGTCTTTTATTAATATATATCAAATATCTAGAAATAATAATCAATGCTTAAATATTTCAAAATTAGTAGGACTTTTTCTCTGTTTCACCCATACCGCAAAATTATATATAAATGAGCATAACATTGTTCGATAAGGTGCAAGTTTTTAAAGGCTTATACAACTTTGACCATGACTATATACAGGGCATCTGAATATGAAAATACATACAAAAAACACAGACAACACAAACTCTTCACATATTATTATTTTTATCCTGCAACAAACACAAAGATGAAATAAAGAGAATAGATGTGAAAAATTGCACTATTGGAATGATTTTTGGTGGTTAAGTGATGTAAATTCAAGTATAAATGAGCCCCGAACCTAAATACAATGCAAAATATCATAGAATGAGTAAACTCGGGTACCTTATGGGCACGACTTAAAATGGTTTCGTCTATTTTCACTTTATTTCATTTGTATCACTATATTCAATGCATGGTAAATATTTATTAAGATTTATGTATTTTCTTTTCTTATATGTGTAAAGATACAAAATTTTGACTACATTGAATCACAAGATGGCAAGTCGTATTGTCATGCCAAAATTGCTCACATTAGAGTAAAGTCCAGTAAACATGTCAGCAATGTTGGTTACATTTAATGTTCAGAAGACATGAAAAAAACTTTTGGTGACAGATAGAATGTGCCAGGATGCCAGATTGACAATGTTGAGATTCCTTAACCACGCTGCAGAGAAAAATAAAGGGCACATGCACAATTTGAAAATTATGGTCACATGAAATATTGGAGAAATTACAACGTTGGTGATGGTCACATGTTGTCAATTAATCCTGTTAAACTGAAGTCGACCTTAAATATCTTTGCAGACTTTAAGGTTCCCTGTAAAGAAACTAATCATTTTAGCTACCCGAGAAATACAAACCTCAGAGTAAACTCAGTCTGATGTTAATCTTACTTGTCCTGAACCGAATTGCAATACAGTATTGTATTCTTATTCCGACCTAACTGACCACTGCTTTATTGTTATCCATAAATTTTTATGGTTATTTCATTCCAAAATGAAAAAAATAATTATTGTGACAACGGAAAAACAAATAATGGCAATATACCTATATAAATTGCCTATATTTATTCACCCCTTATTTTATTGATTTGTATATACATTGTTATAACTCAAATATATTCGTTCAGTTCATTTGTGTAAGGGAGTTTGATAAACAAAGATGGAACCGAGAAGGAAGCGGATGTGTACTACATGCAGATAGTACTGTTTAATCCAGACACATTGTGTACATGTACCAGGACAGTGTTAAGGAAACTTTGTACTTGTTTTGGCTTTCGAACTTTTTGATCTGGCGTCACTGGTTAGTCCAGTGTTGACCAAACGTGCGTCTGGCATATTAAATTATAAACCTGGTAACGTTTGATAGCTGTTATTCGTGTTTTTCTCTGTCCTAAATGTTCTCCCCTGATATTTGATGTGTTTCTTTCAGTTTTAGTTTGTTACCCGGATTCGTTTTTTTTTTTTTTTTTTTTTTTCTCAATCGATTTATGAATTCCAAGCAGCGGTATACTAATGTTGGCTTTGTTTATATGTCTTTTGATTGAGTTAAGCCATTTCAATTAATATTTCATGTGTGTCTTTCTATGTTGTGATTATACTTATAGTTATCAAAGGTACCAGGATTATAATTTAGAACGCCAGACGCGCGTTTTGTATACATAAGACTCATCAGTGACGCTCATATCAAAATATTTATAAAGCCAAACAAGTACGAAGTTTAAGAGAATTGAGGATCCAAAATGTTGTGCCAAATACGTCTTATGTAATCTATGCCTGGGTAAAGAAAATCCTTAGTTTTTCGAAAAATTCAAAATTTTGTAAACAGGAAATTTATAAAACAATGACCACATTATTGATATTCATTTCGGTGTTGACTACTGGACTGATGATACCATCGGGGACGAAACGTCCACCAGCAGTGGCATCGACCCAGTGGTGTAAAAGTTATCAAAGGTACCAGGATTATAATTTAGTATGCCAGACGCGCGTTTCGTATACATAAGACTCATCAGTGACGCTCATATCAAAACATTTATAAAGCCACACAAGTACAAAGTTAAAGAGAATTGATGATCCAAAATTCAAAAAAGTTGTGCCAAATACGTCTAAAGTAATCTATGCCTGGGTAGAGAAAATCCTTAGATTTTCGAAAAATTCAAAATTTTGTAAATGGGAAATTTATAAAACAATGACCACATTATTGACATTCATGTCAACACCGAAGTGTTGTCTACAGGGCTGGTGATACCCTCGGGGACGAAACGTCCACCAGCAGGGGCATCGACCCAGTGGTGTGAATAGTTATCAAAGGTACCAGGATTATAATTTAGTACGCCAGACACTATTGTTTCAGATAAGGCTGAATGTTGGTACCTATTTAAACTTAAAAATTATAACATACTAAAACAGGACGCTGAAGGTCATTCAAGAATAAATCGTGATGAAAATAGAGAAAACCTTCTACAGCACAATATATTTTACATGATATATTAAAGTTTGACAGTGTTACAGAAGTTAAAAAAATGTGTGTTGGGGATGTTTATTCGAAATTTTTAGATGTTCAGCTATGGGCATCTTGTACATAAACGGTGTTCCCAACCTCTGTTGAATAGACGCATGCACAATGGGGACTTTCTCATGTCAGCAGCAAGTCTATAGGCTGGTGAAGTGAAACTAACAAAAGATACAGTCACTGGCCATTTTTTTTTTCCGGATGAGCTCTTCTGAAATTCCACAAGATTAAAAAAGATCATACACAACTCCTTAAAAAGATAATATACAAAGCAACTGTTATTGACGACTTTTGAGTGCAACATCAGACTGATATTCTTCAGTTTTATCAAGGGAAGGATGTGATAGTTATATGTTTATACTAGAAGAGATACTTGTATCGATACAGTGACCATTATCCAAATACACTTTATATTATAGTAAACGACATAATAGAGGGGCGAAATATTCCGGAGGTACAGTCAAACTCATAGATCGAAAATAAACTGACGCCATGGTTAAAAAAAGTCAAATAATAATACACAAGACACAACATATAAAAAACTAAAGAATAAGCAACACACGAACCCCACCAAAAATTCACATAGTGTTTTTATCGGATTACCATCATCTAGTACTGTGGAATATGGTGGCTTATTTAGTAGTCAGCACTTCGGTCTTGACAGGAATATCAATGATATGGTCATTTTTATAAATTTACTGTTTGCAAAAGTATGAATAATTCGAAATACGAAGGATTTTCTTATCCCAGGCATTGATTATCGTAGACATATTTGACACAATTTATTGAAATTTTAATGTGTAAAGTTTTAAGCAATATTAAACAATCAAACAATCAAAAGCTCAACACATAAACCAAATGGATAATAATAGTTATAATCCTGACTTCTTACAGGTAATTTCTTATGTAGATGATGATGGATTAAACCAGGTTTCAAAGGCAACATATTCGATAAACAGTTAGTGTTATAAATTTATTCGTTTTCATCCATAAGTGTAAATTAAGTTCGAAAGTCATAAATCGATTGAGACAAATCAAATCTAGGTTACAAACTAAAACTGAGGGAAACATCATTTATAGGAAGAAAACAACGAAGTACTTCTAAAGAGCAACACACACAGAAACGAACTTTAAGAAAACAATTGGCATTAACCGGACTTCGTAGATGACATTTAAAAAACAAAATTGTGGGTTGACCCTGATTTAGTGCCTAGCCGACCCTCTCGCTTTCATTGCAATGATACCTATAACATTAAAATGACAGGACTACAATACAAATACATGGGAAAACATGCAAGATAGAGAAATACGCAAATGAACCCTCTTTAATAGATATTTATTCGGGTATTCTCCGAATGGCATTGAAACTCATACCAAGATAGAGCGTCCGCTTTTATTGTTCGGGATGTACAAGTACGCAGCCACGTCAGAATGGGAATTTTAAGTCCGATGCCTTTTGAAGCGAGATTTTCACGCTCTCAGTCAATTAAGAACCCTTTAAATAACTCTTTGAAGGGAATGAAGGTGGAGTGTTGCTAGTCAAAATGTTCTTATGTAATATAATTTCATGTTCAGTGGCTTGTTTCCCTGAAATTTCGCCTCTACTATAGGATCTACCTGTTGGAATTTATGTTCCTCAATGCCATTCGACTTCGTCATTTATTTTACCTTATAACATTTTTTTTCAATCGAGCGTCACTGATTAGTCTTTCAGTTGGAAGACATAATAACAACTGTCATACTCCTGACTTTATACAGGCATTGTAGATTGGTGAATTCAACCTGGTTCTGTAGTTAGATAAACTTCTCACTTGTATGACAGTGGCAGAAAATTACATTATATTGACAATAATGTGTGATCAAAACAAGAAAAGGTCAAAAATTGAGGTACAGAAGTCAGCATAGACTTATAATCTTAATCACTGTAAAAACTTAAACAAATATGTAACAAATAACCACATGTAGACATGAAGACAAAGCACATTAGCATAACAGAAAGACATTATTACAAAAATTTATCACAGCACAATAACGGGATGTGTACGTACAGATCCATGTCATCTTTAACAAAGAAACACAAAAAGGTCAGATGGACATATCATCTTTGCGCTAACACAAAAATTGCACCATAGAAAAAATCACAATGACGGGATGTAAACGTACAGAACCACGTCATTTGTAAGAAAGAAGCTCAAAAAGGCAGTTAGACAAAGCACATTAGCGAAAATGAAAAACTAGAATATAAAATGTGTATCAAAGAACAATAATGGATTGTATAAGTACAGAGCCCGTCCAATAGATATCACCATATGTCTGTGGGGGAAATGGAGACCAACAGTATTGTCGTGATGGGTAGACGATGTCCTGAAATAATTTTATCTAACTGCCCACAAACCGGATGGCAAAATGTATAAAGTAAGCTTTTTACGCCTTACCGCTGCTCAATTAATAGATACCACAAGGCTCCCCCTTTTGAAAAGGAACTTAATATGCTGATGCATTTAGACTCCAATGAATGTAATCAAATATGTAAACCAACCTAATGGAGCTGAAAAATATGGAAAAGGGGCCAACCTATACTTTTCGATAAATGAAGGACAAACTTTAATTCGGCAGTGCTTATGCAACGAAACTCCCCGTCAGGGTTATAAAATACAGCTGTTGCAATTTAATTATCAGAATGAATTTATTCAGACGCGAAGATGGAAATAATAATAAGATTGCTAAAGACACTTTTATCATAAAAAAATTACCGTGACAGCTTTTCAGTAAATAAATTTTGCATGCAACAGATAATGAATGCCTTAATTAATGAAGATTCCAATAATTGGTGTTGCAATTCTCCCACTAAAATTGATACACTGGCTTATCATATGAATAAAGTAAGTCAACTTTGTTCCTTGACACAATTTTACATAAACCATTCATTTCGAGTGACCTATGCAATTATTCTAACAGAAAACAGGTACTTCGCAGTTGTTCCAATCATGTCGCGGTCTCTTGCGATAAGAGCGTCTCCTGTTTGGAAATCTATACAAGAAGTTCTGACAAGACAAACTTGTAAATGTGACACATGATTGATGCTGCAAAGGAAAGTAGAGATGTTGATGCAAATGCCATGTATGCTTCTTATCAACAAATAGCCTTCTCATTACATTCAATCGTTGACATTCCCCGCTCCCCAAGGTTCCCAACAATGCCGTCTTCGTTTCATGCATCGCAAATGACGAGTTTAGAAAACAACTTTGGCTGAAACTTAAGTAACATAAATACTGTTCCACCAAATGTTAGTATTCCATGTTTGTTACATTTCGTTCATCAAAGCAAACACGAACAACAAATAATGATTGTTTTGTCCACAAGAATGATTTCAATTTTGATCCGCATTTTTCAAGACGAAGGCATTTTAGTTCCCAATAATATTCACGGTGTAGAATAGTAACGGACTAATCGGGTTTTTGTCGGCGTTTCCCCACTAATCGGGTTCGGCAACGGACTTATCGCGTTTTGTTTTCAGACAGTGTGACACAAAATAAGCCAAAAAGAGGAAAAGAAGTCGTTAGTGTTTATGTTTATATGATGACGGAAGGCACCGATGATCTAACTTTGCAAAATCTTTCATTTTGCTTCGGTACCACTCTTGGCTTTTTTCAAAAAGCTCCACACTAAACTGGACAACAAGCCGAACACAGCTACTAATGTTGTGTTTAACGTTCAAATACACAATATATTAGAACGTGGACTTTTTGCACTCCTTGATTTCATGCAAAAATACATATTAGAACCACTTGTGTGCATTCAAATACTTAAAATATCGTAAATTAAAGCTTTATCAAAATTGCTTGGCAGCGAACTAATCGGGTTTCCCTAAACTGACGTGTTTTGTTTTTTTTTGTTTGTTTTTTTGGCACCTAACTGTTGAGGTTTATTTGGCACAGGACTTATTGTGTATTTATTGTTTTACCAGGGAAAAAATTATATTTTGAAATGAAATATAAATTTTTTTTAATGACATCGTGTGCTAGAATGTACAAGTCTGGAACTTCTCTCACGGACATGTGTTTTCGATCTTGATTTTTTTTTCTTTGAGTAAAAATACATCGGTATGGGGTAATATCACATGCCAAAAAAAAAAACGGTGAATAACTATAACAACCTAAATTATGAACCTATTTAGTGCATGTTAGATGCATGATTTTTGTAATAGTTGTGACAATTTACTCGCAGAACTGTTTCTTGTGTTTTTTTGTTGTTAGGATGTACAAGTACCCAGCCATGTCCACTTGTATTTTTGTCCATCTGTTGAGTTAAACCTTTTTCAACTGAATTTTATAGTTCGTTCTTATGGTGTACTATTATATCACTGTCTCAACTAACATGTTTAACCCCGCCACATTATGCATGTATGTATGTGCCTGTTCAAAGTCAGGAGCCTGTGATTCAGTTGTTGTATTAAGTGTAACACATTTGTTTTTCGTTAATCTTTTTTATATAAATAAGGCCGTTTGTTTTCTCTTTTGAATTGTTTTACATTGCGGGGCCTTTTATGGCTGACTATGCGGTATGGGCCAATTGCTCATTGTTGAAGGCCGTACGGTGACCTATAATTGATAATTACTGTCTCATTTTGGTCTCTTGTGGAGAGTTGTCTTATTGGTAATCATACCACATCTTCTATTTTATACATACTAGTTCAAATAACTATCACGTCTTGAAAGGCTTTCTTTTACGCCTTACATCGTCCCAGAAGGGCGTCAAAGCAAGCATCGGAACTAAACACATTTATTTAAAAACCAGTTGTTGGCATGACACGGGTTATGTTCTTCTTGTATATGTTATGATGGTATGATACTAAACCCCTCACGGGAAGGATTGTGCCTGATATCCATATGATGAAGACATAATCTTTCAATCAGTTTCATTGACGTCTGGAGTTGGCATGTCAGTTAACTGCTAGTAGTCTTATGTTATTTATTTATTATTGTCATATTGTTTATTTTCTGGTTATTATTGGTTACATCTTCTGACTTCAGTCGCGGACTTCTCTTGAACTGAATTTTAATGTGCGTATTGTTATACGTTTACTTTTTTGCATTGGCTAGAGGTATAGGGGAGGGTTGAGATCTCATAAACACGTTTAACCCCGCCATATTTTTGCGCCTGTTCCAAGTCAGGAGCCTCTGGCCTTTGTTAGTCTTGTATTATTATATTTTAGTTTCTTGTGTACAATTTGGAGTTTAGTATGGCGTTCATTATCACTGAACTAGTATATGTATTTGTTTAGGGGCCAGCTGAAGGACGCCTCCGGGTGCGGGAATTTCACGCTGCATTGAAAACCTGTTGGTTACCTTCTGATGTTGTCCTCTCTATGGTCGGGTTGTTGTTTCTTTGACACATTCCCCATTTCCACTCTCAATTATTTTTTTTTTAGAATAGCCTTCCCAGACGTAATAATTATTTGGACTAGAACCCTCACTGCTATGAGGCCGAGATACTGATAGAATTCCACACATTGGCTTGTGGAGTAATAAAATATATAATTGTGTGATCCGTGAATGTATATAGTAAGAAGTGTTGAACAACCATGCAGGCGGACTAAACACATAGACTAGAAGATATGAGTTTCCATATCGCACAAAAAATCCGGTGCCACAGATTTTCCAAATTAATCATCATTTAAGACCTTAATAGTGCATGAAACAGTTCCGAAAGGGAAAATGTCTACATTTAATGAATAATAACCAAATATTTACTTGGAGAAGAAAACAACAAGCTTGAAACACGCTTCAATTGGACATCTTCCATGAAAAATGTTTTTTTTTTCAAGTCGGGGTACCACATTGGTGGAAACAATTTAAAATAAATCCTAGCTTCCCATGAATATATGACTAGATATCCAGCAAAATAAATAATTTCCCCATTCCGTGACATCAAGCTTATTTGGAAATATCAATTCTGCTTTACTACAAATTGAAAGAAATAACCACTTACGCTAAATGTTGTCACCTGAAAACCTGATAAGTCCGTTGCTGAACCCGATTAGTGCGGAAACGCTAAAAAAAAACAGATAAGTCCGTTACCATTCTACACCGTGTTATTTTTGTTATTCAGATTATTTATGATGTCTGCAGTCAAACATGTAACAAGTTATATAACAAAACTACCGAACTCCATGGAAAATTTTAAGCTAAAAGTCCTCCATCATATGTCAAAATCAAAAGCTTGAAATATTAAACGAAGGGCAAAAAACTGTCATATTCCTGACTTGGTATAGACATTTTCTTATGAACAATGTTTAAAACAAATCAAATAGACATGGCAGGTAAAAAAAAAGTCAAATACTCATCATTAAAATAGAGGGACTGCAGTCAACATTGTATAATAATCTCAATCAAATTTATAAAAGCAAAGAAATAAGTCAACAAGATGAACAAAACACATGTAACACAAGAATACATTGGCGGGATGCATAAGTACTGAACCATGTCAAGTGGATATTACCAAAAATGGACTAAATAAGTATAATAATTTACGAATGCCAATACTATTTCAAGTAATGTCGACGATAAACAACGGCAGAACCAATATTGGTTGTTCCCTGGTTCCTTGTTAACTTCTAATGACAAAATTTCAAAATCTAAAAGCTCGACCATCAAACGAATGAATAATATCAGTCATATTCCTGACTTCGTACAGATGTTCTCTTGTTCAAAATTTAGTGGAATAAACCTCGTTTTACGACTAGTTAATCTTCTCACTTGTATGGCGGTCGTTTAATATTTCATCAGATTGAAAACGATGTGTGAACAAAACAAACCGACAAAATAGGTAAAAATATCCCCCTTAAAAGGGTACAGCAGTCGTCTCATCTTAATCACTATTAAATCAAACATATAAGTAACAAAGAGGCACAAATGGCAAACATAAATACAAAACACACATTGACATAAATGAAGACCGGGATGCAAAAATCTACAATGGCACAATGGCAGGATGTATAAGTACAGAGCCACGTCAAATAGATATCTCTAAAAACAGACTATTAAAAGTAAATAAATATTCTTAAAAGACAAACAAAAGAATACTATAACACGTCATTAAGATGTTAATGAATATGCGTCAGTACCCAGAATCTATATTTACAAGACTATCAGGTATAATAACTTTTGAAGTTGATACTGAATATGTATTAACAAGGTATTGGTACCTTCCCATAAACAGTTAAAGTAAATACATATTCTAAAAAGACAAATAATACAATAACATGTAATTAAGATGTTAAAAATGCGTCATTACCCAGAATCTATATTTTCAAGACCATCATGTATTATTTGTGAAGTTGATACTTAATAAATATTTACAAGCTCTTAAATAGCGCATAAGTTGAGAAATGTCTATCTCAATTGCAGGTGAAGTTAGTATACTGCTATTAAAGTGAGGGGAATTGATAATTTCTAAATTTATACCGTCTCGTTTGTCACAGATTTTATTATACTGAGATGACCATGTATGTGAAATTCCCAGGTATTAATCTAAAAATCAGGCAGAGACCAGAGGAAGGCGTGTCTGTTGTTTCTTCAATTTCTAGTTGATTGGGATATATTATTGGAAACCAAACGGAACAAAAGTTTAGATTGTTGATGGAAAGATCAAAAATAATAATTCTGAATGTGAAATAAAATAAACTTGATTTTGACAAAAGTCTGAATACGAATATAAGAAGAGGTCGGCAAAGAGAGGTGCATAGTTTTTTTTATGAAATCAGAAACAATAGAATATAAATATTAGAAAACAAACTATTCAAGCTAAATGTTAACATTGTTTTTCCTTTCTTGTTTGTTTCGTTTGCGCTTTGTCGTTTGGAATGGAACTGGTTTGCGAGATAAGATAATATTCTTGTTTAATTATTTTCTCTCTTTAGAGTAATGCAAGTTTCTACTTATTTTACTCCCACTTTACTTAATTTACATTGGACTTTGGTATCTTGTAAATCCTTTTTGTTGTATAAAATGAAAGAAAAGTATAAGTTTTCAACAAGAATTTTTATATTCAATTCCAAATATATTTGCATCAAAAGTAAACCATATGGTCTTTCAAGTCTTCACCAGAGTCACAATTATGACATATATATATTTTGTCTCCTTTGGTGCATTCTTCATGTGCCCATTCTTTGCAACTAGTGCACTGGATCCAAGATTCTCTTGATTTACTGTTGGAATATGGTTCTAGACATACTAAGCAAAAACATTCATCTTCGTCGTCTGAATTGTTTGATTTCCTCATCTGTTTCTGTTTGTTGGTTCTTCTCGTGCTTTTTTGGAGGGGCAACTTTCGTTTAACAGTCTTTTGTTGTTTCTAACATTTTCTTTTTTCTTCCTCTTCAAGTGCGTTCTTTTCTGGTGTATCGGTGAGAATAGCAGTCTTTCTCTTTCTACTTGAAGTCTTTCTAGGGTTTTTCAATGGAGGTGCTTTTGGGAATGGTCGTACTTCGCTTGGGTCAAATGATGTTGCTGTTTTCTTTTGTTGATCCTGATGACCTGCTGCTGTCTCTCGGGCTGTAGCACTGTAATGTGCTGCTGCATGTCGTCCTGTCAAAACCAGATAGAGGTTTCGTTCTCTGTCAGCCGATGACGTAGTTGGTAACTGCGTTAGCTGAGATATGTTGTTGTTCTCAACTCTTATTATATTGGCACAGACTTGATACGCGTTGCATAACAGCACCAAGATTAAATCCGCAGTTCCGGACATATAATTGTTTTCATCAATGTAACTGTTAACCTCGGTAATTAAATCTTGGGTCATCAGTTATGAATTCCTTGTAGAATTTTTTATTTCTATTAGCTTCGACTCTCAGGTTTTGAAATATCTCTTCAGTCCCGATTTTTTCATTTAACTCTGCATCCATGCAAATCTGAAATGCATAAACAAGGCAGTGTCCGTCACCTCTGACGTTTACAAGAACTCGTTGTCGTTCCTGAAGATAGTTTTGCAAATTAGATTCTTCGTTAGGGTCACTTCTCTGTTCTTGATTGTTATCTGTTTTGTCTTGTTCTTCATTTGATTTTTCTCCCTCGTGTTGCTCATCTGCTTCTTGATTAGTTGATTATCATTTGACTCTTTTTCATTTGTATTACTATTCGGCACAGCGGGTGGAGATTCGTCGCTCATTTGTTCTCTTTGTGTCAAGTCATCAGAACTGGTTTGCATTGGTCTGTCTGTTACATATGAAGGTGCGAAGTCAGTATCTTCAAAAACATCAGGATTCATTGGAAATATTCCACTTACTCTGAACCCACTTATGATATTTCTTGGTGTAGCAGCATTCGGCCAAGACTCTCTCAAGATCCCAGGTAAGTCATATATAGTCATTGGCTTTCCAGGGTTATTTCTCAGCCAACAATCCTGTGCTGTTACAACGTATCTTTTCAATGGACCATACACAGTCCTGTCCAATGGTTGAAGCTTGTGGGAACAGTGTGGAGGGAATGAAAGCATTACAATTCCATTGAGTTTTGCAAAGGCAAGTATTGTTACAGCAAGATGAGAACTGTGGTTATCTAACAACAGTAAAAAAGGGTGTGCTGTACTGGGTTTGGTGTGCTTAACAAAGTGTTGGAGAAAAATGAGAAAATTCTCAGCTGTCATCCAACCTGATGGATGGGCTCTACCACAAACTCCTTGAGGTCCATCTCTAATAAAGTGGTCTTTGAAGTGCTTTCTAGGGGAAATCATCATGGGTGGTACAGTGTTCCCAATGGCATTTACGGATCCGCATACAGTAACAAGATAACCTCTCTCAGCAGACGTTATACCTCCTACTTGCTTTACTCCTTTAGCACCCAAAGTTTTGGATGGCTTTTGTACTGTGGTTATACCCGTCTCATCTATATTCCAGATATCAGAAGCACTGAATTTATATCGATCCATCACTTCTCCAAGCTTTGTAAAAAAACAAATTTACATTGGTGTGGTTGAAACTAGTTGCCCTTGACAGACTAGTGGCTTCTGGCGTTCTAATAGACAGATTAGGATGTCTCCGCATAAACAGAAGAAACCAATCTACTCCTGCACACTTGTTTTCAACCCATGATTGTGGCATGTGTATGGAGAACTTCTCTGCACATTCATATGCAAGTCTTCTAACTTCTTTAGGTGTGAGTCCAAAGTGGATGTAAGAGGCATTCAGTAAATATCTTTCCAGTGCTTGCTCTTGTAAGTCATTGAAAACTTTCCTGTTACCAAAGTAACCAACTGTTACATTACTGGAACCAACTTCTGTGCATTTCTTTAGGAATCTGGTCAAGGTCATGTGATTAATTTCAAACTCCGACGCTGCCGATCTCACACTACGGTGTTCGTTAACTACGCAACTCATTGCTCTTTCCATTATTCCATGTGGTGTTGTTCCTCTATTTGTTTTACGAACATACGTTCTTGTCATGTTGACCTGAAAAGTTAAAAAGAATAATTTATTAAAGAATGGATGAAGATATTATGTTTTATAAGACATATTCATATCATCTATATAATTATTCAATTTAGCACTGTCATGTTACGTGTAGCATACGATCTTGTTGTCTGTGTGCACATCCATTTTAGTGTTTGCATTACAGATACATGTAAGGCATAAGCAAATGTTGCTCAAATAGACATATTTGTTATTTCTGTTGCAGAACATTCATTTGTCCCTACAGTATATCTAATCTTATGTCTATTACAAGAACGATTTTTATTTCAAAATACAATTTAGTGTTTAACTAAAGTTTTACGGAATGTGTGTAATTCCTTTATGGATTGATAATGATGTCAAAATGGAAGAAATAGTTGAAAAGAGTAAAATTAAAATGGAATGGGGTAGGTTAACCTGCCCCGTATGTGTTGTATCAACCTGCCCCTTAATGATGGTGGTCACGTGGCAATCACGTGTGAAGAAACGAAATGCACTGAGGTTTTATATGATGGCTCATATGATGCCGTTGATTTTATCTTCATTTATTTATCTCAATTTTTTGAAAGGTATTGATAATATTGGCAGATGAAGAATTATTTTGAATATCTAAAAAAATACTCACGGTTTATGTTTTCTGTTTTTACTGCTTACTATCTTCAATAACGCTACTATGGCATCACCATTGCCATCTTGACGCAAGCTAGAAATGACGTCATTTCCTATTTTAAGGGGATTCCCAGCCACTGTCTCATTCAACCCCAGTCTCCCCTACCACAACGAGAGAAAAAAAGTTTCTCAGTATTTCTGAAGACCCTCTTTCACTGCAGACAGAATAATTGTCAAAATTTTATAAAGATCTCATGGATCTATGACTAAGGTTAATATTATTTAATCAATTCCGTATTTAGACCTCAGATCTGTGTACGACCTCAAATCTGTGTCCGTTTCTAAAATCTATGCCCCATTGTGACGTCAATCGCTGATCTATGTCCGTAAAAAAATGATTAGGCCTCAAATCTGTGTCAGTTAAAAAAGATAAGGCCTCAAATATGTGTAATGTTTTATATCTTTTTCCAATTTGTTTCGCCATGCGCAAATGTATGCCCGTCTAATAAGTTCGGCCTTATAGGTTTTTTGTTTTATTAAGTCATTTCCCATAATTCAATATTAAGTTGGTATGTGTTCCCCATGTGTGTGCAAGAGCTCAACTATAGTGTACGTTTAAGTAAGTCAGGCTAAATTATTATTGGTATTTATAAAATTGTTTAAAGTACGGTCTTATATGCATTTTGTTTTATTAAGTCATATTTCCATGTTTGTTTTTAAAACCTTTTCATACGTGTGTTATTATTATATGCCGTCTTCAAGAATGAAACTACACATATTTATTTTAATAAAAAGACAGTAAAGAATGAATATTTGTTTGCGACTTCAACGTACTTCGTTTTAATTTTGAATGTTGTTTTATTGACAATCATACCACTTTATCTATGTTTTACCTTGAATACTAGTATAAAAAAATCATTCTAAATTGCTAAAAATAACACGTTTTTCTTTATTTTTAATTGAAATATTTGTGAATCACAATAAAACATATTGGTGTGTATTTCTCGTATCTTGAGTTTGGTTTGGTGGTTTTATCAATTTTTTCCCGGTAAAGAAAGACGACGTACTCGGTAAATTTTGGGAATTTTCAATGTCTTGGTCTGCGTCGATTATGTTTATTTCATTAAAGATGCTCTCTCGGAGGTCCCTTAATAACCAGCTCCTGTTCCATATGTTCATAATTATAAATTAACTGTTAACAAAACTGTGAATTTTTTTAAAAACTACGGCTTTTCTACCTCAGGAATAGATTACCTTAGCTGTATCTGGCAAAACTTTTAGGAATTTTTGGTCCTCAATGTTCAACTTCGTACTCTATTTGACTTTTTAAACATTTTTTTATTCGAGCGTCACTGATGAGTCTTATAGACGAAACGAGCGTCTGGTTTAAATATAAATTTTTAATTCTGGTATCTATGGTGAGTTTATTTCCATGTTCACGGTCAAGGTGTTTTTTTATTTCTCCGGGTAATTTGCTCAAACTAATTGATCATAATTAGCACAAGTAGTGTTCCATAAGAATCTTGCAATTGGCCTAAAGATTCTAGCCCTATTACGTAAGTTTCCCTTTGATCATAAAAGTGTCTCAAACTGAAAAGATTGTTTCTTGGCGGTTAAATTTCTAATAAAGCTTGCATTTTACTTGTGTAATTGTGTGTGTTTGGCCGAATCTCTCATTTAACAAAATAATGGCGTCTGCGTAATTTGCGTTAGTAAGTACAAAACCTGCTATGGTTCGTAATGCTTCATTCTGTAATTGTAATTTGAGGTAATTAGATTTCCGGACATCGGTCAATGAAGGGTTCAAATGTATGGCACATTCATCCGAATCCCAGAAAGTTTACCACTCTAATATGTTCCCTGTGAATATCGGAAGTGTGAGTTTGGGTAAGTAGTGATTCTGACTGAATGCGGATGTATACACATTTATATTAGTCCTCACTGTGTTACTTGCTTGAGAGAACGGATTTTGGAACGACTGCGTGCACGAATTTTCTGTGAGGTTTGCTGTGACGAACGGTTGATGTTCAACATTTAGTATTTGTGATGAAGTTTCGCTCTGACGTGTCTATGATGTGGTATGAGTATCTCGAAAAACAATTCGTATGTGTCTGATTTTTGTTTCTAAACTTATACAATATTCATCTGAGTCTTAGAATTCACTTTCAATACCTTCTGCTAGGTTGAGTATGTGCTCATTTAAGTTGTTCAGTATCTTTTGCTTCTGAAGTAGGTTGTCAAATGTTGCGGTCAATTCTTCTGGATCGAAATTTGTATCTTGCTTCGCTGCATCTATCTTTCGAATAAGTTTTGTAATAGCACTTCTGTTCCCAAGTCGTATCGACTTGAGCTTGTGTAAGTCCTGGTCACGGCACCATAAATGTGGAAAAGTATGATATTTTGGCTAATATAAACAAACACGTCTGTTCAGACAAAATTTTTAATAACAAATCAGTAGAGCCCACGGCGACGTCGTCAATGGTAATGTACAAACTCAAGAACGTCGTTATTCCGCGATAATCTCGACAACAGTCATAAATTGCTTCATATTTTCTATAGTCCTTTATGTATTTTTTGCTTATCATGTGAATTAGTTGCTCTTTGTCTAAACATGTCCTATGATTGCTATTTTAAGCCCTGGTCACAACGAACCGACGACACATCTATGCAGCGGCACGACATGAAATTTGGTCAAATCTCGGGTCATCTGTGATCGTCGTACAACAGTCGTACGACAGATATTTTCAGCATGGTTGCTCTGTCGTGGGACGAAAATTGAAATGCACCTGTTTTGCTCTACGATTTTTTGTCGTGTCACGGTCTTGTTGCTGGCTTGAGAGTGTCTTACCACAGTCGTGCGATAAACACATTGTCGTGGGTAACAAAATAAACCATTTTAATAAAAACAATCGTACGACTGTCGCAAGACATTCGTGATACAGTCGCACCATTGTCTCATGATTAAGAAATTTCGTGTGATGCTCGAACATCATTGATTGTCAGTCGTACGACAGTGGTACGTTCGTCGTGCAACATACTTTTGTTTTATTTAGAAAAATACAATTCGGCTGGAATGTCCGTAAACTCCGCCGCGCATTTCCGAATCGTCATTTGTTTCAACTTGTGGTAGGGAGTCCCCCGTCTGGTCAACATCATCCGTGTTTACTGCTACCACCTTTCTTTTGTTAATTTTTCTTTTTAGGGGCATCCTGGTTTGAATTTGCTAAACAATTATGATATTAACTAATACGAAAAATGTCGTTTATTTGGACCGAACTTATAATGACACCAAACAATATTGAAAGCAAATTGCAAGCAATAAATCGGGGCTTCTTTATATACTAGTAGATTGGAGTTAAAAACGCGAGTGACCCACGACTGTTGTGCGACAGTCGTTCGACAGTGACACGACAGTAACAGGCGCATCCCATGACATGAAAACCTGGAAAATAGCCCAAACAACTAACGATTGTCGTACGACTGTTGCATGACTCACCTGCGACAAACCCATGACAGAAAAAAATACAATTCTTTTTTTCTGGACTGTTCGCATCGTTTAACCATCGTGAACATGTCGAAGCTGATGTGACTACTCGAAATATTATTTTGACATTTTGCACAACAACTATTTTATAGATCTTCCATGACAAAAAAATCGTACGATCTGTTGTGACCAGGACTTAAGTCTTGGGATTTCTTGTATATACATTTAGATTCTTCATCATAGTAATAAAGTAATTTGCGTCATTTTGGATCCTTTGAAATACCTTTTATGCGCTTATTAGATATATATAGTGTATCCCTCATTTGTAATAGTGTACTGCTATATTTGATGCATTTTGTTATGTTTTACGTCGATGAAAGGACATACCTTTGAGCCAAAAGTGGCCATAGATGTGAGACAATACAGGACACAGATTTGAGACAATAAAGGACATAGATTTGCGGAAAGGACATAGATTTCAGGCTTACATATATAGCTGTAGATAATCATGCATAAACACTGTTAACTCATTCGCCCCTAAGAGATTTCTGGAAAATCAGGCATTTTCGAAAATTTGCAATCATATGCAAATTAGCAGACTCTTGATGCTGTAACTGCTGCTCATCTATTAAACTATGTATTGAAATTTGGGGGCGGATAGCATGGGTGGGAGGTGGAAGATTTTCTCGTGGGTTTGAACCCACCCCCACTGAAAAATTGTCATTTTCCGTCTATTTTTGATTTTCTCGTGGGTTTGAACCCACCCCCACTGAAAAATGGTCATTTTCCGTTTATTTTTCGATTTTAAAACGACCTTGAGAGGTGAACATTAACCAGACTGT
Organism: Mytilus galloprovincialis; assembly: GCA_037788925.1. NCBI lineage: Eukaryota > Metazoa > Mollusca > Bivalvia > Mytilida > Mytilidae > Mytilus > Mytilus galloprovincialis. The sequence continues at coordinate 121,702,928 of CM075330.1, read as the reverse complement.
GTTTCTTTGTCATTCAAGTATTACCCTATAGTTACAGCAGTCCATGCATGCTAGCTGGGAGTATATGGGAGTTAAGTGTCTTGCTGGCGAATTATTATCGTCAAGTCAGGTCTGCCTAAATGTCCGTTTTTACGGATTTTTGACAAAACGGTGACCTAGATTTTACAGACTAGATTCCTATTGGCCATATTATACCTCTTTGTGTTCCTATACCACCTATGCATGCATTTACGATAATAGTTTATACCTACAATGACTACCAGTTAAGTAGTGGCCATCAAAAGATGCCCACCCCCACCTGATTTTGGCTACTTTTCACGTTTTTCCGATTTTGAACTCTTAAACGGCTTTCAACGTGCCATATTTTTATAAACAGACGTCTGAGAAGAGTTTATGGACCATGAACTGCTTGGTTGAAGTCCCTGCTATCATGACAGTTCAGGTGGGGCAGTTCAAAAAAGGTATGGAAGGTCATACGGGCCATCAAAGAATGGTTGTCGCCATGACGCCTACAGGCGTCATTGGGGGTTAATGGGTTAAACAAAAGAAATCAATGTCTCTATAAAACAAACACAGCCTATTTATTATCTTTGGCATCATGGCTCCAGCAACAGCAAAGGCGTTTAAACCATTTTCTAAAGCGCTGAAATCTACCTGCTGATTTTTGAGAGTATTCAATGGTTGATTCACTGTAACTAAAAATATTGATGTTCTTGCCATAAAATATAAAAATTTACCGTGAAAAAGTCTGTAGCCAGTTTTCCAAAACCTCTTCCGATACCAATTTTCCGATGTTCTTCTTTTTGACATTAATCTGAGTCTCCAGGAAAAGAAGAAGAGAAATATTGTATAAAGGAAAAACAAATTTTTACCATTTGGATGAAAGATAGAAAATCAGCAGCCAGATTAAGTTTATTTCAGATTTGAATCGCTGTTTTAGAATCGTTAAGAAAAATAGTGTCATCGTCTTCCAGTCTCCTTGAAGCTGTATTATCATTTGATGTTGAAGGTGCCAGTGAGTGATTCATTGAAGAGATTAGTCGACTTCGTTTTTGGAGTGAGTGTATTTTGCGACGTGCACGAGTGTTTTCGAGAGGAACTTTGATGCATATGATGGAGTTTGACTGCTGGTTGCTTCGGCCAAATCTTATATGGAGGTCTGCTCTATGATTTTCCTCCATGTTTCGGTGCATTGAGCCAGAACCGTGACTTCAAGGGGAAAAAATATTCCAGCTGTAAAACAAACTATTTTGAGCCAATTGTAACTATTTATGAATAAAAAACGGGCAAAATAAAGTGCTTTCAGTTTTTAATGTGTTATAATATATATAGTAGATGTGTTTGAATTTAAAAAATATCAGATAAAGACAGATTTGTATGCAAATCTATTCTTTTTTATCCTCTACCCCTTGCGACGCAATATCTGACACCCCGAGCGACACTTTATGTTTTGAAGAAAAACTAGTTTTATAACCAATTAGTTTTAAGTAAGAAGCTGGTATTCGGTTAAATTCCATGATAAGAATTCAACTCTATATAAATGATACGGGGGTAAGTCGTCTAAAGCAGTTTTTATCCAGGAATTTGCATATGAAGCCTTAAAATCTGCAACACAAGAAACTAGTGAGAGGTGTTCGAGAAAACTGAGCACTGAAAACGACTGCTTCTGTTTGCAGAAAATAAATTATGTTTCAGTTACATTATATGGTACTAAGAATTATAAAAACAGAAATTTTGATATTTGAACTTACTTTGATAGTTTTTCTTCGCTTCGAAATTGGCACCCAGTCTCAAACTCAGCCGACACCCCGCATGTGGCGTTCTACACGGTGAGAAAATCATTGCGAAATTTGACGCCATCAAGAGTTGGTTGACCGTTATGGAATAACCGTTTCACAAATGATATCGGATATGTTTCTTACGTCGTAACTACAATCTCCTTTCATGAATGTGACCTACCGAATTAGACTATTTACCGGATTTGTTATAACATAAGCAACACGACGGGTGCCACATGTGGAGCAGGATTTGCTTACCCTTCCGAAGCACCTGAGATCACCCCTAGATTTTGTTGGGGTTCGTGTTGCTTTTTCTTTAGTTTTCTATGTTGTGCCATGTATTCTATTGTTTGTCTGTTTGTCTTCTTTCATTTTTAGCCAGGCGTTGTCAGTTTATTTTCGATTTAAGAGTTTGACTGTCCCTCGGGTATCTTTCGTCCCTCTGTTGACGCTCATAATTCTTGAAACGCCTTTAAAACATTGCAATGATATTTAATTAGATTGCAAAATTTCAATGATAAAGCTAATCTGTATTCAAGATTTTCAGTGTGGCGTAACAAGTATGTACTCTAAAAAGTACTTTCAGCAGTTTATACCGGTAATAAAACTCAATGTAGAAATTATTGAAATCAATGTGTTGCTATGGTACACCTAACTAAATGCACAAGTTATCTTTTTTTATTTAGTAATAACCATTTGTAATCAGGAAATACACCCTCAAACATCAAAAGACGAAATTCTAAAGGTATTAGAAAAAAATAGGAACGCTCATAATCGGAATAAGTAAAACGAAAACATTAAACAACATGTATATTGCTTTATTTCAAAATAAAAAATAATGACCAACGAAGATACAAGTATCTGGTCTTAGGGAGGGATTAATCCTTCTTTGTAAAGGATCAATCTCATTCAAACAACAACTTTTCTGAAACTGATATATATATATTATCAAGATGCTTGATTTCTTGATTGACAACATATTTGTTACGTTCGGAGGACGTGTTTTTCAACAGACTATGGGCATTCCAATGGGAACGAATTGTTCCCCTCTTCTTGCCGAGTTGTTTCTTTATTATTATTATGAGGCTGACTTCATACAGGAACTTCCTAGAAAGAAAGATAAGAAATTAGCAATATCCTTTAACTCTACTTATCGCTATATAGATGATGTTCTTTCACTAAATAATTCAAAATGTGGTGACTATGTTGAACGCATCTATCCCATTGAACTAGAGATAAAGGATACAACAGATACAGTTAAGTCGGCCTCTATCTTGACTTACATCTAGAAATTGACAATGAGGGTCGGTTGAAAACAAAACTTTACGACAAAAGAGATGATTTCAGCTTTCCAATTGTGAACTTTCCATTTCTAAGTAGCAACATTCCAGCAGCACCTGCATACGGTCTATATATCGTCCAATTGATACGATATTCCCGTGCTTGCATTTCCTATCATGGTTTTCTTGATAGAGGTTTGTTGCTCACATGGAAGCTATTAAATCAAGAGTTCCAAATGGTGAAGTTAAAATCATCAGTTCGTAAATTTTACAGACGCCATCATGAGTTTAAATCAAGAGTTCCAAATGGTGAAGTTAAAATCATCAGTTCGTAAATTTTATAGACGCCATCATGAGTTGGTTGACCGTTATGGAATAACCGTTTCACAAATGATATCGGATATGTTCCTTACGTCGCAACTACAATCCCCTTCCCTTTCATGAATGTCACCTACCGAATAAGACTATTTACCGGATTTGTTGTATTATAAGCAACACCACGGGTGCCACATGTGGAGCAGGATCTGCTTACCCTTCCCGAATACCTGAGATCACCCGTAGTTATTGGTGGGGTTCGTGTTGTTTATTCTTTAGTTTTCTATGTTGTGTCATATAAAAAAGAAGATGTGGTATGATTGCCAATGCTACAACCGTCCATGAGAGACCAAAATGACACAGAAATTAACAACTATAGGTCACCGTACGGCTTTCAACAATGAGCAAAGCCCATACCGCATAGTCAGCTATAAAAGGCCCCGAAATGACAATGTAAAACAATTCAAACGAGAAAACTTACGGCCTTATTTATATAAAAAATTAGAAAAAAAAATGAACGAAAACAAATATATAACACATAAACAAACGACAAGCACTAAATTACAGGCTTCTGACTAAGGACAGGCACATATATACATAATGTGGCGGGGTTAAACATGTTAGTGGGATTCCAACCCTCCCCTAACCTGGGACAGTGGTAAAACAGTACAACATAATCTGTTTGTCCTTTTCATTTTTAGCCATGGCGTTGTCAGTTTATTTTCGAGTTATGAGTTTGACTGCACTCTGGTATCTTTTGTCCATCTTTTAAATTTAAAAAATACAAATATATACATTCCATACTCAATCGGTTGAAAAGGCTAGACTCATAGATCGACAGAGCACAAATGACCAACATGGAGACAAAAAACAGTGTCAAGTTGTAGTATTTAATGTTACTAAAAGCTTGTTTAAACTCTGTAGACGCTTGATAGTATAACGACTACGTTTGTATACATATAAAAAAAATATGTTTACTAGATGATGATTAAAACAAACGTCATGTTTTATTTAACCTTGAGCAAAGGAAGTAATTCAATAATGTATTAAAAAAATCGGCATCTTAATGCCGGGGCAGTTTTTGGAATATGATTGATTTTACTTGAGGCCCAGTGACGAATGTCTTGTATCACGAAAAGCATTCGTCTATAAGTGTTAAAGGAAAAGGGAGGAGATTATTGGGTAGGAATTGAAAAATTGAAAAACTGTGATATTTTGAATTTGGAAAAAAAAATGTCTGATGAATTCGGCTATATTTTGGTCCCTTTCGGTTATATCGTTCTTCATCGTTTTTAAGTCTTGTACGTCATTGACTTTCAAATGTATGTCTTTGAACGTTTATATACATGTACAAGGATAAATTTAGAAAAAAACGTTTTATACGCACAAAATTAAAAGTTTTGTTTTCATCTCCAGATCCTTAAAAAATTAAAAACACAAAAATACTGAACTCCGTTGAAAATTCAAAACGGAAAGTCCATAATCGAATGGCAAAATCAAACGACAATACACATCAAACGAATGGATAACAACTATCATATTCCTGACTTGGTACAGGCATTTTCAAAGAGTTGTTCGTAACCTGTACATATTAAAGAGCATCATTTAAAAGTACATTTCAAATAAATGCATCAATATCTTATCTGTTATATTAGCTATTTATAGCAAATTGAAAGGATTTCTAATCGAACCACTTAGTTTACAAAACAGAAATAAACAGAAAATAAAGTACACAAATTATACACCATTCATACAAATTTAATGTAAAATAGCTTATTACTTTATTCTTCAAAAGAAAAAAATAATTATTTACTATAAAAATATAAACTGTGGAAAAGTATTCATTGATTTAAGTAACTGAATATTAGATGCATACTTAAATTTATTTAAAATATACTTCATATTATTTATTACTTTCTTTGCATATGATCAAAGGACACATTAGCCCAGAAATACATACGTTCACATGATTATGTATTCAAACGAAAATATATTATTACCATAAATGTTAATTACGGTTTTTGTTTACAAACTTGTTCATTGAAAGAACTAAGCAACTTTCAAAATTAAATCACTATTCGTAATAATTTCTATTCTGCTTCCACTATAGAACATTTAGGACCAACGGAGAAGAAATTGTGAACACTTTTTAATTTGGTTTATAAAATGTAGTTCTTTCATACTTTTACTTTTCACTCAAAACCATACAAAAGATAGCTTGAAATCAATCTTTGGTGCTAAAGGTACACTTAGATACTTCTTATGACCGTGTAAATATAGATTCACACATAAGTAAAATGAACAACGCCTTACATCCAGGATAGTAAAAGACACTAAATATGGAAAAGGTACATATAGAAATCATTTAACTACAAACCACCTGCCGTACAATAAATCTCGGTATAAGTTTATAAATCTTACAACCTGTCACTGATAGTTCGGACAATGCAGCACATTTAACTGTTGCTTGTTGGTGTTTAAAAAAGCGGTGTCAAGTGTACGAGATTAAGTCACACAACTCCTAATGAAGGAGCGCGGAAGATTCCAGAGGTCCATTCAAACTCAAACGCCATGGCTAAAACAGAAAAAAAGACAAACATTAGTACAAAAGACACAACATAGACAAATGAAGACTAAGCAACACGTATCTCACCAAAAACTGGGGGTGATCTTAGGTGCTACGGAAGGGTAAGCAGATTTGGCTCAATATGAGACACACCTCGTGCTGTTTATATTGATACAAACCCGGTAATAAGTATTATGTTTCGCTAATTGAGAGAATGTATCTATACAGAACATTTTTAATTTGCCATTCTCGCCATTTAACATCGTATATTGAAGAAAATACTGTTAGCCCTCTTGAATTTTGCATTACTGAAATACAACAAGGGCACATAACGAGGTTGCCATTTTTTATATCCTTGTCATTGTGTTTGCTTCGGTGTAAACAGGGAGACTGATTACTGTACAAAGACCATAATATGCATGTTTTTTTCTATTTTGAATGTTTCCTCTTAGAGTGGCTCGGGTGACTTCCTCCATCTTGGATTTTGAACAAGCAGATATCAGTTGGTCTAGATCTTCAATGAAATGTGAAAATTTTGTGAATAGTATGTAAATCATGTGTAAGACGTTTGGTGTAAATATAGAAAATTACGAGTTTTATCATATTGACGGCTATAATTTCTAAAATGAACCGTAGGGGAGATAACATAGAGGAAGTTGTTTTATAATAGAAAGTGTTGTGAATTTACCAAATTTAATATGTACATGTAGCAAGAAAACAAGTTAGACCCATTTTTTTCTTATCCGAAAGCATGTAATATGAGCTATCTTTTCACATTTCATTTTGGAATTCTGTCCTGTAGTTTTCTTTTTATCACACAATTGGAATTTCCATTCATAATCTATACAACATCTGACCAATTTTGCGCAACCCGTAGCGTGAAAAAAATTGCGGTGACCCATACTTTAAAAAAAAAAACAACAACAACAAATTATTAAATAAAATCAATAGATTTTTATTAGAGCCGCCTTAAATTACTTCTACGATTCGAAATTTTGACGTTTACATATTTTCCTCGTATCGCACAGTAAAGACAGGTTTTGTAATTTAAATCATTGGTGTATTGTTAACCAGTCGAAAACAATTGCCTTCTACAGTTCACAGTACTGGGGTTTTCCTTTTCTTAGCCACTGAAATTTCCATAAACCATTAAATTCATGCTCTGTAACATACACAGTACTGGTTCCTGGCTGAAAATGCACGTTACTTGGCTTTATAAAAGGACATTTTATTCGTGTATGGGGTCTGTCTCCTTCAGGTCCAAATACTTCTAAATATCCAGAACGGATATGAGCAACAATTAGATTTCCTGCCTCATCAAAATCCATACCATCTGGTCCAGTCACCACTCCATCTACGGACGGGCACTCTGAAATTAAAGGAGATACATGTGATTAATTTATACCTTAGAATTTGAAATAGTAAATTTACATTATGCCATGTTTGTTGTATCTTGATTAACCGATTTGACGGTAATAACCGTTTGTTCAGTAACAAAACTTGCCATAGCTACTGTGGTTAAAATATGAGTACGCGTCCAGACGCGCGCTTCGACTACAAAAGACTCATCAATGCAAACCACTTCATGAAAAAAACAAGACTGTACTCAATACGTTAGGTATTACAAACGGCAAAACAAATGGAACTAGTCAATAACGCATCAAAGAATACTTTCATTCTACCTCTGTCAATATGAAGATGCTCAATCTACATACTTTACTTCAATTACGATATTGGTCATAAACGTCAAGAATGATGCAAAACAAAAACGCCAACAGACAAAACATACATATTGTTTTCATAGTGATGAAAAAAGAAATGAAATATTTTTTGAGTGTTAATCAGTGAATCGACATTAATCCCTTAAAAAGTAGACAAGAATTTGTACAGTAGTATTATGTCAATATTCAAAGCTAGAAAAGAATAAAAATAGTAGTCTGTTTGATGTTGTTGTAAACATGTTGCACTTTAGAAAAGATACATCAAACGTGTTACATAATACAGTACAAACTTGGTAACTTCCCCCATAACGTTTTCTTTCCAACAGCACCTGGGCCAAGTATATCATAAACCCATAGAGATTGAGTTCGAGTTTCAGCTACTATCAGCTTTTTTGGTTTCCCATCTGAAGAATGTTGTACAGCTATTCCGTTAGAAAATAAATAGCCAGTGTCTACCTTTATTATTTTCTGTTGGTTTGTAACACAATAAACAGATCCAAACGCCTCCTGTAATTATAATAATAGCAAGTGTCTAGTTTCATTACACATTTTGGTTTGTGATCAAATAAACCGATCCAAAAAGCTTACTGTTATAATAGTTATCAAAGGTACCAAGATTATAATTTAGTCTACATACGACTCATCAGTGACGCTCATATGAAAATAGTTGTAAAGCCAAACAAATACACAGTTGAAGAGCATTGAGGATCCAAAATTCTCAAAATATGTGCCAAATACATAGGGTAATCTATGCATGGGATAAGAAAATCTTTACTTTTCGAAAAAAATATTTAAGGTACCGTAATCTTAATATCATTACATTCGTTTTCAGTGAAAATACGATTCAGAGTTTCTGTTGCAATTCTTAACATACACGCGAACCCTGTGGACAAACCTCTTTCATCATTTCATTTCATTTTTAGCCATGGCATTGTCAGTTTGTTTTAGATTTATGAGTTTTACTGTCCCTTTGGTATCTTACGTCCCTCTTTCATTCCTTTTGGAATTCATGCGGTTCCAACAATTAGTGTGTGTACTTTTATTGTGTTTGTTGAGTCAATTTAAGAGATTTGAACCTTGGTTAACTAAGGTTGCCTATATTTGTCTACATCCCTACTAGTTTTAATTATTTTTTTTTATTTGATTAGACAAGGAAATATGTCCAAATAGAAAATACAGCTATACAAATGCTCCTATGTAAAAACAATTAATAGATCAATTGGAACACCAGATACTCAAAAGATCACGTGTCGCTCAACTATGTGTATGTGCATCTTCAACAATGGAAAGACTACACCACAGCATTATGAACTTCAAATACATGCAGGACTAAAATCTGGTTAGTGGATCTAATTGTTACTGTGGGGTAGGTTTTTTTCAAGAGTTTAGGGACTACAGCGATAAATGACGCCATGTGATGGGAAAAGTTCATGCTCGCCTTACGGACAAGATGAGCAAAAACAAATTACTTGTTTTATAAAATAGAAAGAATGATTTTAATCTTACTTTGCTTGATCTGGTATAAGGATGTGGAGCAATTTTCCCTGCTGGTGCTGTAACCCATAAATTACCATCATAATCAAAGCAGCAGTCATTACAACCCTGCATAGTATTCCCATCACTGTCTTCTTTACACAACTATTCAAATAATAAACAAAGAATGAATTACTCAATAAAAACTAAATCTCACTGTATTTTTTAACTACATTATAGTTCTATAAGTAAACTTGATCTGAATAGTATTTGTGATTACAATATAACGTGATGGATTTTTTGGGGGTGCTTTGGGAGTAAAAAACAAAACGTATAATAAATCTAACAAATCATATCCTCAGATGTTCATAAGACACAATATTTCAAGGTTTTCAGTATTCAAATGTTCTATTAGAGCTTTAATAATTTTGCATTTACACCAAACTATTAAATCAACCTTACTTTAGTTGCACGATTTTCTTTTTAATATTAAGATATGGCAAAGGTCTAGGAAAAATATATTTGACTAAAAGGTTCAATCATTATGGTTTTTACAATGTATAGAGGCAAACATGTCCTGCATATTTAGAGTAAACCCAAATAAATTATTAATGCAAACGGGTTGACCGGGGGCAAATATCACAGAATTTGAATTGGTTCCGGCAATTTGGGGTAGATTGGATATGTTGCATACAATGCGTAATGCTACGAAAGTGCTTGAGCATAAAGTATACTCAAACATCTCAATGTTTGACAATGTATAATATCTACAGTATACTGACCAGACGTATCCAATTAGAGGTCGGTCACCTGTCCTCAGTTTGCTATATATGTACATTATTAGACTGACAAGACTGACCTATTGTGAGGGTACACAGCCTTTATGTCTGTTATCCATATCATACTAGTCTGATAATACCTACATGTCTGCTATCCATATTATATTTACCGCATTAAATTGACCTGACTGACCCATTGTGAGGATTTATAGCCTCACACCTGCTATTTATATACTAGTATTTACCTGATTGAACTGACCGGACGGACTCACGGAGAGGATACCTAGCCTCATGTCAGCTATCCATATCACATTATTTTTATCACATTGACATCCTGCTGGTATTCCACCAAAGCCATCTATATTAGGTTCACATATTACTGTAGACTGTAATAATAGAGATGCACTCATTTTACAGACATTTTACTGTTAAATAATAAGAACCTTCTTAGAGCTTGTGTTATTATAAGAAATTAACGAATGGTGTGTCAGACATTTTAATTAGACGCAATTTGTTGCCATACTCAGATTGTTTTAAACAGAAATTGTAGTTTTACTTTCAACGAAAAACAAAGTCCGGTGCAAACATTTTCATTTTTATTTTATATTATATAAATACGAGGTGGTATTAGTGCCAAATCTCCATCAAAGTCACAATGTATAAGTAGTTAACAATTATAAGTCAAAGTAAAACCTTGAACACGGAGCCTTAGCTTCCACCGAAAGGCAAGCTATAAAGTGTAAACCAATTCAAACAGGAGAACCAACGGTCTGATTTGAAAACGAGAAACCCATATGAACCACACCAACAAACGAAAAACTGCTAAACAATATGTCTATGGTTATTACAAATAAAGGCAACAGTAGTATACCGCTTTTCACAAGTCGTACATCATCAATAAAGAGAAAAACAAACGACAACGCAACACCAATAGAAACGAACTATTAGATAACAACTGCCATATTCCCGACTTGGTAGAGTATAATCAGTACACATCCAACGGATTTGGTGTAAATTCAGAGATACGCATGGAATGTGCGATGTCAAATTACATGTAACCAGTATTGATAGGTCCGTTACTATATAATATAATTCTATTTATATTTAGCCAAACAAAGTGATATCTTATTTTACAACCATACAATATACGCAGAATGTTTAAGTAAAACAACAATATTTGGAGATATTAATATAACGTGAACACTATTAAAGATAACGATATCTTATTTATATGTATACATGTATTTATACCTTACAAGTGTCCAGGTCAATCCTGACCACTTGACCAGCAAAGTTGCCATTAGTTTTCACTTCAGGTGCAACCATATAGAAGTTTCCACATTTGTCAAACACAGGACCCTCTGCACCTGGGAATCCTTCTGTAATCTTAATGAATTGCGGTTCTATAAATTGTTGCAAGGTAATTGAGTCGTCCGCCATAACTAGTACTGATAAACACTGATCACGATAACAATTTATTATTGTTAAGGCAGTGAAGAATAATTGTCTTTTTTAGTATTTGAATAAGTATAAATTCACTATACGATACAATAATTTATTTACCAAAGAAGAAATACTAAGGTTTTTCTAACTCAGGAATAAATTACCTTAGCTGTATTTGGCAAAACTTTTATGAATTTTGATCCTCAATGCTTTTCATTTTCGTACTTTATTTGGCCTATTTAATTTTTTTGGATTCGAGCGTCACTGGTAGTCTTTTGAAGACGAAACACGCGTCTGACGTAAATACAAAATTTAATCCTGGCATCTATGGTGAGTTTATATACAAGAACCCTAACAATTCGAGACATTTTTAATTCAGTCCATATTGAAGTCCAACATGATTGGTTTCATTTTAATGGCCCTCAATATGTTTTCTGGTCTGTGCGTCCGTCTTTTTGTCTGTCCCGCTCCAGTTTAAAGTTTTTGGTCGAAGTAGTTTTTGATGAAGTTGAAGTCCAATCAACTTGAAACTTTGTACACATGTTCCCTATGATATGAACTTTTTTTTATTTCAATGCCAAATTAGAGATTTTATCCTGTTTTTACGGTCCACTGAACATCGAAAGTGACAGTGCGGATGGGGTATCCGTCTTCTATGGACACATTCGTTTTTTGTGCCATTAGTTTGTCTCATTGTGCTGTTGTTTTGGGATGTTGAGCTTTTCCTCTTTTATTAACATAATTTCCAGGATCTCAATTTTTCTTTTCTTCAATAGAAGTTATCCCCTCTACATGACATAATCATTTAGAGCATGATAAGTACACATTCTAACTATATATTAGCTTTTGTTCTCAATAATTCAAATATTCTAAAACCAGAACAATTTATTTTTCATAATCAAAAACAAAAGTAGCACGACATCATTTGCTATTTTTATGAATAATAACAATATCTAATCAACATGAAAAATTGAAACATAATCTCATGATATTTCCAATTTACAGAAACACTATCACTCTTTGTATACACATAATTTCACACCCTAATATATACATATTATACAATTCACAAATAAATACTCAAATGTCTATGTCTTCACACTTAACGACTACCCTTGACTGTTCTTATGTTTCAGTGATCGTACTCTGCTGTTTCTCAGAATCTTCTTCATAAGATACGATAACATCTATAAATGTTCCTTCAGAAATACAGGCTTTAGGTTCTTGAACTTCAGAAGGGGACCGTGTTGAAAATGGGTCGGAAGTGTTCATAAATTTCTCTCCTATTGCCAATGCATTATAAAATAGAGGGATATAATACTAATTGCGTCATTAGCGCTCACTGATAAGTTGTGTCGACTACCAAAGAAGTATTAAGAGAATATTCTGTCCCGTCTTGAAAGACTACTCTCCCTCCCTTTTTAACACAACCATATCAAAAGGGTAGGACAGAACCAACATGGGTGGGACTACTTATTGCCATTTTCTTACAGTTCTGATTGTTTCAGCCACCTTGGCCTTACTAAAAATGCTGATAGAACAGGATGGCTGCTCTCCTTTTTCTCTGCAAGGAGGCCAAGCTTCATTTTCTTTGGAGTAGGTGGTAACGTTGAGAGAAGCCTTTTATGAGAGCCGAATAAATTTAGCAGACCTCTCTTCACTGGAGTTACAGCTGGATGACACTCTACTCAAAGAGTGATTTATGTTGGTTACCTTACCGGCGAAAATGCTGAGCTTTTCCTCTTTTATTAACATTCTTGCAGGATCTCAATTTTTCATTTCTTCAATAGAGGTTATCCCCTCTACATGACTTATTAGCATTTAGACCATGATAAATACACATTCTAACTACATATTAGCTTTTGTTCTCAATAATTCAAATATTCTAAAACCAGAACAATATATTTTTCATAGTCAAAAACAAAAGTAGCATGAAATCATTTGCTATTTATATGAATAATAACAATATCTAATCAACATGATAAATTGAAACATAATCACATGATATTTCCAATTCACAGAAAAACCATCACTCTTTGTATACACATAATTTCACACCCTAATATATACATAATATACAATTCACAAATTAATACTAAAATGTCTATGTCTTCACACTTAACGACTACCCTTGACTGTTCTTATGTTTCAGTGATCCGACTCTGACGAATCTGACGACGTATCCGACTCAGAATCTTCTTCATCTATAATCTATAAACGTTCATTCAGGAATACAAGCTTTAGGTTCTAGAACTTCTGTAGGGGACTATGTTGTAAATAGGTCGGAAGTGTTCACACATTTCTCTCCTATTGCCAATGCATTATAAAAATGGAGGGGTATAATACTTTTTGCATCCTTATTGCTAACTGATACTCTTTCTGTTTGTATTCCTGCTTCTTGTAGCATGGTCAATGTTGAGTCGTCTACACAAGAAGCAGTAAGAGAGATACTGTCTCGTCTGGAAAGACTACTATCTTTTCCTTTTTAACACAGCCATATACAAAGGGTAGGACAGAACCAACATTGATGGGACTACTTATTGCATCTTTACTAACAATTATTTTCACGGAAAGTGTCTTGCAAGAAGCAAGTTCTCTTCACTCTCTGGTGTATCCCCTGGATGTTTTTCGTTATCCATGTTTCTAATTTCCTTTTAGTTTTCAGAGTTGATGGTCTATTGTTTGTACTTCTGTGTTCCGGGTTTGTCTTTTGTTCATTTATTGTCCTACTTTATGACTATAGTCTGAGCGTTGATTTTCATTTGTAAACGTGGTTTTGCAATGTTGCATGTCCACCGATGTCCAGAATTGTTCGAGAAATATATTTTAAGAATATGCGATGCTACTCAGTGGACACAAAAAAAAATTGTCCTTTCTGCATGGATAATTTAAATTGATATCAAAGAATACAAAACAGTTTGTTTTGTTGTAAATAAAACTAGATAGCTGACATGGTTTGAATTAAAGTAAGGTCACATATTTCCTGGTATCAAATAATTTGAAGAAAAAAAAACAAGGTATTGCCATATATGACCTTTTACATTGAAATCTTAAACTTGCATTAAGTCGTGTTGAGACCCTTTAACAGATAATAAAGGAGTATGGGGACATAATCGCACACAAAGTCAATGCATAGAAAAAATACAAATGATCAATGGTCAAAGTTTGTGTTCCTGCTCTTCATCTTGATAGTTGCCGGATGGTATTCAACAATACTTTTAAAGAAACATTAATAGCGTAAAAGATCGTAAAACAAGGTGAAGATGGTCCCTAGTGTGGACTTAAGCAGTACTAGTACTTAAAGTATAATACTGCAATGTCACTATATTTAAATCTAGTCATAAAAAAATCACCAAAGTCTAATCACAATACAAGACAAGAACAGACAGACAGATATGGTATTAATAATTATGAGAATTACGATTTTTGCTTTATCCTACATATCGGTCTTTTAATGTTGTCTCTAATACCTAAAAGTCTTAAATTATAATGAATCTTTGATTTTGCTTTGGGACCTATAATGAATCTTTGATTTTGCTTTGGGACCTGATTGTCGAAAAAAATATCTAAAAATTAATTAAAGCCGTTTCAATGCATTAGAAAGAGTCTGGGAAACGCTCTTTTTAACTTTTTTTAGATTCGAGCGTCACTGATGAGTCTTTTGTAGACGAAACGAGCGTCTGGTGTATATACTAAATTTAGTCCTGGTATCTATAATGAGTTTATTCAGAATGCATGATTTTGCATTATTTTTCTCAGAGCTTCTGGGGGCCTTAAGCGGCCACCAGACCCCTTGCCCAAAATTTTTCGCCTCGCTCCGCTCGGCGAATATATTTTGCCTCACTATTAAAAGAGGCTAGTTACGGCCCTCAAGTCGAACAAATTAACAACAAATACAGTAGATAGGTCCTGTAGTAAATGCCGTTCGGGATGAAGATCGGAGAAATTTAGACTGTCACTAGAAAACGGGTTTTATTGGATAGGGGGAATTTGAAACGTGTTCCAGGTTGTTACAATGTTAAAGGAATGTTAAAAAATACGGTATGTTGAATAGATGAAAAATAATCCTTGCAGGTCTCCAACATACCTCTATAAATTTGTTGCAACGTTTAATTAAGATGCATTAATTGTGGCATACTTCCTACACCAACCGGCATCGAATTTAATGTGCCCATTATGACTTGACATGGCTGCATGTTCAAACATTTAAGATAGAGAAACATACTAAGAAAACAAAATATTTTTTTATAACCAGCGAAATGAGTAGTAATAAATCAATAGTGCCTCTATTTCTTACATGCTAGAAAAGCTCTTCGAACGTTACAACTCTAAAAAAAAATATGTGTTGAGATTAGGGTGGTACCTAACACTACAGGGAGATAACTCCGTAAATTCAGATAAACGTTTTAATTACGTTGTGTTGTTAAGGGAATATTAAGCTTCTCAATGATCAAAATAAGTGTTTGTCAAACTGCTATATAACCAGTGTAATTTTTCCGATAAAACGGTTGGGCTAATTTTTTTGAATTTTTTATATTTTTGTCAAAGGGTCAAAGTGAATACTTTGTCAATGTTTTTTGAAAATTAAACGAGCCAAATTAATTTTAGTTAAAGTGTTGAGTACCACCTTAAGTAGAAATCATTATCTTCCTATTATGCTAGTAAATAGCCATATTTAAAACAAAACAGTAAGTTAGTGTTGAGTCCTTGTAAAACTAACGTGTGATACCAATTTGTGTTCCTTGCAGTAAGGTTCAAACGACACAATGCGATTTCGATGACAGATGATGCATATATTCCAAGACACGTTTACCTTTTCGATTCATTTGTTCTTTCGCAACTTTATATAAACGTATGTAATTCGAGATGAATAAGGGAAGAAATAATCCAGAATGTGGTTGCTAGAATATACTTGAATCATCCATTCGTCTATCATATACATAGTGTCATTTGAACCTTAAATCAACAGTCATATGTTGTTGTACAGTAAGGTCGGTGACTCTTTGAAAGAACATTTTTAACCGATAGAATTCCAATCCGAGTTCAAATTATCCTTAATAAAAATTCGTTATTCCTATTTCCTGAACAGAATCTTTGTTAAAAAAAAAGGTCATAGATATTTGAAGGGAAAACACTTAAAACATTTGTTAGGGATAATAATTCATAGCAACGTGCAATTGAATATATAGTTTAAGAGTAATTAGTATCTAATTGACTACCGAACGACTAAACAGTAATTGCTGGAATAGGAAATTGATGCCTGACAATTCTACCTCAAAGGATGGTAATTGAAGAGAGAATAAAACCTAAATATAAATCCCACAAAGACTTTATATCAACAAATAATGTCTTAAATGTTTCAACTATCAATATACAGCTGAGGAGACGTGGTATGATTGCGTATTGTCCACACATCTAGATTAAAGACAAGTAACGTGTACCTTAGAGTTCTTCAATCAAAGTTACTGAATTATCTCTGGGTAGCACGCAAAAAACCCTCATCGTTATAAAAGTTAAAATGTCGAACATTCTATGCATATTTGGATGAACACAAATAACAATTATAAAAAAAAAACAGTTGGTTCTTCAAACTGATCACCTGGGCTTAAAGGGTGGGAATTTAAGCATAAATAAAAGCAACATTAGTATACCGCTGTTCGAAATTCATAAATCGAAAGACAAATCCGGGTTACAAACTGAAACTGAGCGAAACACATCAACTATAAGAGGAGAACAATGACACAACAGAAACACTAAAATGCAACACACACAGAAACGGACTATAAGATAACAACTGCCATTTTCCTGACTTGGTACAGGACATTTTAAGAAAAAAATGTTGGTTTAACCTGGTTTTTCTGCTAGCCATACCTCGTGCTTGAATGGCAATGTTAAATATAACACTAAAATAACAACATAAATATAGCACTAAAATATAAACATTACATGACAGGACTACAGTACAAATAAATGCAAATGAAACGTGGTACTTTTCCTACTCTGCTTCGGCATAAATTTAATCGAAGCCATTGCAACTGCAGCCCAAACAGTAGATAGTTTATTTATATCGGGTTTTTGCGTTGGTGATATTACTCATTAACACTTACCCATTTCTAGATGTTTCGATGCAAAATAAAAATCATTGAAGTACAGTTAACAGTGATAATTTATCAAGTAAGTTCATATTTTTCTTCGATAATATTTTCCGTTTTTGCTAAGGCGCCTGTTATTTAGTTGTAAAACACAAACCAACTTGCACAGGTCAATAACCAAGTACAGAGTTCTGTATCCAACAAACTTGATATAGTCGTTTATAAAATAAAAAGCTTATATATTTAACACTGAGTGTTCAAGACATCATTTTGATCTTTGATTTTTGTTATGACTATTACCAGCTCGAAACATTTTTTTGTTAGTTATTATAAACTATAGATAAGCTTTTCAAGTTAGGAAAAAAGTAAACAAAAGAAAATTCACAGTTAAAGTTCTGTTAATAATTTAGCAAAGGGGAATTCACATAACTGTTTTGGATCTAATAACAATTTTAAAATATTTTACTTCTTTGGGTTTGATTATAATTATAAAAAAAAGTATTTGTATTATTAATATAGAGGAAACTGGATTTTTCTTAATACTAGAGTAGTTTTACTGTTTAATTCTATGTAATTTCAATGTATGTCAAAATTAAGTATTTTGAGTGGTGTAATTGTAAAAAAAAAAACGTGTGGTTAATCCTGAAGTACACACACCTGTGGAAATTGAAATATTATAATAAAACCAACAGCCGCAATAAATATAAGGATTTAGGTGGAAAACATTTCTTCTTTAATGTACAAAATATGTTTGAAATGAAGTTTGTTAACTGACGATATGCATAATCATATAACACAAGATTTAAACATGTTCAGCCGCAGGTGGTTGAGTAAATTTGTTTTTAATATTGCACAAGATTAAAATATGAAATCGTTTTAAAGTGGGAGCGACAAATACAAAATATATATAACACTCAATTCTAAGCCAAAAACAAACTGATTCCTGCATTGTATTAAATCCCTTGTTAACAATTTTTGTATATCTCGTTTAAGTCAATATTTTTAAGAAAGCAAAGATACGAAATTTCAATCTTTTGAAGCATGTACAGATAATTCATTATGATTTTCCATTTAAATATAAAGAAATCAAGTATATGACACATATGACGAATAACTTGAGAGCAAAATATAAGACGAATATGTTTTATTTGATTTTACTATTAAATAAACTTGCTTTGAATAATGATTTTTTACCTATTTTTTAATAGTTTAATGTATAGTTCAATACGATATTGGCACTTAAAACTTACGACATTGCAATGACTTTTGGTTTTTCTCTCCATAAATTACGTAAACTTAACGACACCTCCCCGATTTTTAACGCCGATTCATTGCACATCTATATATTTAAGAATTAGCCTCATTTAAAACATCTTCTGACGTTGCCAAAACCCATAGCCTTAAAAATACAAATGTCTGGCTCCCGGACAGAAGAATCTATAGTCTATGTAAATTTGTGCACATCGTATTCATTTTTTGTGTATTGCAGTTTTCCCATTGCAATTACAATATTTTAGGTTTTGTTTAAATAATTCTTTTTTCACTACAAAACACACACGCACAAACAAAATTTAGGACCGACATTTCAAATTTTATCATTTAATGAGAAATTATTCATTTATATTACCTCATTCTTAAAAAAAAACGAGTTTTAATTCAAAAAATGAAAAAGAATACAACTAGAAGTCACTTATCTATTGGGATTTTCAATTAATGTTCGTGCATTTCAATAGTGAAAGCGTCTACAATAAAAATATATTTAGAATATAAAAACACTGCTGGTGGACTGTTATTCCAGATGGATCAGTTGTCGATGTTTGGCACGGACATGATTTATAGTATATTATTCTAAATTCTCCGTTGATAAAAATATAAATTACTGAGAATTTAAGGTTTCAACTCCCTCAGACAAAATTGATCTTAGAAGCATTTGGCTTTTCCTTACAAGTCCCTTGTGAACATATTGTTTCGACATATTTACACATCTGTTACCGACGTGAAAAATGCATTCAAATCTGTTTTCTGATATCGGACTGTTAATGTTCGTTTGCAACGGGGAATTAAAGTCTTGCCCTTGCCAGTCCTTTCGTCCGTCCCATTTTCGTTTCCGCACTCTCAATAAATTTTCCCCATCTAAATTTTATGAGATCTTACACTATACTGAAACCCAAGACTCACTGACAGAGTTCGAATTTGGGCAGTAAGTCCCTAACCGGTCTAGAGTTATGCCCATTTAGAACTTGGGAAATTAAACAGATCGTAATACTAATCTTTTACTTTTCTTCATTGGTTAGAGGTATAGGGGGTGAGATCTCATAAACATGTTTAACCCCGCCGCATTTAACGCGCCTGTCACAAGTCAGGAGCCTCTGGCCTATGTTAGTCTTGTATTATTTTAATTTTAGTTTCTTGTGTACAATTTGAAGTTTAGTATGGCGTTCATTATCACTGAACTAGTATATATATTTGTTTAGGGGCCAGCTGAAGGACGCCTCCGGGTGCGGGAATTTTTCGCTGCATTGAAGACCTGTTGGTGACCTTCTGCTGTTGTCTGTTCTGTGGTCGGGTTGTTGTCTCTTTGATACATTCCCAATTTCCATTCTCAATTTTATTATTGTAGATTTGAAATAGAGTATCAATATTGCCCTTTTGTGTGTTTTGAACGATGAGATGATGAACCTCATAATATATGTCGTGTCTATTTAAATGTAGATATTTAGTTCAATATTTTCAATTAGGCATACCCCTTAGTGATTGACAGTAGATTATGGTATGTATATATTTAAATCTCACGTGGTTTGAATTACATAAACACAATGATGCTTTATCGGGTATAAAAGTTACCAAAGATGTAATTACTATCACTTACCTGTAGATCTTAAGTAATGGAGATTGAATTTTAGCATGATCTAGTTCAAAGAATATCATATTAAACAAGAAAGAAAAATATTTAGCATGCTGAAAATTAAACCAAGAAAGGATTGTAACTGATACGGATTAAACATTCAAAAGACGAACTTTTTAACATTGACAACAAAGTTAAAGCTAGTATTCCTAGATTGACGTTGAAATAATGAACCAAAATTTCCCTGTTCGAGACTGATATATTTAAGATGCTGCCTCATGGTTCCGATATTTTCCGTGCCGTTCTCAGTGAAATAGACAATAAATATCTACAAACTGTCTGTGTAAAAGACAATACAGATATCCAAAACGATGCCTTCAAACCGACAGCACTGAGTTCGCTTAATGAGAACACTGTCTCGAAGGTAAACCAACACGTACGGACTAACCGAGTACAATGGATAGATGAATGTAAACGAGTTCCCATAGCTTCAGAAAGTAAACTTTGTTCTCAAGGGGACTCCAAAAAGGACCCGAAACCAATACTGAAATACACGCCAGTCTATGATTGGTTTTAAGTGATTTTTATAGTCGAACTATGTCGATTTGATTGTACCGATGATATGGCCAAACTATGTCGATGTGATCGTACAGGAGATACGGTCAAACTATGTCGATGTGATCGTACCGAAGATATGGCCAAACTTTGTCGATGTGGTCGTACCGAAGATATGGTCAAACTATGGCGAAGTGATGGCCAAACTATGTCGAAGAGATTTTATATTTTCAGATGAATATGTAAAGATTTGGTGCTAAATGTTACTTGTGCAAATTGTTGTAACTTTATTTATATTTTTGGTAGCTTACTATTGCCAAGAAATACAACAAATTCACATCTGCCTTCCATGATCTCAGGTAACACATTTGTCCAGTTTATCTATTCTGTTCTATGGTCGGGTTGTTGTCTCTTTGATACATTCCCAATTTCCATTCTCAATTTTATTATTGTAGATTTGAAATAGAGTATCAATATTGCCCTTTTGTGTGTTTTGAACGATGAGATGATGAACCTCATAATATATGTCGTGTCTATTTAAATGTAGATATTTAGTTCAATATTTTCAATTAGGCATACCCCTTAGTGATTGACAGTAGATTATGGTATGTATATTTAAATCTCACGTGGTTTGAATTACATAAACACAATGATGCTTTATCGGGTATAAAAGTTACCAAAGATGTAATTACTATCACTTACCTGTAGATCTTAAGTAATGGAGATTGAATTTTAGCATGATCTAGTTCAAAGAATATCATATTAAACAAGAAAGAAAAATATTTAGCATGCTGAAAATTAAACCAAGAAAGGATTGTAACTGATACGGATTAAACATTCAAAAGACGAACTTTTTAACATTGACAACAAAGTTAAAGCTAGTATTCCTAGATTGACATTGAAATAATGAACCAAAATTTCCCTGTTCGAGACTGATATATTTAAGATGCTGCCTCATGGTTCCGATATTTTCCGTGCCGTTCTCAGTGAAATAGACAATAAATATCTACAAACTGTCTGTGTAAAAGACAATACAGATATCCAAAACGATGCCTTCAAACCGACAGCACTGAGTTCGCTTAATGAGAACACTGTCTCGAAGGTAAACCAACACGTACGGACTAACCGAGTACAATGGATAGATGAATGTAAACGAGTTCCCATAGCTTCAGAAAGTAAACTTTGTTCTCAAGGGGACTCCAAAAAGGACCCGAAACCAATACTGAAATACACGCCAGTCTATGATTGGTTTTAAGTGATTTTTATAGTCGAACTATGTCGATTTGATTGTACCGATGATATGGCCAAACTATGTCGATGTGATCGTACAGGAGATACGGTCAAACTATGTCGATGTGATCGTACCGAAGATATGGCCAAACTTTGTCGATGTGGTCGTACCGAAGATATGGTCAAACTATGGCGAAGTGATGGCCAAACTATGTCGAAGAGATTTTATATTTTCAGATGAATATGTAAAGATTTGGTGCTAAATGTTACTTGTGCAAATTGTTGTAACTTTATTTATATTTTTGGTAGCTTACTATTGCCAAGAAATACAACAAATTCACATCTGCCTTCCATGATCTCAGGTAACACATTTGTCCAGTTTATCTATTCTGTTCTATGGTCGGGTTGTTGTCTCTTTGATACATTCCCAATTTCCATTCTCAATTTTATTATTGTAGATTTGAAATAGAGTATCAATATTGCCCTTTTGTGTGTTTTGAACGATGAGATGATGAACCTCATAATATATGTCGTGTCTATTTAAATGTAGATATTTAGTTCAATATTTTCAATTAGGCATACCCCTTAGTGATTGACAGTAGATTATGGTATGTATATTTAAATCTCACGTGGTTTGAATTACATAAACACAATGATGCTTTATCGGGTATAAAAGTTACCAAAGATGTAATTACTATCACTTACCTGTAGATCTTAAGTAATGGAGATTGAATTTTAACATGATCTAGTTCAAAGAATATCATATTAAACAAGAAAGAAAAATATTTAGCATGCTGAAAATTAAACCAAGAAAGGATTGTAACTGATACGGATTAAACATTCAAAAGACGAACTTTTTAACATTGACAACAAAGTTAAAGCTAGTATTCCTAGATAAACATTGAAATAATGAACCAAAATTTCCCTGTTCGAGACTGATATATTTAAGATGCTGCCTCATGGTTCCGATATTTTCCGTGCCGTTCTCAGTGAAATAGACAATAAATATCTACAAACTGTCTGTGTAAAAGACAATACAGATATCCAAAACGATGCCTTCAAACCGACAGCACTGAGTTCGCTTAATGAGAACACTGTCTCGAAGGTAAACCAACACGTACGGACTAACCGAGTACAATGGATAGATGAATGTAAACGAGTTCCCATAGCTTCAGTAAGTAAACTTTGTTCTCAAGGGGACTCCAAAAAGGACCCGAAACCAATACTGAAATACACGCCAGTCTATGATTGGTTTTAAGTGATTTTTATGGTCGAACTATGTCGATTTGATTGTACCGATGATATGGCCAAACTATGTCGATGTGATCGTACAGGAGATACGGTCAAACTATGTCGATGTGATCGTACCGAAGATATGGCCAAACTTTGTCGATGTGGTCGTACCGAAGATATGGTCAAACTATGTCGAAGAGATTTTATATTTTCAGATGAATATGTAAAAATTTGGTGCTAAATGTTACTTGTGCAAATTGTTGTAACTTTATTTATATTTTTGGTAGCTTACTATTGCCAAGAAATACAACAAATTCACATCTGCCTTCCATGATCTCAGGTAACACATTTGTTCAGTTTATCTATTCGTTCTGTGCTTTTAAACGGATATGGTGCATGTCTGCATTGAGACATTACATCAAACGAATCTGTTTATGTTGTAATTTCAATGTTATTGAATAGTTTAAAAAATTTACTGTCGTGCATGTATTTAAATTGTGTAATTAAGCAATATCTTGTGTAAAAATATTGTATGTGAAATGGAGCAAAATAAAATATAATGTCGATACATTTTGAATTTATTTCCAGTTTGTATATACAAATATAATAGACGATTTGTTTAAGAGACTGTTTTTTCTCGAATTCTCGGGCAAAATTTCAATACAAAAATTAATTTCTACGTTTGGTGCACACTACACTTCGTCTTCAGAACAGAAAAGCTGACTAGTATGTACAGTCACGTTCACGGTTGTTAACTCTGTTGATACCTGTAGTTTAGCAATTTACGAGGTCATGTTTTCTCTAACTTAATTGCGTCTTTACAGTAAATCCATTGGAGATCATTTGGTGTGTTTTGGGCTTTGAACTACCTGTCAGTAACTGCGAGTACTCTCACATCAGCACCTGTGTCTTTTTTTTAGTTGTTGGGATGTATAAATACCCTGCCACGTCCAATCTGTGTTTTTTCTTATTTGTTTTGATCTAATTAGAACAGCCCTTTTCATCTAATTTTTACGGATAATATTTTTTCTAAGTACTGAACGTAACCTAATCCCGAATATGACTCATTGACTGTTTATCGAGTGTGAATATGCATTGCTATACGACGTTTTTCGGTATTTTGTACATCCAACATTCCTGTATTTATTAAGGATGTTTCTGTTATGGTTTTCGGTTAGATAATGTGTTATGTTTTATCGTTTGTAGTCCAAATAAATATAGAAAAGCCTTTCAATACCATCGTTGTCATGAAAATTGTTTGGACTTGTATTGTGAAAATAGTTGCATAAAGTTAAGAGATTGCATGTTCGTTACACAAGTGCATCACTGTTTGTGGTGTCCTATGGTGTCTGTCGTTCGTTGTTGTTCAGTGGTTTGCACGTGGTGTCGACTATTATATTATTTGTGTGTGCGTTCATCTATGATGAGTGTTCTGCGGTGTGTTTATGCTGTATTTCTGTCACGAAGTGTTATCATTTAAGTTATATTTTTGTAACATGTTGATATAAGTGGGAGGTTTTGCTAGCCATTTTTAGGTTCAACCTACCATTTCTTCTTAACATGTCCTGTACCTAGTCAGAAATATGGCATTTGTTATCAAATAGTTTGTTTCTATGTATGTTGACGTTTGTTTTGTACACTATAGTGTTATTGTTGTTCCTTTGTTTTCCTCTTATAGTTGATGTGTTTCCCTCAGTTTGGTTTATGACCTGCATAGGTTTACTGTCAATCGATTGATGACTTTTAAACACCGGTATACTTCTGTTGCCTTTATTTATAGTTTGTCCATTTGTTGTTCTGTTACACCACTGTCCCAAGATAGGAGAGTATTGGGTGCCAGCTAACATGTGTAGCCCGCCGCATTCTTAATGTGCTTATCCCAAGTCATGAGCCTTTTTTGTATTTTGTTGATTGTCTAATTGTTTGTTCTTTTGTTATCAATATGCCGTAACATCACTTTCCCAGGTTAGGAGAGGTTTTTCGCCTCCAAGCATGTTAAACCCCTCCGTATTCTGTATGTGCCTGTAATTCAGTGGTTGTCGTTGATTCATGTCTCAGAAGGTTTTACGCAAATTGTTTTTTGTTATAAATAAGGCCTTTAGTTTTCACAATTGAAGTGTTGCATATTCCTCTTGTAGGGGTCTTTGTTCGGCCGACTTTAACTCACAAGACGAAAGTAAAATGACAATGCGATTGCTCAAAAGCGAAAACTTAACAGTACGCAACATAGAAATATCAAGAGTGAGCAACACGAACCCCACGGCAATTGGAACAAATCCGTTGTCATCTGATAACTATTATAAACTGGTCAGCAGGACAAGATTTGCAAATCAGTCAATATAACCGATGTGGTCAGTCGAAGCCTTGTATGGGATATAAGTGTATATGATAACAAGTAGTCCCATTACAGGATTGCATAAAAGCGAATTAACAATAAAAAAAATCAAACCAAAGAATAAGAAGGCAAAAACAAAGCTAAAGGTATATTACCATTTATGAGAAAAATATTAACAATAATACCGAACGCCGTGTTAATTTCAAAAGCTGACAAAATGAAACGATAGACAGTATCAACCAATGAAACAAGTGATGTTAAAAGAAAGCAACTCTTTGTCATGAATAACAACAAGACACTTGATCAATGGTCAGACTCTTGAATAATTTACCAGTCTATTTGATGATTGTAGTACCGTATACTAAGCCTTAACAAAAAGGTTCAACGTTAAGCATGTATGCAGTATGTATTCAAATATACACCCTCTTTTAAAACTTGTAATAAGGCTAGAACAAAATATTTGAATGTTGACCTGATTAATTTAAATTATTATTTTAAAGAAAATATTTTAAAAAAAATGCAAATATCATTTTTATGTTTGTGAAATTCAGTCATTATAATATTATAAGTGTGTGTTATTGATGGATTAATTGGTAGATTACTATAAGGATGCACCCACTAGTGTCAAGAATTTTGACAGACAATGAGCAAAAACTCCACATGATTGAACATATCCTTGTTTAGCATGTGGGACAGACACTAAAATCTACTGGCCCGGTTGTACTGCATCCATCTAATTCTAAAGTATCAACCATTTTATCATTATATAAACCTGTGTTCGTTTGCTTCATTAATATCAAATCAAAGAACTGAAGTATGGAACATTGGATAACCGCAAGTTCTAGTCACAGGCACTTGTCTCAGAAAAAAAATAAAATATCTCTTTACCTAAACGTTAGTTTAAGGTGCATAGATTTTTTTTTCTGAGACAAGTTCCTGTTTGGATGATGAATAAATGACACGGAATTCAACCTCACCTTTATTGCAATAATTACATTAGATGTATGTTTCATTATTCTGATTGGCTAACTGCACATCACGTGTTATTCCTTAAGTATTTGCATTACTTAATAAAACTTTTCATTCATGATAACACGTGGTCCCACAATAAAGTGCACATGTGAATTAAATAAAACAATTATAAAATTCGTGTTTTCATGATCATAGCTAAAAATATAATTATAAGTATTGAATGCTTCTTTTTGTAACTTCATAGGGTTGTAAAAGCGTTGACCGTACACACATTTTTAGAATGAAGCGCTTCCGCGCTTCATACAAAATGTACTTTGGTCAACGCTTTTCACCCCAATGAATTTACAAAAAGAAGCATTCAATTCTTAAGTGATACAATCATGAGACAATCATTTGTTATCAGTATAATCTGGTTTGTTGTTAAATATAATAATTATATTTGTACAACAGTTATATAACGTTATATATATAGCAGATCATCTTAATGCATGGCGTTTACCGTTCATACAAGACGTGACTGTTTATAAATCACGCATACCAAACGAACACCCATAATCTATGGCTTTGCTGAAAAGAGTCGACCTTGTCATATTTGAATACTCCAACTCATTCTTATCATTTACATAACACTTGTTGTATGAATGGCAAGAACATAGGGTTTACGTAAATGAGATAGCAACCCAACAAAACAAATAATCAAATACACCAAGAAGTCAAAATAGAGTCTCCAACTATAGAAAGGTGACTATAGTGGCTTTTGAAGAAAAAATTTCTCTATGCTTATGCGTTTACGGTTTCGTTCTTGTTATTCATATACTATTATTATTACGTATAATATTACTTATACTTGTGAACAATTGGAAATCAATCGTATAATATACACGAACAGTTTTACACCTTCGATGTCTGCACCAGCGGTGGTTAAGTAAATATGCTTTTATAATTGAATGAGATCGAGATTTAATCTTTCTGAGTTGGGGGAGTGGATATCAAAATATTTCTTAACAATGTTTTCTTAGTTAAACATGAGCGCTTTGTCCGCTTGTACAAAATCCTCAACCATTGATTGTTTACTTTTCCTGGTCTGTTCAATATTTGAAGTACTTAGTAATATCGTTTGCTTAGTGTAAACAGGTGACAATACTGGAGTATAATGAATTTTCATTTAACTAGTTTAGAAAGTGTTTTTTTCTTGATGACTTAAAGACTTAATAGGTCAGAGTAACACAAACTATGTAATCAAAAGAAAAATGACATTGCGAAGATTTCCTTTGAATATTAAAGGAGGTTTAATTTCGAACGTTATGCAAAAGTTGCTGATTAACACAAGTTATTTAAGGTCTTTACGCACAGAGATATACAATAAACCGTATTTCAAGATGAAGAACGTCGGTTGAATAAACTTCAATTTTATAAACCATATACAATTTTACAGGATCTTTTAAATAAAATGAACATTTTATTAACTTTGTGCGTCCAAAAAGCTTTTCTGAATTACCTTCATCTTGAACTTTCAAACCTTCAAACATTTCTCGCAATAGATCTAACGTGCATAATAAAGGCAACAGAGGTATACCGCTGTTCAATATTCATAATTCGATTAAGCAAAAACATATCCGGATATCAAACAAGAACCGAAGGAAACATGTAAAGTGCGTTGAAATTGACCTTGTAAGCTTTAAGGATTTCATCTGCTTCAAAGTGAATTATAAACTAATTGTCAGTGTATAACTTCTTCATAGGACGTTTTTTCAACAAACTATCGGGATTCCCATGGGAATTAATTGTGTCCCTCCTATAACAAAAAAAAGTTAGCCATATCTTTTAACTTTACTTTCCGCCATATAGAAGATGTTCTCTCACTACATAATTCAATATTTGGTGGCTATGTTGAACGCATTTATCTCATCGAACTAGAGATAAAGGATACACCAGATACAGTTAAGTCTGCCTCATATCTTGACTTACATCTAGAAATTGACAATGAGGGTCGGTTGAAAACAATGAAAACAAAACTTTGCTACAAAAAATATGATTTCAGCTTTCCAATTCTGAACTTTCCATTTTTATGTAGCAACATTCCAGCAGCGCCTGCATACGAAGTATATATCTCTCAATTGACACGATACTATCGGCCTTGTATTTATTTCCTATCATGTTTCCTTGATGGAGGGTTGCTGCGCACTAGGAAGCCATTAAAGAGTTCTAAATGGTGAAGTTGAAATCATCCCTTCGTAAATTTTACGGACTGACGCCATCACGAGTTGGTTGACTGTCATGGAATATCCGTTTTAATCCATTCCCAATGTCGTAACTACAATCCCGTTCCCTTTTCACAATTGTGACCTACCGATGCAGACTATTTACCGGTTTTGTAATAACATGAGCACATGACGGGTGCCGCATGTGAAGCGGGATCTGCTTACCCATCAAGAACACATGAGATCACCCCAAGTTTTTGGTGGGGTTCGTATTGCTTAGTGTTTAGTTTTCTATGTTGTGTCTTTTTTACTATTATTTGTCTGTTTTTCTTTTTTTTTTTTAATCATGGCGTTGTCATTTTATTTTCAATCTATGAGTTTGTGTCCCTCTGGTTTCTTTCGCCCCACTTTCATAATGATATTACAACTGACTGTGAATTGTATGCATAGTTTGCTTCAATGTTATACTAAAACAGCAAAACAAGAAAAAACTTAACAAAAATAGTTCTTTTTTCATTCGGAAATAAGAGTAACGGACTTTTTAATTTGCTTTTTGTTTAGCAAAAAGTATAGCAAAATTGTATTCTTTTTGACAAAACCATATTCTTGCGATTTTCAAGACGTCCAAATTCATTAAATCGTTGACCCGTGATTCCTTAGGGTGATTTGAAAATATAAATAGTCACTTTGGTCGTTTTCCGATTGTCAACAAAACCCTTGGCAAACAGTGCACGTTTGTTTGGCTTTGAGAGATGTACAAGTGTGCAGCCACGACCGGTCAGAATGTGGACATTAGATTCGATGCCTCGTTCAAAGATAGTGCCGTGCTCTCTGTACGTTAAGACTCCTTACATCAACTCTTTGATGGGACCTTATGTGGCCTATGTAAAGCAATATCTTTATCCGTTTACCCAAGACATTCATCCCAGACGGCTTTACCTGCCATGTTGGGTATAACAGTCCTTAAGGCTACGATTGCTGTTGTATTAATAGCTATTTGTTCACTTTACAATCATATACGATATATGAAAAATTATCTCTCCATCAAATAAAATTGTAATCAAATATAGTGACCTGTATGGCCTTCAACAACAAGCAGAGTGACCTATTAAGTCATGAAGCCTTTATAGCAGGTAACCTTCTCGAATACTTGTGTGTTTTTATTGTACATTTGTTGACAAGTTTATTTTTTTTTTTATTAAGAATAAACCTTGTTAAATTCGAAAAGAAGAGTAAACAATTTTATTGAGTTTATTTCATTTATTTAATGACATCTTCCTTCTACGCATCTCTTATATTCTAATTTTATAAGTCTTTAACCTAGTTCTATATTGCCTTTTTAAGCCGTTGTGTCAACTATAACAAATTCTTGAAACCGTTATTGTTATGTTTCTAAGATAAAAATATGCGCCGTAGTATAAGCCTTAGAGTACTATTGTCCTTCGCATCGCTTTAAAAAGTTTTATTTTCAATAGGTCTGTAAAAAGTGAAAACAACACGTTATACACATATCCTCAGTGATTGATATAATCTTGCATCCAGTTCATGTTAAGTTATGGGCATAGAAAACTCTAGAGGAAAGAACCGAATACAAGATAATATCTTAACGTTTCAGAAACCAAAATGTGGACTACCATGCACAATGCAATGCAGAAGAGCTCACTGGATATAGTGCACAGTTGTTTTTCAGTTATAAAACTACTCTGGAGCTCATAAAATGAAGCATTATAATCAACATTATTGTCATCCGAGATATATAATATTATTTTACCGTTGTAATGAAAAAGCAAACACAAACATGCCAATACACTTGCCCTAATTGACCTTTCCCTTGAAAATCGATTAAGTGAAAGTTTGTTTTGTCAACAAGATCCCATGGTAATGCTCATGTTTTTCTAATGTTGTCTCGTGCTCATCAACCCAAAATGCATACATGTAAAACCAATATTGAAATATAAATATAAAAACATATCCACATTTTGTTACTTATGGGTGGGAGAGGGGGGAACTTATCAAGAACCTCATCAACCCAAACAGGCAATATGTATTGCCTGACCAAACATAGCCCTTAAACCAACCACCACTTGGATATTGAAAGAATGAGGATGTATCACATGTACTTCCGCCAAAGATATCAACCAATGAGGTTATACACATATCCTCAGTGATTGATATAATCTTGCATCCAGTTCATGTTAAGTTATGGGCATAGAAAACTCTATAGTCCATACAGCATATTTGCAGGCCAATCTCAACATATACCACTAGCAAGGCTTTCCCTTATTAAAGGAATAGTATTCCCAATACTCAAAACAAATTCAACACTTTATTAAATATTATTCCTTTTAAAATTACTATAAAACACTTCTAAACATTTAAAGATGCATGTAAACAGTTCTAAGAACTTCTTTATAAATCGTTCATAATTCAATAAATTCTCATGAATTTGACCACATACGGACTTTTAAAAGTTGAGTTAAGGCAATGAACTCATATCAAAATGAACATTGTCACTATTCTAATAACATCTTCAGCATGTGGAAAGCTTGTAAGCAAAGGGACTTAACCTCCAAGTGTAAACTATGCTGGCTTGTCTCTTTCTTTACTGTTGTTGAATCAAACACACTCTTTACTTCATAATCAGGAACATTGACAATTGTATTTCCACTCGATTCTTCACATGTCTACTGAAAATATATTAACCAATAACAAATTGTGTATTTGTACTAAAGACAGCATTAGTCACACTTTGAAAAGGAAAAATCCCTTTGCCTACAATCCACGTGGAAAACCACTAGGGAATCAGTGTCCCTCGAACTGTAGACAAAGAAATTTAAATTAAAAAATTTTAACCATACATAAAATTTAAGTATACATTTGTACTAGTATACAAAATCATTCAACATTATATTTATTTATTAATTTAGATAAAACAAAACAAAACAAAACAAAATATTGCAACCATTATTTAATCTCCCATGACAAAAAGATTTTTGTGACATATTTCAACACATCAATGAAATTAATTACACATCCAATAGAAAACATCATGAAATTAGGAAAAATTATTAGCATTACTTTTAAATAGGTTCATTTGAACATAAAGCTGCTTCCATCACAGATTTTTTTTTTTTTTTAGTGCCGTGCCATATTGGCATCTTCTGCCTTTCTCAACACAGACATACATAATTTAGTGTAGTATCGATATTTTCCCCATGCATTATTTTCCTATTTTCAGAAATCAAAACATTACTTCAATTGCAATTTGTTCTCACCATGTTCTGATTAGAAAAAATCCTTTCCTTTAAAAAGGTTGTTCAAACTCATTGACATGAATCATCGTGCAATGTCATATTACTTCTCCTTCATTCGTCACCCTGTCAAAGCTGTAGGTAACACCATCTGAAAACAAAAACATTCTATTCAATTTACATTCAATGTACAATCAAACAGACCGCTGAACGCGGACCTCGACGAAGACACCTTATAATTCATCAAGTGACATGTCACACTAAACTATTCCACTTTCTCAATAATTCTATTCTTTTCTAACAAAGTCTTTAAATAGCATTTCTATCAGTATGTACGATGTAAAAATAAATGAAGTCCACAACACAGCCAAAAGTAACAAAAGAAACTATTTACCCTATAAACAATTTATTATTCTCCTTTCAACTACAATTTTCCAAAATGGCCAGAGCCCCCACTTCCACATATATTTTATATAGCGATAGCACTTTGCCCTGCGTTTAACCGGCGCACGGCATAACAAATATCTGACCACCTGGGTTGATAATAACTACCTAAGGTCTAAATCCCAAAACATTTTGCCACCAAGGTCAAACATTACCATCTAGTTCTATCAAGAAGCCGCCAAGGCGAATATAAATGACCACCAAGGTCTTGATGCCCCCAAGGCTAGTATTTTAATTTTTGTTGCCATCAAGGCAAATGTAAAAAATCATAAAAATGACCACCTAGGTCTATTGCCACCAAGGCATATAAAAATGACCACCTAGGTCTATTGCCACCAAGGCATATATAAATGACCACCTAGGTCTTTTGCCACCAAGGCATATATAAATGACCACCAAGGTCTTAAAGCCACCAAGGCAAATGTAAGTAAAAGTTAAAGAATATAGTTACTTTGCCGACAACACGTGGAGCACGACCTTCCCACAGCTTGGATATTGAAAGAATGAGGATGTATCACATGTACTTCCGCCAAAGATATCAACCAATGAGGTTAAATACCATAATCTAATGTGTTCGCATCGCTTTTGTGGATTTACCTGTAATTAATACAGCTGTATATTATATCAGCTGCAAGACGAATTGCCTCCTTATGTCGTTGGTTTCCAATATATGTAAAAACCACCCATTTATATTATAAGTGAAACTGACAACCCTGTTAATCAGCCTTATTTTACATTGAGTATTCGGGCGCAGTGTATATGTTCCAAGTATATTTGATGGCAGTATTTCATTTGCACCACAAAGTTTTATGTGAATTACACCGAAACAAACCGGGTACTCTTTTTGCGCCATTTTTGAGTAAAATATACATGAAGATTAATGTTACAAACTAAGTTTTGAAATGTGCCTGACAATTTGAGGAAATCATACTTATTTAACATGTATTTCACCTCCCATTTGTTTTAGTGTGTTGGAGCTTTTGGTCAAAATCGGAAATTTTAATTATATATCCAACTCATTGAAAAAGAATTACACTCTTAATAAACACTCACAGGTACATATGACCAAAACTAAAGCTTTGATTGGATGGTCAGATACAAATCAGTTCATTTTGGTTTAAGATTTTGTAACACACACGTTTGTACAAGAACATCTTAAATTTGAATATTGCCACGACATATACAGATGACTGTAGTCAATATGATTAAAATTCTGATCCATATTAACTCGCATGCTCGTTTATATAAAATGAGGATAACGAAATTAGAGGTCTATATTTGAATTAGATTATAAAAATGTGTTAATTCGAGGTCTTTTCTCGTTTTGCAATACATTTACGTGTACAGTGGGTTGTCATTTTAACTGAGTGAGATGTATAAATACGCAGCCACGTCGAGTTGGAATGGGGATTTTAAATCCGATGCATCGTGTTGGGTGTTGCAACGCTTTCTGCACGATATAAAAACTTGCCACACTTATGATATAAGTCCGTAGGTGACCGCAACAGGAACATGCAGTGTAGATTAAAAATTGAAATCATGGATAAATGTTTTTTTTTTTATTATTGATTTCACTGTCTTAACTTTTATCTTTTTCTGTTTAAACCAAGCGTTTTCCTGAAAAGTCGGAAATTTGTCTCTGTTGTCTAATCTCTAAAAAAAAATCAATAATTGTATACCATATATGTCAGTATTTCATGTAAGCTATGTTGATCATATCACTTAAATGCTACATGTATGTCTAATCTAAACCTTGACAATATATCGCATGTTAATTTGTCCTCTGCACCAACTCAACTCTACAGAACAAACTTCCTACTCATAATAAGTACAAAAGATTCCATGAAAAAACATTTGACAAAGAGTTGTTTGAACGTAATTAATATTTACTTAAATATATTTGTTAAGGATTTACTTCTTTATAGAAGAGTTCGTCCTGATATTTACATCATACAATCAACATAATCCACTTGTCATTAGATTGTACTCATGTTTTTCTAACATATTTTGACAGATCCTTAAAATTGTAAAGTAATTGTTATGATTTTATTTGTGAATTATTAAAGTTTGCATTTCTACCGCAGTACAATACAGGATTGTTAAACAAGGGAATTGGGCTTATTTCCATTTTATTCTAAACATACTTAATGAGTTTTTACACCTAAGATAAAGGACAGGACACAACTTAGAAAATCATCTATATATATAATAAATTAAAATCTTTAATTTCATTCATTAAGTACAAGGTTAGAACTTTTCTGAAGATAAAATAAACATGAAGAGAACAATACATAATTCAATAGATTGGTTGGGCATAAGGTCACTTTAGCACTATTGGCTATTTTGCGGCGGTCAATTTTTATTGGCGTGGGGAAGCCGAAGGTTAACCCCGAGTCGAGAGCCTGCATGGTTAACCCCGAGTCGGGAGCCTGCATGGTTAACCCCCGAGTCGAGAGCCTGCATGGTTAACCCCCGAGTCGGGAGCCTGCATGGTTAACCCCCGAGTCGGGAGCCTGCATGGTTAACCCCCGAGTCGGGAGCCTGCATGGTTAACCCCCGAGTCGGGAGCCTGCATGGTTAACCCCCGAGTCGGGAGCCTGCAATTTTAGAGTTGTCGTTGGTTGCTGTCTGTCCTTTTTTTTTTTTTTTTTTTTCATTTGTTGTTTGAAGTTAGCTGAAATGGTCATTAATTTTCTCATCATAGATACCAGAATTGAAATTTTATATTTACGCCAGACGCGCGTTTCGTCCACAAAAGACTCTTCAGTGACGCTCGAATAAAAAAATGTTATAAAGGCCAAATAAAATACAAGGTTGAAGAGCATAGAAAACCAAAAATTCCTAAAAGTTTTGCCAAATACAGCTAAGGTAATCTATTCCGGAGGTAGAAAATCCTTAGTTTTTCAAAATTTCGAAGTTTTGTTAACAGTGAATTTATAATTATGAACATATCAATGATAACTCAAGTCAATACAGAAGTGCTGACTACTGGGCTGGTGATACTCCCGGGGAAATAAATTTCCACCAGCAGTGGCATCGACCCAGTGATTAATTTTCTCTTTGAATTGTTTCAATTGCCTTTTATAGGGTTTTTTTACTGTTTTGTGTGTGTTTTACCATTGAAGGCCGTATAATGCTCTATAGTTGCATTCATACACGTCCTTCGGCTTTTTAACAGAGAAATATTTGCTTAGACGTTAAAAGATGAAACCCATGATGCATTTTATGAATCTTCAATATTTTGCTTAGGGCATACAAATAATTATACTTCGTTGAAGAAAGAAAATATACTTTTTAATTTTAACAGCTACTTCAGGAGAAAAATAAGTTACGTCATATGGTGCATATTTATTTTACAGATGTGAAGATAAGTATCATCAAGGACAATTACAGTTAATGTCTAATAAATGAAATATAAAGTGTTTGATAAAAATGTTATAAAGATCTGGTATCTAAATATATATTTTAACATTCATAAAGTAAGTCGAGAGCTAAACATCAAGGTTAAGTTTTGTTCAATTTTAAGCATAACTCTCCCGATCAATAAATGTTATGCTTTGATAATCATTTTGGTAATAACAGTGTTATTACTTTGGGTGTGTCAATTTACTTGTAAGGTTTATCTCGCGACAATAATGACTTAATTTTATGTAAAACGATAAAGAACGTTATGTAATACTTATATTTCTCATACAATAACGATAATAGAAGAACCAATATGCCTGTAGGTTATGAATAATTTACTATACATAAATGGCTCGCAAAATTTCAAGATTATTAAAAAGTGATTTGGTGACACTAAAATGTTGAATTATAGCGAGCAATCATACACATTAAAAGCTTCAATTAAGGATTTAAATAGTTGAAATCATCTCAACGTGTATATAATCAAACGAGCTTAAAAAATGTTTGAAAGCCGAATACATGAGAAAACATTCAAAGTATATGGCAACGTAAAAACGCCAGAAAAAATAATAGGATGCCAAATTTTATCAATGATATGCTTGAATTCTGAATTTCTATAACCATGTCAGTGAACACTCACTATTAGTTTAAGACACTATTATACGATGAAAATGGGAAATCATTTCCAAATCCAGTTTATATCAAATAAAGGAATCGATGCTTTTCAACATTAGCAACGTTCTTCGTCGCAAAAACATATGAAGTTCTGCTTCAATTGCAAGATCGGTTTGTTCCTATTGTCCCCTTTATCTACACCTAAACCATTTCACACAGGTTGTCTTCGTGCTATTATGCTTTTCTTTTGGTAGTATGACTATTACTGTTGACGTGACTCGGTATTTATGTATCCCTTTATCAGGTTCTTGTCTTGAAACACAATAAATTATTACTTCTGGTGCATGAAAGTATTAATGGTAGGGTCTTTAACGAAATACCCGAATGTATAAGAGGTATGCATGTTGAATTATATTTACGAATGATGTCCATGTACCGATGATAAAATTTAGTAAATGTTTTGACTAGTTTGTGATATCTTTAAAAAAAAAATGGTGTTATAATTTTTCAGTAATGCAGAGATTTCTTTCGTTAAAATTAAATACGTTCTTGCATACATAGGCGTATCGAATAAGTTGGGATATATAAACTCCATAAGATGGTGATAAGGGAAATCATCTCTGTTATCATAAATTTTAGAATTAAATTTCCCGTTATAGATAATATAGATATCAATATCCAGGAAAGGGCAGTGTCCATTGTTAGTAAATTAACCTTATTTAAAGTCAGATCGGTAGGATAAATCTCTTTAGTGTACATAGTCTACATACCGAAGTCGTCATTATTGAGAGCCAGCATATCATTCAAACATCTAAAAGTGTTATTAATTTTTTGTATCAGATGTTTTTTCAATGGGTCTTTGCTGATTTTAGTCATAAATTGTAACTCAAAACAATACAGAAACAGGTCCACAATAAGTCGTAAACAGTATGTCTCCATTGGAATTCCAATAAACGGAATCTCCGTAGCGAACAAAAGATGTTATCTAGTAAAAATGCAAGGACAGATATATATATATAGTATCAAAGAAGGTTCGAGTTGACATGGTTCTTATGTTTGTTGTTTCTAAAAAAATGACCTTAAAAAGTTTGAACATATATATTCGCATTCTGACTTATTAAATACCCATTTAATGAGGTGTGTTAATTTTGTCTTAATAAGATTATGAGCCAAAGTGGTATATAGGGTGAAAATACTCTAAACGGAAATCACCAATATAAGCATGGACTTTATCAAGCACTTCCAACGAATTTTTAACACCCCAAAAGTCATTAACTCAATGTTTTGGAAGGCCTTATTTGAACAATCTATCACCAGGTTTTTGGTTGTACCAAGTGTGCTAGCAAGTAGAATATGTAGTTTAGTGGTGGAACAATGGCTTGAAGACGAAATGAATCTATATTTGTTATGTTTGTTTCTGGCTCATTAACAATGGACGAAGGTTTATTGAAAAAGATCTAAATATATAGTTTGCTTAAGATTTTACTTCCTTTTTTTTTTTCTTAATCTAATTCAAATTTTAATTAAACTTCTGAAAATTTACTTTTTTGTATTTTTTCACTACAGGTCCTAAATATGCATGAACTATTTGCCACTGGACTTTTAAAAGTAACCATCATTCTATCAATCATTATGGTAGTAGTCCCTTGAGTAAAGGAATTAGTTAATGTTGAATGTAGTTGAAGATTACATTAAGTAATTTGGATAACCTATTAAACTTAAAAATAATATATGTTTCTGAACAGTTCAAATTCGAAATTTATTCCTCATGAGAAATTCATCATTATTATAAATCCATTATATAGAAATTAATAATCACACGGGGTGTATTATGTTTAAACTTCAGAAGATGAAAATATATGTTATTCCCATTTAATTAAAAGAAAAGTTTAATCAGACTGTAATAAAATAGCCTTGTGTCTGTCACGTAATATTTTGCTTAGTCAGTGACTGTAATTGTTTGTAAATATTTCTCTAGACATATTTGTGATCTACTCTTATTGAATTAGCAGTAGTTGAAACAAACTAAAAATCTATACTCACGATTTGATTATTGATCAGGAAAAAAACGAGAATTATTGTACTTATCAGCTCGAATTACACCCATAAGTCAAGAGGGTCAAAGACATAATTACATAAATTACAATTTAAACAATACCATCATCATGACTTTGACATAAAATAAAACAAAATGTAAACAAATAATGTAAATCATGAAGGTCAGCTAGTATTGAAATATGGTCACCTTGACCTTTCCTGTCTGGAAATAATATCATGCTAAAAAGAGACGTCCGTTTGGCTTGGTCTGGTTGTATAAATACGTAGTCTCTTCCTGTCAAATAGAAAATGTATATGCGATTCTCGAGTAGAGAGTGTGTCACGCTTTTTGTACGTTGAATTACCCTTACAACAACTCTTTGCGGGAAGCGTAGGTTGCCTTCAAAGGAAAAAATTTCTGTCCCTTTTCAACATTCCAACTCCATATAATGGTAGTCTAAATCTGCGAAAACTACCTAGTGGGTGTAGTTGTCCTGAATATGCATGTACTACTTTCCACTACACGTTAACCAAAGATCAGTCGGTTAATTGTTATATACACATGGAAAAAAGTATTGCAACACCTTGATTTTTTAAAACTTGAAAAATCAGCCTCTTTTTTTGGAAGAAATATAATAAAATATATGTATATTATTATTGAAACATAGTTTATGATAACATTGGCATTGAAACGGAAAAAAATGTTTGAAAAAAAAATGATTTATGTAACCACAATTTTAATAACAAAATGAAGTGTTTTTTGTACAAAAAAATGCATTTTACAACTTTTACTGTAGTCGAACTTTACAATGTCAGACATTTCAAAATTAATGTTCAGATGACTGTTCACATCATGGTTGTTCGTTATACGCCAAAGAATTAGTACTTTGTGCGCAGCCTCCATTCAAACAGATAACCGCATCTTAACGTCTTCTGATTCCTGCCATAAATCAACTAATTTGTTGCTAAGGTAGCAGTAACCATTTCTGATGAAGGGCATTGTTTATTTCATGATGTGTTTGAACTGGGGTGTCCTTTCGCGCACTTTCCGCCCAATAGTGTCCCAAATATGCTCGATATGGTTCAAATCCGGGCTACGATCGGGCCAAGGAAGATGAACCGAATTCCATTTGAACATTGGATCTTCCTCGACGATGCTAATTTCCAACTTTGGCGAGCTCTGCACTACGTGTGATACGAAAAACTGTGTGTCTGTTCGTTAGCAAAGGTCTCCGAAATGGTCTTGTCGCACGATAACCAGTAGCGATGAATCGATCTCGAACAGTTCTTGTTAAAAGGCTTCTGTATGGCCACCACTCTCTTTTGAGGATTGTCTTGTATGCAATGGGTTTCCTTCTGACCAACCTATATTATGCTTGATTTTCCCTAGCAAATGGTATAGGGGGTCTTCATTATCTTGGAAGGTCTTTAACAGCGTTTATTGCCTGATTTCTATTCTCAAAACGACTTATAGTGAAATGGTGATGACCAACAATACGTGCAGTTGTTACATCCCTGCTTCTTTTATGCTGATAATCTGCCATCTTGCTGCAGTTAAGAGTTGTCAAGGACCCATTACAAGGTGTCAATCACATAACTTTTAAAACATGGTTATTTAAAGTGTTGAAAACAATGAGGATGAAAACATCTGTTTTGCTGTTTACGGGTACAGTAGCTGCATGTGCAGATAAAAACTTATCGAGTCGATATCTATTGATTAAACTCATGTGATACTTAAATAATGTTTAACTAGTTCTATTTTACCAAATTATATCACAAAAAAATAAAGAGTGTTTTTTTAATTTCAATTTCAATTTGGTGTTGCAATACTTTTTTCCATGTGTATATGTACACAAATGAGTGTAAACTCATTACATTGAATTCTAAGGATGTAGCATTAAGCTAGATGTATTTCTGTGACCATAATCACAAGAGTTCAAATCTATTTTTGACACATTTTCTAGTGTGAGAAGGCGAGAAATTACCCGCGGTGTATGTATTTTTTACATTTCAATGATGCTGAGATAGCTTCACAAAGAACAATTTGAAAACGCGCCTTAGGCAAGACTTAGAACAACCATTATTATTATAAGTAGTAGTATTACAAAAAAAATGTATACTTAACAGAGTTTTACGTTATTGTTATTAGTAGTAGTAGTAGAAGTTTTGTAAATAGTATATATATAATTTTATTGTATTATCTTTATTGCTATATTTTTTAAAAAATCATTGAACTTTTAGAACGGAAGCTTTGTTTAAACCAGGATGAACGGTAGGTAACTGACCTATACTCTTTATATAGTTGTATATATATATCTCATTGTATGTAGACTTTCACCTATATATAAGTTAAAAGCTTTGTGATATATTTGTTCAAAAGAAGCAGTAGTGTCAACAACCATTTAAGTCAATACCGTCAATAAAAGCATCCAGTTGTGTAGTGTTTGATCATTCTTTTATTGTACACTATAATGTTAATATCCATCATTAAAAAAATACGGTCGTTCACTGACTTTATCTTCATCTTTATTTCAAGAACTGTTGAAATAGGTGACTTTTGTAGACATTTTAAATTCAGATCCCTAATACTGTGCTATTTCGGACCAACCATAACCATCTACTGTGAAATTAGTGGCGTTGTTTTTGACATGGTGAGAAATTTGGTAGAAAGATATCAGTTTTGTTCTTACCAAATATTAAAAAAAAATAATAATAATAAACTTAATTTCAATGACGAAAATAAACAATCAACATTCATGATTGTGTACCCGGGTGAGTAAATTGAGGGATATAAATAAAGATAGATCGCATAGTTAAATTGGTACCATTATTGCTACACTGCATAATTAAATTACATTAATGAAATTTATTAGCTGCATTACATAATTGCAGATTGTGTCGTCGATTTTTCCCATGTGAAAGTTGTTTTTAGAAAACGACAAGTATAGCGTTAATTGTTTTATTATGCCACGTTAGTATCTTTATAATTCGAAGAATCTTTTTATAGTACAATTATTTATTTATTCAATTTTAAGATCTCTTCAGTTTTAAGTCGTTGCTCATATTTGGAAAAAGGTCACAAGCTCAAGCTATAAAGTCAATCTGTCAATTTAAAACGACTATGTCGATAAATCGCAGACTAATAAAAAATATATTGACGTCTTTAAAACGGAGAATATTTAACTGTTTTGTAGATGAATTTTCCCTTAACTAATCTCTACAAAATGAAATACGTTTTTGTTTGCATGTACTTTATGTACATAATGGCACTGTAAAATCTTAAATAGATCTATAAGCAGAAGGAAAATTGGATGTATTTCAAATTCGATAAAATACAAAAATCTCCACTAAACTATGTTTGCAACGTGGCAAAAAACACCCGACCAAACACAATTAACACTCGCATATCTATGTGATTCTAAAATAACTTTTTGGCCGATACCGCTCTACTTTGTCCGTCATTCTGGAAATTCCGAAAAGACCTTGGACAGACAACATTCGTCAAAGTTTTCATTTGGTTTCTATGAAAGGGGGTGGGATTATATATGATCTGCAGCTTATTGAGTAATCACGTATGCAATTGTTACCGATGCCGTGCAGCCACTTCCTATTTGCTAATAATTTTCAATTTTACAACACTTTTTGGACAAGGAAAACTTTCGTCACACTTTTCTTGGCCTCTATGAAAGGAACTGATTTTATATTTGTGTTGTAGCTTATAATCAATTGTTACATCTACCGTAGACAATTCCTGTTTGCCGGTTGTTTGATTGATTGGTGGTTGCTTTACGCCGCATCGGCACGATTGTTTGAAGCAATCATTGTTCATGTATCTTCTATACTATTAAACGAGAAGACCTCATTTTGTGTGTCGCTTCTCTTCCTCTCACAATAAATTAATCATCATGCCTCTGTGTCCTAAAGGTACCGTGCATAGTCGCATTTGTCATCCATGCTTATGACTATTCAGTTTGGGTTATTTTTGGAGAAAAACGAAAATAAAGGCGTCCGGATATTGATTCCGTATTCAAACCGACTTTTAAGTCAGAAATGACTTCCGGTTTTAACATTGAGAACCAATCGTATGATAAATAACGAAAATGAAAAGTAAATAAGCCAATCAGGGCGTTGTCCATATCGTGGTTTTTAGATCGTAAGAACCACCACTATTATACCTCGGTTTAAACTTGCACATAGTTTTCTTAAGTACTCGGACGTGGACAGGACAATTATTTTCGCTTTTATCTGCATGTATACTATGATTAATATACTACTATAATATATAGAGACTGTCTATATAATATAGCAGTGATCGCCATGTAGAAGAAACTCAGAATTAATAGTTAAAAGAAAATTAAATACACTTTAATATTTATAATATAGATACGTATGCATGTTCATAGTATACAGAAATATAACAGAAAACAAAATAATAACGGACTTTGAAAAAAAAGATAAAGGTTTAAAAATATTGTCCTGTCTCCATGTACCTATATGATTTTTGATATCATTTCTTAAATTCTCCAGACATAAAATCTTTTACAAAAATTCATGCTAAAATAGTTAACACACTTTCAACCAAGCTTAAAATGCCCGCGATTTTGCTTTTAAGTCAAACAGGACTTCCGGATTTTAACTTGCACATAAATTTCATAAGAGTACCCGGGGAGAGGACGGACAATAATTATCATACACCAGTCGCGTTGATATAGACTCTTTTTATAATATAGCAGTGATCGCTTAGGAGAAGAAACTTGAATTTGATAGTTGATAGCAAATACACTTTAATTATAGTACAAATGTATATGTATGTTCATAGTATACAGAAACGCGAAAATAATGGAATTTAAAAGAAAAAAATAATAACGGACTTTGGAAGCAAGGGCTTAAACTGTGTCCAAGTACCTAGGAATTATGATACCTTTTCTGAAATTCTCCAGACATGAAATCTTTTACAAAAATTCTCCTTACAACAGTTTACATACTTTCAACCAAGCTCTAAATGCCCGCGATTTCGCGGGTGTGTTCTAGTATATATGGAAAGTTGGTACAATGGGAATTATTAGTTAAGGTTCAGTAAACATGTTACCTCAATAAACTGTACGCAGATTCAAAGGTGCATATGTACGATATACAACCATACGCGGTTGAAGTTGTTTTATTGCTGGTAAAGTTGGGGAATATTTATAATTTCAAAAATGAAACGTTACTGTCTAGATTATTATAGGTTCTGGTTGTACATGATAGGAAATTGTGTCTATTTAATATTTAATTCCAATCTTTTCACAATATTATATTTCATCTGTAGACAGACAATTCATTACATTTTCTGTACAATGTGCAGAAAAAAAT
This sequence comes from Mytilus galloprovincialis, assembly GCA_037788925.1. Taxonomy (NCBI): domain Eukaryota; kingdom Metazoa; phylum Mollusca; class Bivalvia; order Mytilida; family Mytilidae; genus Mytilus; species Mytilus galloprovincialis. Next base: position 121,659,006 of record CM075330.1, on the reverse strand, counting down.
AACCGCGTGTAGATATTTCGTTAAAGCAAAGAACTAAAATTGAATATTAATGATATCACGCAACACTTCATGAAAGTGTAACAAACTTACAATCTCGTTAAAACATTTCTGACGATGAATACTCGAATGACGTAAATATATTCCTACCCATTTAAAGAAGTTCACTTTAAATAGTAGATTCCATAAAACTTTTGATTTATGACACTTGGCTTTAGTTTATTGATATACATTTTTATGTGTGTTAGTGTATTTGACATTCACTTAAATTGATATTAAATTAAAACATAAAAATGGTGCTTTGATGAACAATCCTAATTCGAAAGGTCAAAACCATACAAAGTTATTAAAAAAATCTGCTAATTTCTAAGGACATGATTATATTTGATAGCAGACTCCATTAATTTTGTACGGAAACTCTTTAAACTTAATTTTTAAAAATAATGAAATTAACATAAGAAAATCACGTCATATTGACTGAAATACTGGTAAAGGACATGTGAAGAGAATGCTACATCTATACTTGATAATAATAATAATAATCTTTATTTAAAGGGGTAACCCAATTAGTTTTCACTAATCTTACTTGTGGCCCTCATAAAGTAAGTATACAAACATACTATAGTACATACAAATAAACAATAAAAAAAAAAACAAGTAGTATATAAGATTAATATTATTCATGTTAATTTAAATAATCTGTCTCTCTGTGGCTTGATGGAGATATTCGAAGCATTTAGATTTAGATTAACGTAAGGATGTTGGTGTTTATGTTTGTTGGTAGATTGTTGGTAGATTATTCCATAAAATTTCAGAATTATATGCAAAAGATTTTTTCATTATATTTTTGTTTGGCCGAATAACTACCATATTGTTTTTGAGACGGATCTTGCATTTCTTTATAACTTTCATACTCTCTAATTGTAAACACATCAAATCTTGGGGAAATCTTTCCTTGTGTTCAATAGACATTATTCTGGAAGGATAAGCTAGCAGTTTTAGGTTAACTACAGTGGTATCCGTTGAGTTGCTCGTTGCTTTATAAAAGATCGAGGAACCAACTTAGTTCAAAAAGAAATACAGGCTGTCTTTTAAAAACATTTTTTTATATAATTACGACATAGGTTGAATGTAAATTACAAATCCTTGGAATTATCATGGCATCCCTGTCTTATACAAACAACCCGAAGAGAAGGTTCACGCTAACTCTAAAGCTCTTTTAGTAATATTTAAAGGGGATTTCGGAGCACTTTGATACAACGTACAATGGAAATTCATTTGTAGTATCCGTTTCAGGTATTATTTTTTGGGTATTTATTTGGAAACACCGTTTACCACATGAAAGAAAGACAGCGGGAATTTCTCGCTACATTGAAGACCTATTGGTGACCCTCTGTTGTTGTTTTTTTATTTGGTCGGGTTGTTGTCTCTTTGACACATTCCCATTTCCATTCTCAATTTTAAGTGTTATGCAACATCTGTGTCGTCAATAAAGATGTCGCATAGGTGTTCATATAGGCTCAATATGGGTTTTTTTAATAAAGGTAGGGTCAACGGCCTAACAGTTTTTATTGTAGAAAGATTGACATTGTCTATAATCCATTGTTTTAAAACTTTGTGTTTCTGTATAATATAGACGTCATAGACTTTTAGCTACCATATTTTATAGAGAAGTGCTATTGACAATGTTAAGTTCACCAGTTAACATACGACAAACCGGACCGGATTATTTATGAATTTAGAACTTGCACAGGTGCCATCAGGTATCATTTATGACATGTTGATAACATCATACATAACATATCGGGACCAGACTATATCATCCTAATCATTAGTTTATGTACTTTTACTTAACTGATAAATTGAAAACAACTGGTACGAACTATGAATATTAAAAGACAAAACTATATAAGTGCTTGCTTTTAAATTTAAGAATCGTTTCATAATTTTCATCTAGGTACAATTATCCCAGTTAAAAGATGGTAGATTTATTAAGAGAATGCATTCGTTGGTACATGACTGTTACTTGCTAAAGATCATGCAAAGCAAGCAGGATGTTTTGTCGTTTTGATATGCACACACACGAGCAAACGACCCTAACAGCTCAATTGCTTTCCATAATCTTTGGTAGGTATTTCTTACTCTAAACTAACAACAGAAAATAATACAAATGAAATCAGCTTGAAAATGAACAATCTGTCCCAATTTTGTTGTTTTATAATATACAAATATTACATTAAACCCCATGCATATGAAACGTCACACAGAAGCCACGTCATTACCGAGTGATAGTCTTAATCTTCTTACTTTATGATGAGAAAAATCTCTCAAGAGATTGATTTTATTATACACTTATGTTATAAATTAACGATGTTTTGTTTGCAGTAATACCTTTTGTCTTGTACTGTTGCTATAAAAATGTATAAATAATTATATCAAGTAGATTGACACACTTTATATGAAACAACCATAAATGATTGTGTTCTCATATGGCAGAACTGGTCATCGACATATATAGATGTACATATATTGGTTTTATTGTTTAAAGAAGGGCAAAATAGTAAAGAGTACATTTGATAACAGAGATGAGTACGTAAATGTAGTTCATAAAGTAGAGTCACAGTTTGCAATAAATTGCACGTTGTAAAGAAGTGCATGAGTCTGACATAGATATAGGAAGATGTGGTGTGAGAGTCTGACATAGATATAGGAAGATGTGGTGTGAGTGCCAATGAGACAACTCTCCATCCAAATAACAATTTATAAAAGTAAACCATTATAGGTCAATGTACGGCCTTCAACACGGAGTATGTCTATTTGTAAAAATCAGGTTTTTGGTAGGATTTATGTTGCTCAGTCTTTAGTTTCAAATGTTGTGATTTGTAGACTGACATTGTTTGGCTATGTTTTTTGGTTTCACATGTCGTGTTTTGTAGACTGACATTGTTTGGCTATGGTTTTGGTTTCACATGTTGTGATTTGTAGACTGACATTGCTTAGCTATGGTTTTGGTTTCAAATGTCGTGATTTGTAGACAGACCTTGTTTGGCTTTGTTTTTGGTATCAAATGTCGTGATTTGTAGACTGACATTGTTTGGCTATGTTTTTGGTTTCACATGTCGTGATTTGTAGACTGACATTGTTTGGCTTTGTTTTTGGTTTCACATGTCGTGATTTGTAGACTGACATTTTTTGGCTATGTTTTTAGTTTCACATGTCGTGATTTGTAGACTGACATTGTTTGGCTTTGTTTTTGGTTTCAAATGTCGTGATTTGTAGACTGACATTGTTTGGCTATGTTTTTGGTTCACATGTTGTGATTTGTAGACTGACATTGTTTGGCTATGTTTTTGGTTTCACATGTCTTGATTTGTAGACTGACATTGTTTGGCTATGTTTTTGGTTTCACATGTCGTGATTTGTAGACTGACATTGTTTGGCTATGTTTTTGGTTCACATGTTGTGATTTGTAGACTGACATTGTTTGGCTATGTTTTTGGTTTCACATGTCGTGATTTGTAGACTGACATTGTTTGGCTATGTTTTTGGTTTCTCATGTCGTGATTTGTAGACTGACATTGTTTGGCTATGTTTTTGGTTCACACGTTGTGATTTGTAGACTGACATTGTTTGGCTATGTTTTTGATTTCTAATGTCGTGATTTGTAGACTGACATTGTTTGGCTTTGGTTTTGGTTTCTAATGTCGTGATTTGTAGACTGACATTGTTTGGCTTTGTTTTTGGTTTCTAATGATTTGTAGACGGACATTGTTTGGCTTTGTTTTTGGTTTCTAATGTCGTGATTTGTAGACTGACATTGTTTGGCTATGTTTTTGGTTTCACATGTCGTGATTTGTAGATTGACATTGTTTGGCTTTGTTTTTGATTTCTAATGTCGTGATTTGTAGATGGACATTGTTTGGCTTTGTTTTTGGTTTCTAATGTCGTGATTTGTAGACTGACATTGTTTGGCTATGTTTTTGGTTTCACATGTTGTGATTTGTAGACTAACATTTTTTGGCTATGTTTTTGGTTTCACATGTTGTGATTTGTAGACTGACATTGTTTGGCTATGTTTTTGGTTTCACATGTTGTGATTTGTAGACTGACATTGTTTGGCTATGGTTTTGGTTTCCAAGTTGTGATTTGTAGACTGACATTGTTTGGCTATGTTTTTGGTTTCACATGTTGTGATTTGTAGATTGACATTGTTTGGCTATGGTTTTGGTTTCACATGTTGTGATTTGTAGACTGACATTGTTTGGCTATGGTTTTGGTTTCCACATGTTGTGATTTGTAGACTGACATTGTTTGGCTATGGTTTTGGTTTCACATGTTGTGATTTGTAGACTGACGTTGTTTGGCTATGTTTTTGGTTTCACATGTTGTGATTTGTAGACTGACATTGTTTGGCTATGGTTTTGGTTTCACATGTTGTGATTTGTAGACTGACATTATTTGGCTATGTTTTTTGGTATCTTCCGTTTCTCTGTAGTTATTTAAATAGTATTTGTCTTTCCAGCAAATCTTTGACATGTATTCCATGTCAAGTTGTCTCGTGCATTGGCAATCTTATCACATTATCTTATTCTTAAATTTTCTTTAATAGACTGACATTGTTTGGCTATGTTTTTGGTTTCACATGTTGTGATTTGTAGACTAACATTTTTTGGCTATGTTTTTGGTTTCACATGTTGTGATTTGTAGACTGACATTGTTTGGCTTTGTTTTTGGTTTCTAATGTCGTGATTTGTAGACTGACATTGTTTGGCTATGTTTTTGGTTTCACATGTCGTGATTTGTAGACTGACATTGTTTGGCTTTGTTTTTGATTTCTAATGTCGTGGTTTGTAGATGGACATTGTTTGGCTTTGTTTTTGGTTTCTAATGTCGTGATTTGTAGACTGACATTGTTTGGCTATGTTTTTGGTTTCACATGTTGTGATTTGTAGACTAACATTTTTTGGCTATGTTTTTGGTTTCACATGTTGTGATTTGTAGACTGACATTGTTTGGCTTTGTTTTTGGTTTCACATGTCGTGATTTGTAGACTGACATTTTTTGGCTATGTTTTTAGTTTCACATGTCGTGATTTGTAGACTGACATTGTTTGGCTTTGTTTTTGGTTTCAAATGTCGTGATTTGTAGACTGACATTGTTTGGCTATGTTTTTGGTTCACATGTTGTGATTTGTAGTTTGACATTGTTTGGCTATGTTTTTGGTTTCACATGTCTTGATTTGTAGACTGACATTGTTTGGCTATGTTTTTGGTTTCACATGTCGTGATTTGTAGACTGACATTGTTTGGCTATGTTTTTGGTTCATATGTTGTGATTTGTAGACTGACATTGTTTGGCTATGTTTTTGGTTTCACATGTCGTGATTTGTAGACTGACATTGTTTGGCTATGTTTTTGGTTTCTCATGTCGTGATTTGTAGACTGACATTGTTTGGCTATGTTTTTGGTTCACATGTTGTGATTTGTAGACTGACATTGTTTGGCTATGTTTTTGATTTCTAATGTCGTGATTTGTAGACGGACATTGTTTGGCTTTGTTTTTGGTTTCTAATGTCGTGATTTGTAGACTGACATTGTTTGGCTTTGTTTTTGGTTTCTAATTATTTGTAGACGGACATTGTTTGGCTTTGTTTTTGGTTTCTAATGTCGTGATTTGTAGACTGACATTGTTTGGCTATGTTTTTGGTTTCACATGTCGTGATTTGTAGACAGACATTGTTTGGCTTTGTTTTTGATTTCTACTGTCGTGATTTGTAGATGGACATTGTTTGGCTTTGTTTTTGGTTTCTAATGTCGTGATTTGTAGACTGACATTGTTTGGCTATGTTTTTGGTTTCACATGTTGTGATTTGTAGACTAACATTTTTTGGCTATGTTTTTGGTTTCACATGTTGTGATTTGTAGACTGACATTTTTTGGCTATGTTTTTGGTTTCACATGTTGTGATTTGTAGACTGACATTGTTTGACTATGTTTTTGGTTTCACATGTTGTGATTTGTAGACTGACATTGTTTGGCTATGGTTTTGGTTTCACATGTTGTGATTTGTAGACTGACATTGTTTGGCTATGGTTTTGGTTTCACATGTTGTGATTTGTAGACTGACATTGTTTGGCTATGGTTTTGGTTTCACATGTTGTGATTTGTAGACTGACATTGTTTGGCTATGGTTTTGGTTTCACATGTTGTGATTTGTAGACTGACATTGTTTGGCTATGGTTTTGGTTTCACATGTTGTGATTTGTAGACTGACGTTGTTTGGCTATGTTTTTGGTTTCACATGTTGTGATTTGTAGACTGACATTGTTTGGCTATGGTTTTGGTTTCACATGTTGTGATTTGTAGACTGACATTATTTGGCTATGTTTTTTGGTATCTTCCGTTTCTCTGTAGTTATTTAAATAGTATTTGTCTTTCCAGCAAATCTTTGACATGTATTCCATGTCAAGTTGTCTCGTGCATTGGCAATCTTATCACATTATCTTATTCTTAAATTTTCTTTAATAGACTGACATTGTTTGGCTATGTTTTTGGTTTCACATGTTGTGATTTGTAGACTAACATTTTTTGGCTATGTTTTTGGTTTCACATGTTGTGATTTGTAGACTGACATTGTTTGGCTTTGTTTTTGGTTTCTAATGTCGTGATTTGTAGACTGACATTGTTTGGCTATGTTTTTGGTTTCACATGTCGTGATTTGTAGACTGACATTGTTTGGCTTTGTTTTTGATTTCTAATGTCGTGGTTTGTAGATGGACATTGTTTGGCTTTGTTTTTGGTTTCTAATGTCGTGATTTGTAGACTGACATTGTTTGGCTATGTTTTTGGTTTCACATGTTGTGATTTGTAGACTAACATTTTTTGGCTATGTTTTTGGTTCACATGTTGTGATTTGTAGTTTGACATTGTTTGGCTATGTTTTTGGTTTCAAATGTCGTGATTTGTAGACTGACATTGTTTGGCTATGTTTTTGGTTCACATGTTGTGATTTGTAGTTTGACATTGTTTGGCTATGTTTTTGGTTTCACATGTCTTGATTTGTAGACTGACATTGTTTGGCTATGTTTTTGGTTTCACATGTCGTGATTTGTAGACTGACATTGTTTGGCTATGTTTTTGGTTCACATGTTGTGATTTGTAGACTGACATTGTTTGGCTATGTTTTTGGTTTCACATGTCGTGATTTGTAGACTGACATTGTTTGGCTTTGTTTTTGGTTTCTCATGTCGTGATTTGTAGACTGACATTGTTTGGCTATGTTTTTGGTTCACATGTTGTGATTTGTAGACTGACATTGTTTGGCTATGTTTTTGATTTCTAATGTCGTGATTTGTAGACGGACATTGTTTGGCTTTGTTTTTGGTTTCTAATGTCGTGATTTGTAGACTGACATTGTTTGGCTTTGTTTTTGGTTTCTAATTATTTGTAGACGGACATTGTTTGGCTTTATTTTTAGTTTCTAATGTCGTGATTTGTAGACTGACATTGTTTGGCTATGTTTTTGGTTTCACATGTCGTGATTTGTAGACAGACATTGTTTGGCTTTGTTTTTGATTTCTACTGTCGTGATTTGTAGATGGACATTGTTTGGCTTTGTTTTTGGTTTCTAATGTCGTGATTTGTAGACTGACATTGTTTGGCTATGTTTTTGGTTTCACATGTTGTGATTTGTAGACTAACATTTTTTGGCTATGTTTTTGGTTTCACATGTTGTGATTTGTAGACTGACATTGTTTGACTATGTTTTTGGTTTCACATGTTGTGATTTGTAGACTGACATTGTTTGGCTATGGTTTTGGTTTCACATGTTGTGATTTGTAGACTGACATTGTTTGGCTATGTTTTTGGTTTCACATGTTGTGATTTGTAGACTGACATTGTTTGGCTATGGTTTTGGTTTCACATGTTGTGATTTGTAGACTGACATTGTTTGGCTATGGTTTTGGTTTCACATGTTGTGATTTGTAGACTGACATTGTTTGGCTATGGTTTTGGTTTCACATGTTGTGATTTGTAGACTGACATTATTTGGCTATGTTTTTTGGTATCTTCCGTTTCTCTGTAGTTATTTAAATAGTATTTGTCTTTCCAGCAAATCTTTGACATGTATTCCATGTCAAGTTGTCTCGTGCATTGGCAATCTTATCACATTATCTTATTCTTAAATTGATATTGGAATATATTTTACATGTTTGATATATTTCAAATATTGTCAATCATCATATGATATCAATTCCATCCGGGTTTATCACGTTCGATGGGTTGTCGACAAATACATTTTTGTGTTTGATTTTATCCATGGAATGAAAATTATCCAAACGAAAACAAACACATATCAGGGTTGCTGTAATCGAACATTAGTTTTTAGTCATGCAACGTATCCATGTACCACTGTGTTCCGTACAGCTCCTTTTGCAAGGCGAGATGTATATATTCGTATAATATGCTGTCGTGTCACATTGCTGCGTTACAGCAATAAAACTTATCCGTGCGTTTAAAACTGGAAGCACAAACAGCAAACAGGCTTTCCCGATTATCCTTAAACCCATCTAAATAAACTGAAATTGATGTTGCTGTCACCTTTAGATCCTTGTGCAATCAACACAATGTTTTTGGTTGTTCAGTTAAAACTCCTTAGATTAACCAGTCTTTTTCGAGCCATACTCAACGATGTCGGACAGCAAAATTGTGTCACACAAATCTCTTTTAGTAACTGTAACCTTGCCTTAAATTTGATGACCTTAAAAATAAAAAGGGATGGCCTCTTATTATATGTGATTTGGGTGGAGAGTTGTATCATTGGTATTCACACCACATCTTCTTGTATCTTTATATGCAAGTAAGGTTGCATCCCAACAAATAATACTTTATTCAGAATCCAAAAACCGCTTTTTTGCATACCTTAAAGTCTGTTTTTTGGTTTTTTTGGTAAATATGACCTTGACCTTGGACAAAGTGACTTCAAAGTCGCGAGGGAATTTTCCTCATTACTATATGTGACCATATATCATAGTATATATATATAATATGTACCATTGGAGTTAGCATCCAAACGTGCATAATTATGAATGAAATTGATCACTATCACTGAAATGTGGTATAACTAGTACGTATTGATAAAGATTTAAGCTATCATGATTGCTAGAAATCGGTCTTATTCTGACTGCATAATTATGAATGAAATTGATCACTATCAATCTTTATTTAGGTAAATATAAACAGGATTAGAAGATAACTGGTCTATCTGATATGAAAGTAGATCAGCTTATCGAAATATGCATTCTATTAGTAGAATCTGAAACTAAGAACGCACTCTAAAAGCGGTCACTGAAATGCAAGTTGAATCTGACTTTAATAGAATTTATTCTCAAATGCATCAGTATAATTACACAATGCTTCACCTGTGTTAGGAAATCGATTGCAAAAAAAAAATGAACTTTGTCAGGTGGACAAATTAATCAAAATAATTTAAACTCAATATTAAATATGAAGTCATAAAGAAAATTGTTCTTTTTTCTAGAATTAAGCGTTATATTGATTCCGGATTTGTATACCCAGTTATTAAGTGACACTATCAAGCGTTTTATCAAAGTTGTGTCTACAAAACAATTTTCCACTGAGAGTTAATTATCTCAGTTTTATAATAACGCTAATCATCCACTGGCACTTGTTTAGAAAAGAAAGGTACATATCGGGATTTTCAATAGAAATTTTCTTCTGAACTTGATTCAAATATTAATTCGATAGGTGTCATTACCCATGAAAGAGGTAAATACACAAAGTGTTACTTTTTTTGGCAGTTTAATTCAATTCATATAGATTGTTAACAATATAATCAAACCATCATACTCATAATTTGCTTATCTCTGGGTCATCATACCAAAAACCATTTTTTACCCAGTGAATAAATCTCCCCATGTTTTCTATTGAAGTTATACAATCCATTACATTATTGCAAATTTAAAAGTCGTAATGCATTTAATTTTATTAAAATTGACATTCATAAAACCTATGGTTACGGGTCTGGTAAGAAAAGTATGTCCTTGCTTGTATAAATTTACTTGCCCCTTTTAATTCTAGTCTGAACCTTGGAGCACACCTACTTGTTTTAAACACTCGGTACGGATAGAACGAAATAGAAAGTTAGTTGAATAATAAAGTCGTGTTAAAAGTTGTGAAGTTTATTTACCCAAGGCACTTCACTTACTTTGTCTAAGATAGAACCTAGTTAAAATGCTTTTCACAGATGATTGAAGGATGTTTATTACACCCAGGTAAAATCTACTGAAGGTAAACAGTTACTTTATGTTACCTTTAATATAACACATTGTCGATCGCGATTTTAGTCAATATCTTGTTCGATAACAATAAAGGCCATCCATCAATCACAGATACCAGAGGATTTGTTTTCTCTATTGTTCATTTTATCAGTGCTAAAACTTGAGAAATTATTGGCTTCTTGGAAACTTATTTCGGAGTCTGCACTAGGAAGATATTGATTGTGGAAAGAGGTTTGCACACTGTAGTGTTAGAGATACAATATTATATTCGTAAATGGATATTTACCATTGAATTTTAATTTGGAAGTAACGAAAGGTGAAATAAACATATAAAAAATTATTCGGAGATTTATGCAAACTTAAACCGTAACCGAAAATTGACGTCTAGATTTACGGGAAACATCTGATGAATTCCTGTTGAAATTTGTCCAGTGTAAATCAAGTGAGTTTTTTTCTCCATTCACTCGATTACCGTTGATTTAATAATGAGGACTGAGAGTCTTAAAGGAAGAAGATCTCTAAAATCTAAGACACAAAATATTGAAACAAGTGTCATTAAATTTACTCGTAGTAAAGTGATAACAGACACTACTGCTTCCTATTCTGATATTCCGGGACCAGAAAGATCGCAGACGCCATTGTCTCATGAACCGGAAAGATCACACGCACCACTGTCTCGTGCGTCGAGTTTACCAGCAACATTAATAGAGCGAGATCCTCTGCCGATTGGATCTGATGCTTTTCAAGCTGTTTTAAGAGAAATAACTGACGAAACAATTGACCATCCTGTGCCTGTATCTCGTGATTCTGATCACAACGCAAATGACGAACAAATTTATCAACCACCAAAGTTAAAAAAGACATCAAGTTTAAGACGTACACAATCTGAAAGGATACCAGGACGTTCTGTCAGATTCGGTGGACTTGAGATTGAAGGAACGCCATCACCCTCACCAGGGCTATCGTTCAGGCTAACATCAGCAGATTTCAATATTTAAGTTCAATATGGCAATAGAATGCAATTCAAACTCAGCAAGGATGTTAATTTTCTCACAAAAGGTTTGAATCGGTCAGATTTTATTTGATACGATACGCAATATGTACTTTGTATATAGTATACGTTTAGTTCGTAATACTCAAATGTCTTTCATACTGAATTTATTATTTTTTAACATGTAGATTCCATTTGTATATGTACATAAGTGTCGCAAAATATATACTTTTTTATTGTGTTAAATAAATACTTTGATATTTTAAAAATTAACATGTACAGTTTCAATGTATTAAATATTTTTGTTTTTATAAACTTATATTATTTATTATTTAAAGGCCATGAAGTCATGCATTTTCCAATTTATATCTATATTATTGCAATGGCTTTATGTCTGTCTTTTAATGAAAGATTATCATTCTGATAAACCCTTATCTGATGTATGCCACGTTGACGGCATTTCATTTCCATATGAAATTTGTACACACAAAAACACAAACTGGTCTGTACTTTTTATTGAACAGAATTGTCATCACGACATAATTTTGTTGACATACTTTCTTTCATTGTAAGTCTAAAATGTTTGTTTATTTGATGAAAATTGAAAAACAGTAAGCTGCAGATAAACAGTCTATCTTCAAACTTTTTAATAATCCTGTCCTTCCTATATTGGACCTTACATTCATTCGTACTTCTATGAACCGGGCCTTATAACTGTCATAAATAAATATTTGTTCAGTACTGTTGACCTTTGTCTATCTGCTCAATTAATGTTTATATTTAAATAAAAGTATCGATTGTATGATCCAAATCATAAATTATATCACATATTTACAATAATTATTGAACAAAATTTCTTGTTTCCTTTTCTTTGTTGATAATTATAGTATTAAGCATGTTTGTATTTCATAATTTATTCTTTTTTACCCTAAATAGTCAAGTAACAAAGATTTTGTTGAGAAAAGTAAATATATAGGTTATATGACCACCATAATCTACGTTTCTTCATCGAATATCCCAAAATGTACATTAATTTATCACTTGACATTTCAGTTTAATCTCTTTACACATTCTTCCAAAAGATAATTTAGATATAAGCATTGTAGAACACGTAAGATTTGAGTCATTTAAAAGGCAAAGCTGTTTCGAAATTCTTGCCGGTTTTTTTTTTTTTTGCCTGTCGAAAGTCGTAAACCTCGTGGTTGTCTCCGGCTTTGTAAATACTTTAGTACCTTTGGGTTTTTTTTCCGTGTTTATTTGCCTGTCGAAAGTCTGGAACCTCGTGGTTGTCTCATTGTTAATACTTTAGTATCTTTGGGTTTTTTTCTCGGTGTTTATTTGCCTGTCGAAAGTCTGGAACCACGTGGATATCTCTTTCTTTGTACTCTAGTATCTTTATCCTTTTTTGACCGTGTGTGTTTTTTTTTTTGTTTTTTTTTTTGCCTGTCGGGAAGCTCGTGGTTGTCTCTTTGTTCATATTTTAGTAACTTTGTCCGTTTAGGAATATGAAGTTGCTGGAAGATCAATGGTAGTCTGTAAAAATGAAATCATAAATGGCACGTGTCCGAAGCGCATTTCTGTATTTACCTTCATCATAAAAGCTCAACACTAAAGATTTGAAAGCCAAGGATCTTTCTTGGATTTTCCTGAATTTTTCGTTACTTTGGTTTTCTACCGTTTGCGTTTTGTTCTTGAGTAAAGAATTATATGCAGTATGTATTTTTGAGGTTCAAAATGTGTGAAGAAAATTTTGGGTTGGTATATACACGTCAGTGAGACAGAGACCTAACTAAGTCCAATAAACTTTAATATTAGCCAGAGTTGAGTTACAAATAAAGACAACAACAAAGTCCAATTAACTTTAATATTAGCAAGAGTTGAGTTACAAATAAAGACAGCACATATGTAAATTACACCGTTTTCCAATAAATAATAGCTCTAACTGTTTAGGCCCATGGTACTAGAATTATGAATCTACGCAAGTCCAAACAGGACAAAACAGCCACCAATAAGCCAGGTTACTTATCTCGGATGTAACTGAAATGCATAAAAACATTTGACTGTAATTATAATTACTTTTTATTACTACATAGATATAAGAAGAGTTGGTATGAGTGCCAATGAGACAACTCTCCATCCAAGTCACAATTTGTAAAAGTAAACCATTATACGCCAAAGTACGATCTTCAACACGGAACCTCGGCTCATATTGAACAGTAAGCTATAAAGGGCCACAGAAAAGACTAGTGTAAAACCATTCAAACGGAAAGACCACTAAATTACAGGATCCTGACTTGGGACAGACACATACATACAGAATGTGGCGTAGTGAAAATGTTACTAAGTATGTTATGTATTAATTATGAAAGAATTCAATCGTCTGAAATAAGTATTCCTTTTATTTCTTTATTTTTTTTCACCTAGTTTTTCTCCTTTCAAATGAATAACCGATTGTACGGAGGTGGATTGATTTCCACATAATTATACCCAAATACACAAACTAGTTTACTATTCTTCTTTGCTAACTAACCGTAAAATGTGTACATCGTCTGGAAAAAGTTTACAAATCACGCCAATAATCTGTTCTTTAAACAATTACATCACGTCTTAATCGCCATATACAACATGTGATAAACTACGCAAATAAAACGGAGAACTTTTATTCATTGTGTCACATAATTTGTCGTAATATTTTATCTGGGAACACTTGATCTTTCAAAGATCAACCGTTCAATTGATTTCTAAATATTGTTGTGTAAAGATCAGATGAGAACGACGATTAAGTTGGTGTATAAATATGTAATTTCACGTTCTCTGATTGCACAGACAAGTTTCCGTTGGATTAGTTTCAAATAAGTGCACAAAGATTCGACAAGTTATTTATCTAAATAGAAATTGTATTGACCTTTTTACAGTCGATATTTTAAATAGCAAAGTTAAAAGTTGCCATCACCATTTAGTTAAGTAGACCGATTTATTTTTTAATAGGTATATATTTTTATGTTTACATAAATATTTGAATGAAGAATGCAATTACTATTCATAAAAACTTACATGTATATAACACTTGCACTAATATTCGGTAAAAAGCTCATTAGATCTTATGTTCTATGTTCGTCAATATGCAGAATCAAAATATAAAGTTTTAGTGTAAAGTTGCTTGTACCATAAGTTTTTTTTTTCTTTCAACAACATTGATTTTTTTCTGTATGTTATTGAAATAATATTTGTTGTCGTTTAATGTTGAAAAAAATTGTTAATCCCGAGGAACAGAAGCATACACCCTTTCAAAAGATAGTGGTCGGTGCATTTAAAGCGAAGTAAATTCAATAATGGTTTTAATACAATTTATGAAGATTAGTAATTGTATGATGTTAAGATTTTATGTTAAGAGAAATTAAAACATAATAAGGTTAAACAAATGTCACCTTAAAATAGTTGAACTAAAAGAAATCATATGTAAAAGTCAAAAGAGATACGAATGTAGACATACGAAGTAAACCTGAGGCTCGTGGCTTCTGTGCATAACTGTCACTCAATATTTCAAAACGAGAATACACGTCATTCTCAACTTTATCCTAATCATAACCCTATTACTAGTACTCAACCTTTGGAACATGCCTTAATACAGGTATACACAAATTTTCCGCCTTTTCGTGTTTTAGTTGTCTATGCTGTTTGGTGGTGGTGGCATTTATGTACCGTAATCTAAGTAGTAATCCTTCTAACATTTTCTTAAAAATTGGTAAAAAATGGATCGTAAAGTAATTTATTCAATATATAGGGCCTATATAGAAGCAGCTACTTTGGCCAGGCGTGACTTCACATTTATGTATCTCACACAAGTAAACTGATTGAGATGACCGTATTTCTATACACCAGTACAATCTTTGGGTACAAATAATAAAAAAATAAGAATAAATCTGAAAATTTAGTCTTAAATGCATGATGGTTTTTTTATTAGCTGTTATTGGCTTTAAACTAGCTGTCAGTAAGTGCGAGTACTCTCAGATCTGTATTTAGTGTTTTTTGTTGTTGGGATGTACAAGTACCCGGCCACGTCTACTCTGTGATTTTGTTAGATGAATTTCTATTTATATCCATCTGATGAGTTAAGACTATTACAACTGTTTTTTTAGTTCGTTCTTATGATTTACTGTTACATAACTGTCTCATGTTAGGCGAGAGAGTTTGGATCCCGCTCACTGTATGTTTAACCCCGCCACATTCTGTATGTATGAGTCTCTCCCAAGTCAGGAGAGTCTGTAATCAGAAGTTGTCGCTTGTTGCTGTGTTACATATTTTTTTTTCATTCATTTATTTTGTACATAAATTAGGCCCTTCGTTTTCTCTCGGAATTGTTTTACATTTGTCATTTCGGGGTCGTTCCAGCTGACTATACGTTATGGACGTTGCTCATTTCTGAAGGCCGTATAGTGAACTATAGTTATTATTTTCTGTGTCCTTTGCATTGGTCTCTAGTGAAAAGTTGTCTCATTGGCAATCATACCACATCTTCTTTTTTTTTATTTTAAACTTTCAATTCAGTCACGTCCGGTCAAAATAGGGATCCGACTCCTGGCATTCTTCGGTTTCAAGAACCATTGCAACAATTCTTGTTGTCTCTGAACAATTTTGCCCATGTCCAAATTATATGTTTTCAAAGTAATAGACAAAACTTGCATTTTACCCAAAAGTTCAATTTTTAGCCAGGTTGGCCATCTTAGTTGGCGTGTAAAGTCACGAGACACATGATTTAAACAAGATACACCAACGATGATTGCGACCGATTTTTGTAAAAATTTCTCCAGTAGTTTCATAGAAGATTTTTGTTGAAGTTAACGACGACAGACACAAGTGATGAAAAAAGCTTATTTGGACCTTTGGACAAGGTGAGCTAAAAATAACATAGAAATAAACCTAACAAAGTCGCCAACTTAAAATGTGTTGTAGTTGGTAGTAACTTTGACATACCTGTAATTCAGTGGTTGTCGTTTGTTTATGTGTTACATATTTATTTTTCGATCATTTTTTGTACATAAATAAGGTCGTTTGTTTTCTCGTTTGAATTGTTTTACATTGTCATTTCAGGGTCTTTTATAGCTAACAATGCGATATGGGCTTTGCTGATTGTTGGAGCCCGTACGTTGAACTACAGTTGTCAATGTCTGTGTCATTCTAGTCTCTTGTGGAGAGTTGTCTCATTGGCAATCATACCACATCTTCTTTTTTTATACCAACACAAGAGAATGGTAGTTGTTTTTTTACTAATGATTGTACATATATAAAATTGAGAATGGAAATGGAGAATGTGTCAAAGAGACAACAACCCGACCATAGAGCAGACAACAGCAGAAGGTCACCAACAGGTCTTCAATGCAACGAGAAATTCTCGCACCCGGCGGCGTCCTTCAGCTGGCCCCTAAACAAATATATACTAAATCAGTGATAATGAACACCATACTAAACTCCAAATTGTACACAAGAAACTAAAAGTTAAAACAATACAAGACTAACAAAGGCCAGAGGCTCCTGACTTGGGACAGGCGCAAAAATGCGGCGGGGTTAAACATGTATACCGTATACAGTATACATTTCTCGATTAAATACAATTTCAATAAAATATTTATACTATGGTAAAATACAAAAGAAACAACAGGTGTGCCTTAAGAAAAAACAAAATCTAATGGCGGGATGTATCAATACCGAGTCACGTCACAAGTACAAAAACACGAAGACAAATAAAGGGAAAACTGTACAATAAATAAAAAGATGCACAACTTCATCACCAATAATCTCTATAACTTAAGACAACCTGGTTTTATTTGATAAGTAGACACAATATAAGACAACTACATTGATATACCTTCACACTTAACATGCAGATAGAAAAGCAACAAAAAGCAACATACATAAATAATGACATCCTCTGTTGATATCAAGGAGAAATTCTACGATATAAAATATAGGCCAGACGTTTAAATGTATAACACGTGTAATTGTATCCAAGAGTCTTCCAAATAAACTTATCGTATATACCAGGATAACATTTTGTATTCACGCCAGACGCGCGGGCGTCTACAAAAGACTCATCAGTGACGCTCAATTCTGAAAAAGTTAAAAAAAAAAAAAAAAAAAAAAAGGCCAAATAAAAAACAAAGTTTAAGAGCATTGAGGACCTAAAAGTTTTGCCAGATACAGCTAAGGTAATCTATTCACGAGGTAGAAAGGCCTTAGTAGTTCGAAAATTCAAATGTTTTGTGAACAATTAATTTAAAAATATGACCATATACATGACAGATTTTTCTATCTTAAGTTATATAGATTATTGCCGTATGATTTTTGAAAGACCTGTGTTTCTATTAGTAAAAGACAAACGATGCAAAGATATTCATGAATGACGTAAAGAAAGCAACAAACTCACCCTATATGTGGAACATCGTTTAAACGCCCCGTTTTTTACATAGCCACAACTTCATCAACTTTTCCCATAGATTGAAACACCTAAAATATCGACAATTATGATTTGCCATGATGGGATTCGCATTGCTCAATCATTAGAATTCTTAATTTTTTTTACGGACGGTTGTATATGTTGTAGTTTTTCTATTTGAAAACAAACCAAGTAAAATCGCACAATTACTGAACTCCGAGGAAAATTCAAAACGGAAAGTCCCTCATCAAATGGCAAAATCAAAAGCTCAAACACATCATATGAATGGACAACTGTCATATTCCTGACTTGGTACGGGCGTTGTCTATTTTCTCCTATTTTTTAAAGTTGTCTTGTACCCTAAATTCGGTATACTAAATGATATGCTGTACTCCCAGTAATAAAGTAAATAAAGAATGAGGCAAATAATAGGGTATAGATGTGAAAATGTAGAGGAGACAAAAGAGGACAAACGTATCTATAGGACAATACAAAACCATATGTCGAAGACAAACAAACAATACAAGCAATGGCCACAGCAGACAATATTATTAGAAAAACAGACAATATGAACGTCAAAAAGACAAAACACTTCGCAAAATACTAAAGAGATAAATAAAGAAAGAAAAACACGAAGAACCGGAGATGAACTCATGTGCTCCAGATATTCATACACTTCGAAGAGCTTATAAAACAAAAGAAGAGTCTCTGAGGAGCATGTGTCGATCACCTAGGTGAATGTGCATATTCAATAATCTCTAACATCTCTCTAACATTGTATACTTGAATAGTATTGATGACAAAAATCTTTTTGTTGATCTTTTATTGCTGATTATTTTTCTCTGTTTCCATTTTCAAGTCTTCTATCTTCTACAGAAGAAAGTTTCGGTAGCCACTCTCGAGTATCAGCCTATAATTCCAAAAACAAACTACGCGCATGTCTTTCTATCCATGTTAGATTATTCAAAACATTTTATTGAAGACATGTTGAAAATAAACACAAAAAAAAATATGGAACGGGGAAGCACAGATACATTGCCTAAGAGTAGAAAACCAAAAGTCTTTTAAGTACCTGCATCGCTCACCTGTAATGTTTTGCTTAAATCTGTCATCATCGATTTTTTTTTTGCTTTCTTATGTATATTAATGAGTGGCTAAAAAATTCCATTTAAATGTTCTTTGATTTGTCACATTTTCTTCCACGCAAAAAAAATGTACTCTACCCTTTTATTCCATTTTAGCCATAGTGACTATGTTTCTTGACATACAAGGAAATAAAATACAAAAATTATACTAGATACTCTGAAAATCATTCAGCCCAAGATTGGCTGAGATTGATTCAGCAGATTCATATAAAAAGATTTATTAAAGTAAGCAAACTAGATGAACAAATTGTGGGAAATTGTCTTTAAAGGGCAATATCTCCTTAAGGGGTCAATTGACAATTTTGGTCATATTATCATATTTGTAGATCTTACTTTGCTGAACATTTTTGCTCCGTACAGTTTAACTTTGTCAATTATAATATTCAAAATAATAACCAAAAACTTCAAAATTTTTCTTGAAATTACCAATCTAGTGGCAGCAAGTCAACAATGGGTTGTTAGATTCATCTGAAAATTTCATGGCTGATAGAACTTGACCTAATTGACAACTTAACCCCAAATCAGATTTGCTCTAAATGCTTTAGTGTTTGAGATATAAGCCAAAAAAAGCATTTTACCCGTATGTTCTATTTGTAGCCGTGGCGGCTATGTTTTTCGCCGAAACATTTAATAAAACACAATATTTATTCTAGATATAATCAGAATCATTCAGCTTAAGTTTGCTTGGATTTGGTTCGGTAGTTTCAGAGGAGAAGATTTTTTAAACAACTCATGTAAAATTGTCCTTAAAGTGTAATAAGTCCTTAAGTGGTCAATTGACAATTTTAATTATAATAACTTATTTTGTAGATTTTAATTTGTTGAACAGTTTTGCTGTTTACAGTTGATCATTTATAATATTCAAGATAATAACCAAAAACTGCAAATTTCCATAAAATTACCAATTTATTGGCACCAACCAAACAATGGATTAATAGATTCATCTGCAACTTTCAGTGCTGATAGAACTTTACATAATGAACAATTCAATCGAATGTCAAATTGTTCTAAAGGCATAAAAACCAAAAACAGCATTTTACCTCATGTTCTATTTTTAGCCATGACGCCATGTTCTTTGACGACACAGAAAATAAAACACAATATTTATTCTAGATACCATAAGAATCATTCAGCTAAAGTTTGGTTGGAATTGGTTCAGTAGTTTCAGAGGAGAATATTTTTTAAACAAATCATGTAGAATTGTCCTTAAAGTGTAATAAGTCCTTAAGAGGTCAATAGACAATTTTGATTATAATAACTTATTTTATAGATTTTAATTTGAAGAATAGTTTTGCTGTTTACAGTTGATCATTAATACTATTCTAGATAATAACCAAAAACTGCAAATTTCCATAAAATTACCAATTTATTGGCAGCAACCAAACAATGGGTTAATAGATTCATCTGCAAATTTCAGGGCTGATAGAACTTTACCTAATGAACAATTTAATCCAATGTCAAATTGCTCTAAATGCTTTGATTTTTGAGATAAAAGCCAAAAACTTCATTTTACCTCATGTTCTATTTTTAGCCATGGCGGCCATGTTCTTTAACGAGACAGAAAACAAAACATACGTTTTATTCTAGATACCCTGTGGATAATTCAACTTATGTTTGGTAGGAATTGGTTCAGTAGTTTCAGAGAAGATGTTTGAAATAATTTAAACCGAACGGACGAAGACAGATGACGACGGACGCCAAGTGACGGTAAAAGCTCACAGTTTCCGATTTAATTAATATACATTAGACTATATCAGTCAACGGAACGACTAGGAAATGACTGCTTTATTACTGAGTTGTTACGGGTACAGAAATGTGATATGCAGCTTTAACAAAATACCTCATTTTCAAGGTTTTAAAGATTCAGACAGATATACTCTGTATACTCTGTTCATTATTTACTGAGGTAAACATGTAATAATTTTATGTTGGTTTTTTCAGATTATTTTTGGTAGACTTCATTTAGAATAGTAAAGTTTTTAAAATATATTACTGGTAGAAAAACTGATAAGAAAAGAACAACTTGCAACCAGAGATTAATACTCAATTTGATAGAGAAATGTCAAATGGTAGCTTAGCATCAACATTTTCTTCAGATTTAGCTGTAAATACAAACAAGAAAGTATTACACCATGACAAATCAACGAAACGTCAGTATCATAATTTAAATCTGTATAAGGATAGATAAAGGATGGCATATAAATTCAAATAGATTGTTGCAGTGATGTTGGCAAAGGAAAATAAACGAGCAGATGCTGACAGCATGTTGATTGAAGAGAAATATAACAAAATGACAATAATACTAGTACATAAATTAACATAGGACTACTAGAAGTTATTGACATGCAAGATCCAGACCTCAATTAAACTGATTGAAAGATTATGACTTCATCATGTGAATATTAAGCTCAATCCCTCCCGTTAGGGGTTTAGTATGACGTTATGTATATTTCTTTATGTATTCGAGTGGTTTAGAACTGTAGCTCAGTGCAACTTTAACAGGACATCTGCATTTTATGATCCAAGATTTCGATAAATAAAATAAGTCATGAGTGACAAAGAGTCGGATTTTAATAAAAAGCTAGATATCAAACAACCAAACTGATGACTGAAGATGGAACTGAAAATGACACTCCATAATATACTTTAATGAATCATCAATTAGTAGCTGATGTCAAAGATCTTATAGAGAGAGACACACAATGCAGAAACAGATATTAAAACAAAGAGAGAGGTAGTTTCAATTTTAGAAGCAACAAAACTAGTAGCAGGGGAAATTACAACAGAGGTCGGTCACAAATCAAAAATAATTACGCAGGAAATAGTGATAGTCAAAGAAGGAACAGATCAAAATATTAGAATCAAGGACTATAAACAAATTATCAAAATCTATCGTATGGAAATAATGAGTCAAGTCAAAAGTGAATGAGTGGATTTACATCAGATGGTATATCTGCATGTTAGAAAAATGCAGGTTTAGCTCCAGCAGGTCAGCATCTAGAGGCAAATAGTCAACCAAAGATCACAGCAACCGAACAGATATAAAAGAAGAGGTGAAAGATATCAGAGGGATAGTCAAACTCATGAGACGAAAACGACGATCTGGCAATGCCATGACAAAAAAAACGGACAAATACAAACAAAAGTCTACAAAACGCAACATAGAAAACTTAGGGCTAAGCAACACGAACCTCACCACATTGGTCATCTCATGTGCTCCGAAAGGTTAAGCACCTTTAATAGAATAAAATTAACGGTACCAATTTTCTTGCACCAGATGCACATTTCGACAATACATGTCTCTTCAGTGATGCTCGTGGCGAAAATATTTGAAATCCAAAGCTTATATAAAAGATGAAGAGCTATAATCCAAAAGGTCCAAAAAGTATAGCCAAATCCGTGAAAGAAATCAGAACTTTGCATGAGGGAGATACATTCCTTAATTTATAATAATTTCTATCATTTTGTAACAGTAAATTTTAATAACACAAAAAATCCGTATTTTCATGCCAGTACCGGAGTACTGGCTACTGGGGTGAACTTTGTAGCTGGATCTTTCACCACTGTATTGGATACATAAACTACATGAGTGGCCTTACATACAACGGTATATTACTTTGTCTTCCAAGTGTTCCACGAAACCTCTTTCTGAATTACTAACATCTATTTTATCAGCAATCAAAAACCGGCTTCAGAGTTATTGTGAAACTGCCTATTCTATGGTTGGGAAGAATCAGATATGGATACTAAAAAAATCCAAAGATCTTTAAGAGTACATACAATCTAAGACTCTCTCATCTTGCAATTGTATTAAAACATTTGACTCTTCTACACTTTACACGAGTTCAATGGTTTCCCCATTCCAAACTAAAAGACACATTGAAAGAGTTGGTATTACTTTGTTTAGTTAAAAAGAATGGCCATCGTAGATACAAGTATCTTCTCTTAGGGAGGGATACATCATACTTCGTAAAGAATCACTCTGATTCAAACAAAAAATTCTATGAAACTGTTAAGTCTCTGGATCGTATCTGGACTTACATCTAGAAATTGATAATGAGGGTCGCTTGAAAAGAAAACTTTACGAGAGATGATTTCAGCTTCCCAACTGTGAACTTTCTATTTCTATGTAGCAACATTCCAGCAGCGCCTGCATACGGAGTATACCTCCCAATTGATACAATATTCCAGGGCTTGTATTTCCTTTCATGATTTCCTTAATAGAGGGTTGCTGCTTACAAGGAAGCTATTAAACTAAGAGGTTCAAAGGGTGAAGTTGAAATCATAGCTTCGTAAATTTTACGGACGCCATCACATGAGTTGGTTGACCGTTAAGGAGTATCCATTTCACAGATAATATTGGATATGTTCCTGATGTCGTTACTACAATCCCGTTTCCTTTCCACGAATATGATCTACCGAATTAGGCTTCTTACCGAGTGTGTAATAACATGAGCAACATGATGGGTGCTACATGTGGAACAGGATCTGCTTACCCTTCCGGAGCACCTGAGATCACCGTTTTGGTGGAGTTCGTGTTGCTTATTCTTTAGTTTTTTATGTTGTGTCTTGTGTACTTTTATTTGTCTATTTGTCTTTTTCTTTTTACTCATGGCGTTGTCAGTTTGTTTTCTATCTATGAGTTTGACTGTCCCTCTTGTATCTTTCGTCCCTCTTTTATGACTTACATCTAGAAATTGATAATGAGGGTCGCTTGAAAAGAAAACTTTACGAGAGATGATTTCAGCTTCCCAACTGTGAACTTTCTATTTCTATGTAGCAACATTCCAGCAGCGCCTGCATACGGAGTATACCTCCCAATTGATACAATATTCCAGGGCTTGTATTTCCTTTCATGATTTCCTTAATAGAGGGTTGCTGCTTACAAGGAAGCTATTAAACTAAGAGGTTCAAAGGGTGAAGTTGAAATCATAGCTTCGTAAATTTTACGGACGCCATCACATGAGTTGGTTGACCGTTAAGGAGTATCCATTTCACAGATAATATTGGATATGTTCCTGATGTCGTTACTACAATCCCGTTTCCTTTCCACGAATATGATCTACCGAATTAGGCTTCTTACCGAGTGTGTAATAACATGAGCAACATGATGGGTGCTACATGTGGAACAGGATCTGCTTACCCTTCCGGAGCACCTGAGATCACCGTTTTGGTGGAGTTCGTGTTGCTTATTCTTTAGTTTTTTATGTTGTGTCTTGTGTACTTTTATTTGTCTATTTGTCTTTTTCTTTTTACTCATGGCGTTGTCAGTTTGTTTTCTATCTATGAGTTTGACTGTCCCTCTTGTATCTTTCGTCCCTCTTTTATAACACATAATTATGTTTGAGTGCACAGTGGGACCAGTAAAAAGTAAAATCACAAAAATACTGAACTCCGAGGAAAATTCAAAACGAAAAGTCCCTAATCAAATGGCAAAATAAAATGATAAACACATCAAACGAATGGACAACAACTGTTATATTCCTGACTTGGTACAGACATTTTCAAATGTAGAAAAATGAGACAAATATTACTATAGAAAGTATCCATACCTAAGGACTATTAGACACAGGATAATCTGTTTCTATCATTTCTAAACAGGTGATATGGATAATTTTACAACATATTCAAGAAGCAATTAATTGATGTAAGAAGATGTGGT
The DNA here is from genome assembly GCA_037788925.1 of Mytilus galloprovincialis. Classification (NCBI taxonomy): domain Eukaryota; kingdom Metazoa; phylum Mollusca; class Bivalvia; order Mytilida; family Mytilidae; genus Mytilus; species Mytilus galloprovincialis. The sequence goes on along the minus strand of CM075330.1, from coordinate 121,634,478 downwards.
ATGAGTGTCAATGAGACAACTCTCCGTCCAAGTCACAATTTGTAAAAAGTAAATCATTATAGGTCAAAGTACGGCCTTCAACACGAGCCTTGGCTCACACCGAACAGCAAACCCATATCAGCACTAGAAGTGACAAAATATTCAGTTTATTGATGGCGCCAGAACAATGGTAGAAGCAAACCAAAATGGCCGATGTTCATTTATTAAATATTACCACCAAGGACTGTACTATGTCACTAAGAAAACTTTAAAATATTTGAGTAAGAAGAAAAGGTTAATCCTGAAACATCAAATTTAAGCTTAATTATTACAGAAAAGTGAATGACTATATATGCTATGGTGACTTACATATGTAATTTTGTTGACATCATGTCCGAACGTAATTTGAATATAGAAATAATTAAGATTTTAACACTGAAATTAAATTTCCTCTGCGATTCCAAGAAAAAAGGAAATACTAGAGGCCTTATTCGGAAATAAGTTTTTTTTACAGTTATTGACATGAAGTTTGGTTGTTGATTCATTACATGGATTAGGGACAGTTGTAAATCAGGTCAAAATAATCAAAAACGTGTATTAGTATATGCATATCCATATGATGAAGACATAATCTTTTAATCAGTTCAATTGAGGTCTGGAGCTGGCATGTCAGTAACTGCTTGTAGTTTTAATTTGTTTTTCATTGTCATTTTGTTTAGTTTCTTGTTACATATTCTGACATCGGACTCGGTCTTCTTTTGATCTGAGTTTTACTGTGCGCATCGTTGTATCTTTGTTTTTTCTACATTGGCTAGGTGTAGGGGAGGATTGAGATGTACAAAATAAATGCAAGACAAGACAAGACAATATTTTATTTGAGTCTCACCTCTTATAAAACATTTACATAATATTACAATTTTTCAATATAAAACAAGAGCCACTCTAAAAAGAGTTATGAGACACTATAAAAAAATGGTATATACATTTACATATATATATATATATATATATATATATATATATATATATATATATATATATATATATATATATATATATATATATATATATATATATATATATATATATATATATATACATAAAACATAAAACATAAAACAACATAAAACATAAAACATAAAACATAAAACAAATTAAAAGTATACCAATGTTAAGAATAACATAAAACAAATTAAAAGTATACAAATATTAAGAATATATTAGACATTTTCTTTTCAGTAAAATATCATAGCAGATTTTGGCAGTATAAAAGTAAACATTTTCATCACTAAATAAAAATACAAATTTATCGTCCACTGACATACTATTAAAATCATGACAAAAAGAATTAGCATGACTAAACAACACAGCACGAAAATCTGCATATAGTGGACATTTCAAAATTACATGTTTCTCATCTTCAATGGTATCATTACAACTAAAACATATTCTTTCATTAATAGGTAAGTTCATCTTCGCTAGCCAAGGGTTACGATCCACTCCCGCTCTCTTCACCCTTGGCAGATTGAGCCAACATTTGTGATATCAATGTCGCGCCATCTATCGGAAGATTAAAGTCACGCCCATTCCGAATACATTATTCTTGACCAATGGTAGCACTTGAACTCTTCAATTTGGAGGTAAAAACACGGTAGTGTCTAGATTCTACCCACTTGGTAAAGCCGGAAACGAAAATATACGTCAACATCCATGCATTTGTGGATGAAACATACACAGGAACTTCTATTTGTTGATTAAAAAATTCAAGTTGTCACTAAATATAGTCGTATGTTTAGTGATGTAAAGACTTGTTGCACAATAAACACGTGGCAATTGTTTACAAACACTTTCTACATTTACACGTGATCATGTTATAGGCGCTTTTTGATTGGATGCAGCGAGTTTCTACTGCAACCAATAAAAATCCTTACCTTGTGTCTCCGAAATGCCAAGGGTGAAGAGAGCGAGAGTGGATCGTAACCCTTGGCTAGCGAAGATGAGGTAAGTTCTGATACCGGCCCGTTTCATTTTTTAGGGGCGCAACACCGCAGCGAAATTTTGCAAAAGCACTTCTATATTTCCCTGCAATAGTTTTACAAATGTAATGTTCTACCTTAAATTCTGTTTTAAATAGTTTATAAGTTCGAAGTTTGGCATATTCATTCGAAACCAACTTATAATGCCATCCAGTTTTATATAAATCAATAGCTAAGCATTCTATATCTTTAATTACATTTTTAGTTAACAATAAATCACAGTTACAATATGGTTCAAGATTATACTCTTTAAACTTAGTCATCACTCTGAAGCACCAGTTTTTAATTGGCTCATTTCCATACTTATATGACAACATAAATACTCTTTTGTTCAATCTATCATTGTCCATTTTACAAAATCTGGACCATAATCTAAAAACAGCTGTCCATTGCTTTACATTCCATGGAATCCATCCCATATCACCATACAGAGATAAGTTTGGTGTATACTTTCCTACACCCATAAAAAATCTCATCGCTCTGTTTTTAACGGCATTTATGCAAGAGAATTCTCATGTTCCCCATATTGAAGCACCATAATCGATGACTGACCATACAAGTGTGTCAAAAAGCTTTGTATAAGTAGAGTAACAAAAACCACCATTTGATTTACATTTTTACGCATGTTTACGCCTGTCCCCAAGCCTCGGGCCTTTATTAGTCTTGTATAATTTTTAATTTTAGTTTCGTTTATTTATTTCGGAGTTTATCATGACATCCATTATGACTGAACTACCAAACATATGTACTAACATCCTCTAAATTAAATGCCATTACTCAACGATGGAATAAATATTGCAAATGATGATTGAATGTCTCATTTACCAGAATTACAAAAAAAGAAAGTGTTTTCTAGGTTAACGAACGATAACTCGAAACAAAAATTTTGAAAATGAAATTAGATCTAGATCTTTTTTAGAATATCACCACCAATGCTATTTCTCTCCATCAATAATGTAAATTTTGAAATGAGTTGTGGTGTTTGTGCCAACCGTCTTATAACCTAGAATTACCGAATATAACCAGAGAGAACTGGTGGGTAGTTGTTTCGTTAGCAATGATACCACATCGTCTTATTTTTATATTGTCGGTCGGGAATGGTTTGTAGATGTTTCCTGGGTTCCAACAGACGGAGATAGTATTTCGTTTGGTTGACAATCTATTTAGGGGGGGGGGGGGTGTATTGATCAAATAAGTGTTAAGCAAATGAATATTAATACGTGTGCACTATTGGATTATATTGGATTACCACTTATACTACAAAAGTTCAAGTTTACAGGCAGTATCCACTTTAGACTTATTAAGAAGAAATACAAATACCCATTTATTGCGAAATACCAATCGAAACAGTATTTGGCGAAATAGTATTATTTTTTAAATGGTTAAGAAACATGAGCATTGACTGTCGGGTCATGTTGACCAAATTCGCAAATGTAAATCGTTAAATAGATTTTATCTATTATAGTTGTTTTAAAATACAAGGATGAAAAATGTTACATAACATATCAACATTTGGCAATTTACAAATTGATGTTCCGTAATACATATGTATACTATTTCAAACGAATCCAATCACGTTGATGGTATAGATTGCAAAGTGTACTATCCATTTTGTCAAATACTATAGTACAAGGAATTTCAACAAGAGGTTTGATTTAGGTTTATTTAATTAATTTGGTCACGACAGTTAAGAAGTTTGGCATATTATATAAAGACTAGTGTATCTTCTATTTTGGTAGATCGTTGAAAAGTTCGTGTTGTCTCCTAGGCATGATTTTGTTGTTTGTTTCGCTGGTTTGTCGTCTCCTTTACTTTTCCATGACATCTTCTTCTTTATAAAAAGAGGATATCTCGTTTTCCCTTTTCTTTTAATCGTTCAAGACTGAATCCTGTAAAATAAATATATACATATTACATAATTTTGATATAATATTTTTGGCATTCAAAACATTCAATTCTGTGAAAAGATTTTTTTTTTTATATTTTCAAGTTTTCTTCTAATAATTTTTTTTAGCCCTAAATGGCAAATATATCAATGTTGCCAAATAAGTGAAAACTGAAGCTTACTAGTCTGGTGTATTTGTTGCTCATCTGTAAACAGGAAAATTACTTTCTTGTTTAGTTTCTGAGTTTTTTTTCTAATGTTCCATTAAACATTGACTTGTTTCAAACTTTTGAATTTTAGACATTGTCGCCACTAAAACGAAAAATGCTTTGTTGATCAATGGGTCAATTTCAAGGTTATGATGAAAATATACAAGACTTTGACATTTTCTCTGGGAAATAAATAAAGATTATGAAACTACTGTATATGAGAAGTAACTACAACTGTTATTTTAGAGATGTTGGGTATACATAGAACGATAGTAAGCTGGTCAAAGTTTACGATATAGTCCATTGCAGTAACATATTAATATTTTCTAATTATAAATTGCAAGCATTTTTTTCAGTTATACATGTTTGTTACCGACTATGTTTTGTGTATTTGTCACAAATGATAGCAGTAGATACAAATGTTAAAAAAAGTTTTAAAAAAATATAAAAATGTCAACCCATCACATCCAAATTGTTACCATATTCCAACCGAATTATCGGATTAAATATTGTGAACTGGCGCTAATTTGAGTGCTTATTGGCAAGTTATATGCAGATATTAACAATAAAAAATGATCTAAGAAATGATAATGATCGACTGCAATACCAAATACTGAAGACATTATCTTTGAACATCAACTTTGATATCGGTTAACCGGTTGTTAGCCAAAAAAAGTAAACGATGAAAAATACCATGGTCGACATTTTATTTATACAAAGTATGTCACAGTCGCTCCCCTTTCGATTATGGCATCAACAAATGCGATTTTTCACCAGATTGTAACTCGCAATGGGTGCATATAGAGGGACAGGAACATTTTACTCTCTGTGGTAGTTGTATTCACTTATGGTTTCCATGGGAATAATGTGTCTTATAGTGGAATATCTTTAGTTATGTGTGTAGTATTGTGTGAATTGATTTGTTTCGTCATTTGGTCGAGGTGGTGTCTGTTATTCTTCGATCAATATGTTTTGCTTGCCCCATGGTAACCACTCTCCCTTTTTTCAATTGTTTTTTTAGAATGATAAATTTTCATGGAGTGAAGGGTTTTGCCTTTTTATTCTGTGAAATCATAGTTATACAGCAAACATTTTATTCATTTTTTCAGTACTTCCGTTAGATATTTCATCATTTACATGACATATATCCTTTATCCTATAAAGCATATTGTTATAACCCTGTTCAGTGTTGGCATAGGGTTTTTCATATTTAACAGTCTCGATTACCTGTAGAACTACTGTACGGAAATACGTGATAGCTTATCATTGACAATTTCATTAAAATATAAGACATCCTAATTGTAAAGAAATATTATCGCTTTTGTTGAACAAGCTTAAGAAAACATGTTTTCTTTTTTACTGTCTAATCTATGATTGACAAAGACGTACAATTATATGTCATTTCAATGTTATCGCCAACTATCTTTAAGTGGGTTGAATGCAGACCGAAAAGCTGTTAATTTGTTATTCATCTCTCTCCGTTCAGAAAAAATAAGAATAATCTTTATTTATTTTAAGACGAGATTTTTTATTTATTACCCCCTTGTGTGTTTGTTAACAGTTATAATTAATCAGGCTTGATATTTTTGTATGAAAAAGCAATTTATTTAAATTTCTTTTTATTTTTAGTTTCAATACATGATACTATTTGAGTGCAGCACAAGGAAATTCATTGTTTACATTTGACACAGTAATATTGAATAAGTTTTCCAAGCGTATGATTACGGTGTTGATCTACAATATTGTTATATATATTGTTAAATCGGGGCGTTTCTGTTACATTTTTATTAGGAATGACTTAATTTCACATGCAGACTCGCATGATACGCAAATATGTTCCTTTTAAAATTGAAGACCCATTGGTTGCCTTCGGCTGTTGTTTGCTCTATGGTCGGGTGGTTGTCGCTTTGACATATTCACCATTTCCTTTCTCAATTTTATCCTTTTAAAATGTATGTCATTGTAGTCACACCACTTGATCTTAATCTTGATTTTTTTTTATCAGGAACTGCAAACACTGTAAATGTGGCATTATACTGTTTGCCACATTCACAGTGATTATAGTCTTGCAATAAACATGGGAAATATGGTGTGTGATATAATTGGAAGACTTGGTGTGCAGTATTTGCTTGCATATCCGGTATCTTGTTCTCACAACCCTTACAAGAGCCTGTTGACAAAGAGCCTGGTTAAAATAATAAATCAGCATTCATCAGCACATCTCAGGATCATAAATTTCGCTCGCATAAAATTGCGGTAAAATATTTCACAATATAACTTGAGTGGGTATATTTTTGCTTTCTGTGATTTCCAATATTCTTTTGAGTTATTGGATCTAAATGTGCTTTTCTATAAACATTTTGTTTCTATGTGGAATCATGAATTTATTTCAGGTCTTTTAATACATCTATTTTTTTTTTCTTAAGATTTCATTATTTGGTGGTTTGAGCTTGAAATGATTCCCGCAATCAAATATACAATCACTGTCAAACTGCTCTTTATATATTCCACAGACTTAGTTTTTTTTATTTCTTCAAATCGCTTGTTTTAATGAAGAAGTTACCCGAAATGCTGCCCCTGGTCGAATTTGAATACAAGTCTTACAAATATTATATTAAAAGACAATTCACTTGTTTTAGGACTCCGAAATGATAATTGTCCTGGTCGTATGTTTTGTTAGTTATCACATTGAGTTTATAAACCAAAGGCTTTAGAATTAAAGATGGCTAAGATTCATTTCATTTTTTCGAAACCACAAATGTAAAGTTTTATCTGAAAGTTGATTATAAGAGTACTCTTTTTTATAACAAGTTGCCATGGAAATAATCATTATATAACAAAGATCATCATAATGAAAAAGTAAGTAAATATCCAATTGTATAAATGCAAATTCTTGACACCTATAAGGTTTATATTGAAAAGAAATAGGTCGTATATTGCATAGCGAAAGAAAAATGAGAAAAGTATTTTAATGAAAGTAATATCTCTATGATCATATATCATAACAACGATGCAATCTGTTTGAACTTGGTTATATGTCCACATGTTTATAAACTGTAACTGACTTTAAAGAAATGATGTATGTTTTGGTAAACAAAGATAGAATCGCCTTACAATGCATAAGCGACTACATATGGGTTGTCATGTTTTTCTTAATGTCTTCTTTTTATACAAACATTTTAAAGAAATACAATTAGATATTTATTTCTCTTGACAAAGACGTTTGTTTGCGTTGTGGATATTATATGTTAAATTAATTGTGCAAGTATTTAATTCGGCAGTACAATATTTAAAAGGAATTTTTACAAATGTGAATGTTGTGCGTACTTCGGGTGGACTTATTTAAATAAGCATCTTATTTCTATTATTATAGTTATCTCAGAATGATATCTTATCAAGTACAGACGAAGGAGATAAACGAAGAATGACAATGTCGTTTTAATGATGAAAGAAATGAACAGCATTTAGTAGCAGTGAGACTTATTTTGTATTTTATTAAGTCTTCTTACTTGTTGAGGAATAAGGTATTTAATGAGAGGGAACTAAGTTTTTATTTCATTCCATATTTTGATAACTATGGATTTAGATTTTGGATTCGAAAGGCTTAACACAGAAACAACTTTTGTGAAAGATGAAAAATTGAATCAACATCACGAACGATTCGAACAGTCAGTTGTATCAAAAGTTGTGTTGAATGGAAAGAATCCTCTAGACGATGGCTACAGTATGTACAAGGTTCAGATCGAGAGAGGTCGGTTACCCGGTGGATCTCAGGTTTTTCAGTCGGTATTAGGAGAGCTAGTGAAAGGGAAACCCGTGGAGTTTACAATTGACAGAAAAAGTGCAAACAAAAGTAGACCAGAATCAAAACATTCTTCGGACACTTTTACCGACGAAAGCTGCTGAATATAAATTGAATTGTGTTAGTGTACATTAGTTGGAAGAACACTTCGTACTTTGGCGGATTGCCTTATAAAACATTGGTATATGTATTAATTATGAGCATAATATTATCCATGTTTTTAATACTTGTTATTTCTAATTAAAACGATTTTTTTATTCGTTTATTAATATATGTAATTGTTTTAATTTCCAATGTTTAAATCGTTTTTTTAAGATTGATTTTTAAAGATTTGTAGACTCTTCCTTTATATACTGTCTTGTTTTCTTGGTTTCTGTTATGCGCCAGGAAATAATGTAATTTGCCCGATGATTTTTTCCTGCTATGCCAAATAAAACAAGATTATCCAACTGTCTTAGTAAACAAAAACATTTGGACAAAAAGTAACTCGTAAACATCATTGAGAAAACATAATTAAGTCTAGTAGAACATTGATTAGGGTTTAACTGGCTTTCATGAATTGTGCTTTGCGACAATCCGAGGAGTCAAACCATTCCCAAATGAGTTTTACTGTTTCCTTTTATTGTATGCTGGTATACCACTGTCCCAAGTAAGGGGTAGTGGTTGAGCCCGACAAACCCCGTAACATTCTTTATGTGTCTCTCCAAAGTCGGGAGCGTGTAATTAATCATCAAATTAGAAGTAAATTCAAGCAACTATGGATGACCACACGTTAAGAACCCTTGCAACAACTCTTTATTGGGTGCGTTTGTTACAAGGCAAAATGTATATCTATATCCTATATCCATATTAATAAGAAGATGTAGCACGAGTTCAGTTGAGACCAACACTCCTTCCAATGTATAAATAGTTATCAATTGTAGGTATAAATACGGTCTACAACACGAAGCCTATGCTCGAACCGAACAGCAAGTTATAAAGGGCCCATAAACGACTAATGTAAAACAATTCAAACAGTGTAACCAACGGTCTAATCTATATAAAAATGAGAAACCAGAAACACCTATGAACCACACCAACAAACGACAGCCACTGAACATCAGGCTCGACTAAGGACAGTTGCATAAACATGCAGCTGGTTTAAAAATTTAGCAGGCGCCAACCTTCATCCTAACCCCAGACAGCAGTGTAACATTTCAACATCAAAAGACATATTATAATTATCAAATTATCAATAGAATGACTTAATTCGATCAAAAACGAGAAACATACACTGAACAAATAAGTATGATCTCTGTCGCAATATTAATACAATATTAAAATGTATATGCCTAAATAACATAGACGTTACAAGGTGGTGATAAAAAAGATGAAGGAACAGTGTTAAAAAGACAACTGTATCGTTGGTCAAAATGGCGTTAAATAAAACAACGCACTCAGGTAAATTTGAATATAATAATTTTGTTGTACAGGATTGTGAACATTTATCGTCATACTAAATACTTATCCCTCTTTATATAATAATTTAGGTGGTACATATTAGGCAATATCCTCGTTTTCCAGTGAAAGTCATAATTTCCCTTACTTTATCCGAGATGGAATACATTGCAGGGCCTACCTATTGTATTTAGTGTTAATGTGTTATGAGAAGGCATGACATATTTGTCACTGGACCAACTTAACAATTATCAATCAATCAATTAACAGTAGAATTCTTTAAAAGACTTGAAATCTTTTTTTAAGAGGACCTTTTGATAAGAGTTTTTTGTTTGTTAGATTGTGTGTACGTGAAGAGTAAAGAGTCGAAAGGACATGCAAGTAACTCTCAAGGCACTGATCGCCATAAAAAGCATGGTACTTCATCTAAAACATCCAGAGATTTTTGCACTTCAAAAATAAATAATTTCATTATTTGCACAAGCTTTATTACAAAGTTATATAGATGATAAATTATGTGATAGTAGGTAGGAACCCAGTTATAGCAGTGGAAGATTAGTCACTATATATAAGCCCAGATGTAGTTTAAGTTATATAGTTCAATCTTTTATAACTATGTCTGAAAAAACATTCATTTTCATTTAGAATAGTAATAATCCTAACATGTGTTCTCTAAGCGTAGACGGTATTAAAAGATATGTATTATACAAACATTAGTTTGAAGCAAAAAGGACTCAAAATTTACCAATGAAAATTCAGCATATATATGAATACCAGGATGCAAAACGCTTATAACTACTTTCCAAAATCAAAATGGGTGTTTTTTCAGACATATTCATAAAAGCTTGATCTATACCAATTAAATTACAAAAGAATGTATTTATATTGGATTGTATACTTTACTTAATGAACAAGTAAAATTTTTCTCCAATGTGAAACAGAGCAATAGGCTAAATACGAAGAAATATTGGATCCTGTCCAGAGGAAATCAAGAAACAAGCATACCTTGTCCGACCTCACCTTGAATACGCTTGTAGCGCATGGGACCCTCACCTACAAAACATGTATACCAGATTGAGATGGTTCAGCGCCGTGCAGCGCGCTAGCCTTTACCAAAAGCAACTACTCAAGAGAGCCTGGAACAGTTACAACTCTTTTAGAAACTGATACCACTAGAAACCAGAAGAAAAACAGCACGTATAACGCTCTTTCATAAAGCCATCCATGAAAAGGTTGCTATACCTATTCCATCGCACATTTTAAAACCTAGAAGAACTTCGAGACTCCATCAACCGAACACAAAAAGATATACATTTTATATGTACAAATCAGGCCAAACAAAGATATTTACAAATACAGCTTTTCCCCCTAGGACCATCAGAGACTGATATACACTACCAGATGAACTATAAGGGATTTAGAGCAGTGAGGAATTCAAGACCAAACTCACTAAGCTTCTCTGTAGTGGCTATAACCAACACAAACAAAAGATAGGACTGGTGATGTTTTTAACCTGCACCTGTACATTAATTTTATGTACATAAATTTTGAGCACAATTTGGAACTATTGTTAGCAAATGTTAAATAGAAAGTTTTTTTGTTATGTTGGAAGACGTCAAAGTTAAATCTATACTTAAATGATGGGTCGAAATACCAGTTAATTTCGAGATCGGTTGATGTAATTTTTTTTTTACAACCTTCTTATAATGCGAATGCTATTTTAGAATAAAGCACATTCATTGCAAGTCTTTATTATTTGCCACATACCTACATAAGATATTGTATTCACTCTTTCGATTCTCAGGTAAGATATTTTCTTTTCTTGCCAAAGTCAGACTAGCTTTTAAAAAAGCTAGTATTTGTCATATTGACAAAGTTAGCTCCCCTTGAATACGCAAAATAATTCTCGCGTAACCTATCTATTAGATACTGAAGTAACAAGGATTTGCCTCTTTTAAATAACAATATATGATGAATATTAGTTTAGTGAATTGTACATATCATGTCAAAGTTTATATAGCAAATATATTTTGAACAGGAAGTTAAAAAATTCTTCCGCAAAGACCTTATCACACATCCGGTTAGTTGTCATCGGAGGAGTGTATTGATTGATTTCTGGTATTGTCAAAATGTCTACAAGATCAGAGAAAGAACGACAAAAACACTTACAGGAAAAATACCAGGCTACATTGGCAAACCTTTTGAAAGATGATGATAACAAATATTGTGTTGACTGTGACGCAAAAGGTGTAAATTACAAAAAAGTTATCTTGTCCTTACCTTACCCAGTGGCCAAAAGAAAACAATTCACATTAAAATTATAATTGAAAGTCACATTTGTGAAACTTCAATCTATTGGAGACACTTGTTTTCTGTAAAGGAAGACAATGGGGTTCTTACATCTTTAAGTGAAAATATGTAAATACTATTTTACCAAAACAAAACTAAGTGAAAATACAAATTCATCATTTCATGTAAAGACTACAGTCTAAACGACTACAGACTGTATCAGTATTTGAGTAAGAACTAAGTAATATACAATGTGTACAAAACAAATGTGAAGAACAATTAATCGAACTAAATCTGTGGAAATAACATCGGGCCCATCCAGCACAATCAAACTTGGTCATAGTCATAGACTAGTACCATAACTGTCAGTAACTATATTTTGGATTTATAAACAATCCCAGTAAATAGAAAAATAAATAAATATATCAAGATGAAACAAAACAAAGTCTACTGACAATGACTGATAAGTACTAGCATCTTAAAAAACAGTTAAAAAAGAACAGACTAGCAAACTGGGCAAGGGTTATCATTGTTACCCAAACCTTGGCAGATTATTACATTTCTGGAGAAAACAAAGAAGTATTTAACACAGACTTATGGGACAAGTTTCTTTCTGGTAATCAATGAAATATAAAAAAAAACCTGCAAAATTAAAACCCTTTTTTCCCACAACCCTCAATATGCTTTCTGCTTTCACTTTGGACATATGTCTTGCAACATCGATAGTTCTTTCAAAAACTGACAAATGCTGTCCCCTGGCTTGATTAGAATTTAGACAGGTTTATCAGTTTATTTCATTGTATTCACATACATGTACATGTAGACTTTAGGAGTAAATTGAGAATATGAACCCTTTTGTCTGCATTATATATCTACAAGCTTTGCCTCATCAGCCGATCTAGATCTGTTGTATGCAAATATAGTGTATGTCAACCTTTTTGTAAAGAATAACTCCAATGATTTCAAATTCAGAGACATACCAATATCTAAGTGGAAATTTTTCATGTGTTTGGTGATAACTTATTTTGTTACACATATTTACTTCACTTTATTTTGAGGTCAGAAACTTAAAAGTTACATGTACTAACGTCTGATTTGAAAGGATATTGTTTAGATTGGTTATTCCAATAATGTTTTTTTTTTTGGCAGAATCAATTAGCATATATGTACATGTAATAATACTTTCATATATTAAACATCTGATTATGACACTTGTATAGTCTTATTATCATCATTTACTTTGTTGATAATTTTCAGGTCCGAGATGGGCTTCCTGGAATTTAGGAATTTTCCTTTGTATCAGATGTGCAGGAATACACAGAAATCTTGGTGTACATATATCAAAAGTCAAATCTGTAAATTTAGACACATGGACTGCCGAACAAGTAGCAGTATGTATAATTAGATTATGTGATATATATTTTACTCTTTAATGGAATTACAGGTCCCAGATGGGCATCATGGAACTTAGGGATTTTCCTCTGCATGAGATGTGCAGGAAAACACAGGAATCTTGGTGTCCATATATCAAAAGTCAAATCTGTAGATTTAGATACTTGGACTGCAGAACAAGTAGCAGTATGTATTTTATTTCAAGAGTTAGTCAGCTACTGTGGTGAAGGGTAAAGGCATTTGTCATGCATGTCCAATAGATATATTGTGAAAATTATATGTCTACCAGACTACTTTGGAATTTCCAAATATGATTTACAATTTACAATATACATGGGAGAATACATGGAATTTTTAAAAAGACATATCTTAAAAACAAAATTGTCTTACCTCCATAAATAGATATGCTTGTTTAATCTGTTTTACATATTCTGTTAAAACTTTTAACAATTGTGAAATAAGAACATATTAGCCTCTAATTTTAGAGAGTTCAGATGTATTTGCTTTTATTTAGCTTTGGCAAATTTTACCTTAAAGTTTTTTACAGGATAGATAAATGAAATAATACAGTTCAGCCATTGAAATTGTTAACATCATTAGATATAAACAAAAATTGATGAGAATCATCAATGAACCTAAATCATCTTGAAATAAAGTGGTTAAATATATTTAATTATGTGGATAAGAATAAGATATTAACATAAACATTTGTAGAGTTGAGTAAAAAAAATCAATAGTTACAAGTATATAAATATTTTATTGTGGATGTCAGTCATTTTAAACGTGTTAATTTTTTTTAGATGATGATGGAGGTAGGAAACAGTAGAGCCAGAGCAGCTTATGAAGCACAGGTACCAGACAGTTTCAGAAGACCACAGACAGACTCGTATCCTTGTCAGCTAATCCTCTGTCTACATGCCCTAAGTCTTTGTTTTGCAGACACATTTTCTTATTTTTAAAGTTTTTAGATCAAAGGTCAAAACTATTATACTTTTATGTTCTGACACTAGTATTTTTGGTTATCTGAAATTAAATTTTCTTTTTTTTTACTTTTATTTATCTAAAATCAAATTTTCTTTTTTTTTCACTTTTATTTATCTGGCATAATCTGAAGCAGAAGTTTTCAAGTTCAAAAATGAACTGGCAAATATGACATTTTAAATTCCCCAGTTTTCAACTCTATTTCCTTAACAATACAAAGAGCTCTCGAGTCCTTTATAAGAGCAAAGTATGAACATAAAAAGTATGTTGCCAGAGAATGGGTTGTACCTAAGCCAACTATACCAAAGGAGGTAAGACATTATACAGAGAAACAGGACATTTATGTATATAAAATTGTAAGTACAGTGGATTCAGTATTATTCGTGGGATACCAATGTTTGTGGATTTCGTGGATGCAAGTTAACCACAAAATTAAATGTTCAACTTATGTCATATTTTATATAGGCTTGTAAGAAGAATTTGTGAAAACCGTGAAATTAGATATCAATGAACATGCAAGATTTCCTTAATCCACGAAAATACATGAATCCACTGTATCACTTGAAATTAAAGGATTTTGTGTAAGCGTAAAACCAGTATTTATACATTTTCAAATTAATGAAATTTTTTTGAAGTTCAAGAAATATGCTTTGTTCAGAGATGCTTATTTGTTTTTGAACACACGTAGTATTAGTTACAAAATCTTAGACTGCATTAAATGCAACCAGATGAAATAGACTAGTAAGCCAAAGTTTCAACGAATCTATGTTATCATCATCTATTTGTAGACATCATACTTATTTAAATTCTATATAATTATTCACTGTAAAATCTGACCTTGAAATATTTTATTCCAATAATCTTGTCTTATTGATGTATGCCACCATCATCTTTATTTATACTTATTTTGTTATCATAGATAACTAAAGTTGCACAGAACTTTGCATGCCCTTTTTATGTTGTAAATGTATCATTTGCTTATCCTAGATATATGTGTATAGTTAATGCAACTTTGAATATTTCTGCAGTTAAAAGGAGACACGGTAAATTTTACTATCCTTAATCTTTCTATCTTCTAATACAGCTATGGGTTGATTGTTTTAACATTTGTATGATGCTAATGAAATAATATAATAAAGTAAATCTTGTTTTAAACAGATTTGTCTTGGTTAATTTCAGAGGAATAGTTTGAAAAAAGTTGACCATTGAATTTTCTTTATTACATGGTTTTGGTTTAATATTGAACTTCCACAAATTAAAAGGGAATCTTTTTAAAAATTTAAAGCTTTTTGATACAAAAAGTTTTTAAAGAGATGTTGCTCAATTTACTGTCATAAATATTTCGTTAGCATCATAAAAGTAAAGCTTTTGAAATATTAGGAGTTAGAGTATGCTTGAGAAGTATATTTTATAGCAAATAGTAGAAATATGCAAAGTTTCCTCTATAAATGGAGTGTTCTCCCCAGGATTTTGGGATAGCGCTGTGGTAAGCGCGTAATTTTTCGACAATTCTCAGTAACCTTGTCGCAGCGCACGGTTTGTTTGTAATTGATTTGTTATGTGTTTTTCTTATGTTATGCTATTGATGTTTTCTTTTGTAATTATGTCCTCATCATGCTCATGGAAGTTACCCCTTTGTTTGTTAATGTTGTTAAAATAAAATTGAGAATGGTATTGGGGAATGTGTCAAAGAGAGCAACCTGACCATAGTTATTATCTGGATATAGCAAAAGTAAAATAGAGAATGGAAATGGGGAATGTGCCAAAGAGACAACAACCCGACCATAGAAAAAAACAACAGCAGAAGGTCACCAACAGGTCTTCAATGTAGCGGGAAATTCCCGCACCTGGAGGTGTCCTTCAGCTGGCCCCTAAACAAATATATACTAGTGCAGTGATAATGAACGCCATACTAATTTCCAAATTGTACACAAGAAACTAAAATTAAAATAATACAAGACTAACAAAGGCCAGATGCTCCTGACTTGGGACAGGCGCTAAAAATGCGGCGGGGTTAAACATGTTTGTGAGATCTCAACCCTTTTTTCTCCATTGTAAATACATATCTGTGTATAAAACCCAAGGATAAGTCTTTTTTCCATGATGGGTCTATACCAGACTGCCTATGTCATTGTATGTGAAGATTTCTAAGCACTAACAGGGGATGTTGCAGAGACATGAAAGACTTAAGTCATTGTCATGATTGTCAGCTTCTGTGTTTGGTTTTGTAACCAATTGTAGTGTTGACCTTACATTGTTTGACAGGAATTGACATTTTTTTAGCATAATGATTTCTCATTTTTCTGAAATTAACGTTTTATAATATTCAAAGCTGGACATTAAGAAAGTGAATTTTTCAAGTCGTATCAGCTTGGTTTTTCTAATCATATCCTCTCAATAGTTTTCAAATGGTAAAATTGCTGACTAAACAATTATAAGTTCAAATAGGTGATAATTATTACTTAAAGACTTGCTCATTTTCGGGGTTCGTATGGATAGAAAACCTGGCAAATAATTTGTAACATACATTGTACCCCTGTGTTTGATCGTTTTTAAAATCATCGTTTGTTCAAAGTTCGTAAAACAAGTTTGTGATTGTTGTCCGAAATGCGGTCAATTCATTTCATCTCATTTCATTTATATAAGCCTCTATTTATTCTTTAAATTAAAAGAAATAGATGTTAATGTTGAAATCTTTGTTTATTTTGATCTTTCAAAGTCACCATTTTGTAAAATTTATTAGACTGGTCCTGCGGAGTTACTTAATACAACGGAAATAATTCATTCAGAAATAGTAAACCAGTCAATCACGTGATCCGAAGTGATAAATAAGCGGGAAATTTGAAAAAATTACGTAAAATATATAGTGACGCGCTTGTGTTGGATAGCGCTGTGGTCAGTGCAATAGAACAGTGGGAAATTGGGATACCGCTGAAAATCGCAGCGCTAAAACAGCCTGGGGAGAACACTGAAATGTAGTGAAAAATCCATATTTGAGATTTTACTTTGTATTCTTTTCAGTTGTTTTAAAGGCATGCAGTATTTTTTTTTATATATTTTTTATAGAAATAAATACAGGAATTCTGAACATTTAGAAAAGATTTATTCAAATTGATACACTTAGGAAAACAGTATTGTTAATGTTCATATATCTCAACGTTTACCATAAGGACCATTAGAAACAAATCAGGACACACAATATCTGCATTTAGAGGCTTGGTTATTTTCTGTCACACAGATATCACAGACTTTTTGTAATTAACTGATCCCGTTTAGCTGTTACCATCACATAGTAGAATTATGGATATGCATGTGGTAATTGGTGAAGGGTCTTTATAGTAATTATAACATCTGTTGTTTGTTTAATAGTGAGATAAATCTGTCTCCTTATATAACATCACTTTTGTCCTGACCATGTAGCAGAGCACAATTAACATTTTTTGTACAAAATAATAGAACTCAATGGGACAAAATATAAAGAAACAAGAATGTGTCCACAGTACACGGATGCCCCACTCACACTATCATTTTCTATGTTTAAAGGACTTTGAAATTGGAATAAATTCTCTAATTTGGCATTAAAATTAGAATGATCTTATCAAAGGGAACATGTATACTGAGTTTCAAGTTGATTGGACTTCTACTTTATCAAAAACTACCTTGACCAAAAACTTTAACCTGAAATTTGCACTATCATTTTCTATGTTCAGTGAACCGTAAAATTGGGGTCAAAACTCTAATTTGGCATTTAAATTAGAAAGATCATATCATAGGGCACATGTATACTAAGTTTCAAGTTGATTGGACTTCAACTTCATCAAAAACTACCTTGACCAAAAACTTTAACCTGAAATTTGCACTATCATTTTCTATGTTCAGTGAACCGTAAAATTGGGATCAAAACTCTAATTTGGCATTTAAATTAGAAAGATCATATCATAGGGCACATGTATACTAAGTTTCAAGTTGATTGGACTTCAACTTCATCAAAAACTACCTTGACCAAAAACTTTAACCTGAAATTTGCACTATCATTTTCTATGTTCAGTGAACCGTAAAATTGGGGTCAAAACTCTAATTTGGCATTTAAATTAGAAAGATCATATCATAGGGCACATGTATACTAAGTTTCAAGTTGATTGGACTTCAACTTCATCAAAAACTACCTTGACCAAAAACTTTAACCTGAAGCCAAAAACTTTAACCTGAAATTTGCACTATCATTTTCTATGTTCAGTGAACCGTAAAATTGGGGTCAAAACTCTAATTTGGCATTTAAATTAGAAAGATCATATCATAGGGCACATGTATACTAAGTTTCAAGTTGATTGGACTTCAACTTCATCAAAAACTACCTTGACCAAAAACTTTAACCTGAAATTTGCACTATCATTTTCTATGTTCAGTGAACCGTAAAATTGGGGTCAAAACTCTAATTTGGCATTAAAATTAGAAAGATCATATCATAGGGAACATGTGTACCAAGTTTGAAGTCGATTGGACTTCAACTTCATCAAAAACTACCTCGACCAAAAACTTTAACCTGAAGCGGGACAGACGGACGAACGGACGAACGAACGGACGAACGGACGCACAGACCAGAAAACATAATGCCCCTCTACTATCGTAGGTGGGGCATAAAAAATAGATTATTCATCTGATTTTTTTTTAAAACCCACCAGATTGGTAAATAGAATATTAACAAAGAATTTGATGTGTATAAATTTGAGTATTGTAATGCTTGAAAGGCAAAGGCATTGGTATAAAAAGTAATCTGCTTTTAGCTACTTGTAAACAACCTATATATTTGACCAAGTATTATTTACATGTACAATAGTTATCGATATGAACTTATTAACATCAATGCATTTCAATTATATCATTCTTCATAGTATATCATTATAAAAACAAATTTGAGTCGCAATCAATGACAAATCAATCAACTTTTAGTGAAATTATAAGTTTTAACTCTTTCAGCTGGAAATGGATGAAAAATCTGAGAGAAAGAAAAGACCAAAACAACAGTCATCTATACAAATAGAGGTAGGAAAACTTTTTATCTGAGACCATGAACTGTATATTCTGAATTTTTATGCCCCGTCTACGATAGTAGTAGGGGCATTATGTTTTCTGGTCTGTGCGTCCGTCTGTCTGTTCGTCCGTCCGTCTGTTCGTTCGTCCGTCCGTCTGTCCCATGTCAGGTTAAAGTTTTTGGCTTCAGGTTAAAGTTTTTGGTCAAGGTAGTTTTTGATGAAGTTGAAGTCCAATCAACTTGAAACTTAGTATACATGTGCCCTATGATATGATCTTTCTAATTTAAATGCCAAATTAGAGTTTTGACCCCAATTTTACGGTTCACTGAACATAGAAAATGATAGTGCAAATTTCAGGTTAAAGTTTTTGGCTTCAGGTTAAAGTTTTTGGTCAAGGTAGTTTTTGATGAAGTTGAAGTCCAATCAACTTGAAACTTGAAACTTAGTATACATGTGCCCTATGATATGATCTTTTCTAATTTAAAAGTTTTGACCCCAATTTTACGGTTCACTGAACATAGAAAATGATAGTGCAAATTTCAGGTTAAAGTTTTTGGTCAAGGTAGTTTTTGATAAAGTAGAAGTCCAATCAACTTGAAACTTAGTATACATGTTCCCTTTGATAAGATCATTCTAATTTTAATGCCAAATTAGAGAATTTATTCCAATTTCACAGTCCTTTAAACATAGAAAATGATAGTGCGAGTGGGGCATCCGTGTACTGTGGACACATTCTTGTTTTATATGCATTTATTATCGCAATTATTCACAATGAAAACAAATGAGGGATTAAACAATGTTTTTTTATTTTTATAATATAGTACATTGAAAGAATGCTTTTAAAATTAAGGAAGCAGTATTTTTATTATTTTTGAGAAATCCATTTATACACAATGAGTAAACTATCTAAAAAATATCTGAATCTACAGTTTAATAGGGATAGTCATTTGTCTAAGTTGTATATATGAAAAAACAAGTTGTGGTATATTTGCCAATGAGCAACTGTCCACCAGCGACCAAAGAAATCAAATGACTTGGATGTAGGCAACTATAGGTCATCACACAGCCTTCAATCCTGTAGTTGATTTTCTTAAAAAGATTCGTAACACATGAGATTAAAATATATAAGTTTTGTGCAGCTTTAGATTTATATATAGTTATTGTTGCAGCATTTGAATAACAGTGAAATTTTAATATTGATAATTTATACTTTTTCAGGCTCCTAAATCTAGTGTACCAAGGACACAACCTGTAGAAAAGAAAACACAGAACACAAATCCCCCTCCTCCAGTACAGACTAAACAGACCTCCAATACAGAAGATTTACTTAGTCTAAGTAAGTATCTAAACAGACTCTAAACTAGACAAAACTCACTTGATCTTTTGGTGAAATATCTT
The DNA here is from genome assembly GCA_037788925.1 of Mytilus galloprovincialis. Classification (NCBI taxonomy): domain Eukaryota; kingdom Metazoa; phylum Mollusca; class Bivalvia; order Mytilida; family Mytilidae; genus Mytilus; species Mytilus galloprovincialis. Next base: position 121,614,037 of record CM075330.1, on the reverse strand, counting down.
TAAGAGAAAGTCAAATATACATGAATGAGGTTAGAATCTATACATTAATATTATTCAATTTAATGTACACTTTATTCTGCAATATTTCGCATATTTAGGAATCACAAGTTGATGTCAGGTAATTTTTTAGCCACATGCTTTTAGATTTGGTTTGTCCGGGAAAGGCATGAAATATTTTCCACTAGACATATATTTAGCAACCAACAATTAATTAACCCTAAGATTTGGCCTTATAAAGTCTGATTAAATAAACATCTGAATCTGAAAATAAAACTAGTTGTTAATATTTTATAGATACATCACCAGCAAAACAACCAACTACTCAATCATCAGATTTACTAGGAGATTTAGTAGATATCATGGGACCAACTGTATCAACTAGTCAAAATGGCAATATTCAGTCTAGTCAACCGTTAGATTCAGGAACCCAGGTATGTACACAATCATCAGATTTACTAGGAGATTTAGTAGATATCATGGGACCAACTGTATCAACTAGTCAAAATGGCAATATTCAGTCTTGTCAACCATTAGATTCAGGAACCCAGGTATGTACACAATCATCAGATTTACTAGGAGATTTAGTAGATATCATGGGACCAACTGTATCAACTAGTCAAAATGGCAATATTCAGTCTAGTCAACCGTTAGATTCAGGAACCAAGGTATGTACACAATCATCAGATTTACTAGGATATTTAGTAGATATCATGGGACCAACTGTATCAACTAGTCAAAATGGCAATATTCAGTCTAGTCAGCCGTTAGATTCAGGAACCCAGGTATGTACACAATCATCAGATTTAATAGGAGATTTAGTAGATATCATGGGACCAACTGTATCAACTAGTCAAAATGGCAATATTCAGTCTTGTCAACCATTAGATTCAGGAACCAAGGTATGTAAACAATCATCAGATTTACTAGGAGATTTAGTAGATATCATGGGACCAACTGTATCAACTAGTCAAAATGGCAATATTCAGTCTAGTCAGCCGTTAGATTCAGGAACCCAGGTATGTACACAATCATCAGATTTACTAGGGAGATTTAGTAGATATCATGGGACCAACTGTATCAACTAGTCAAAATGGCAATATTCAGTCTTGTCAACCATTAGATTCAGGAACCCAGGTATGTACACAATCATCAGATTTACTAGGAGATTTAGTAGATATCATGGGACCAACTGTATCAACTAGTCAAAATGGCAATATTCAGTCTAGTCAACCGTTAGATTCAGGAACCAAGGTATGTACACAATCATCAGATTTACTAGGATATTTAGTAGATATCATGGGACCAACTGTATCAACTAGTCAAAATGGCAATATTCAGTCTAGTCAGCCGTTAGATTCAGGAACCCAGGTATGTACACAATCATCAGATTTAATAGGAGATTTAGTAGATATCATGGGACCAACTGTATCAACTAGTCAAAATGGCAATATTCAGTCTTGTCAACCATTAGATTCAGGAACCAAGGTATGTAAACAATCATCAGATTTACTAGGAGATTTAGTAGATATCATGGGACCAACTGTATCAACTAGTCAAAATGGCAATATTCAGTCTAGTCAGCCGTTAGATTCAGGAACCCAGGTATGTACACAATCATCAGATTTACTAGGGAGATTTAGTAGATATCATGGGACCAACTGTATCAACTAGTCAAAATGGCAATATTCAGTCTTGTCAACCATTAGATTCAGGAACCCAGGTATGTACACAATCATCAGATTTACTAGGAGATTTAGTAGATATCATGGGACCAACTGTATCAACTAGTCAAAATGGCAATATTCAGTCTAGTCAACCGTTAGATTCAGGAACCAAGGTATGTACACAATCATCAGATTTACTAGGATATTTAGTAGATATCATGGGACCAACTGTATCAACTAGTCAAAATGGCAATATTCAGTCTAGTCAGCCGTTAGATTCAGGAACCCAGGTATGTACACAATCATCAGATTTAATAGGAGATTTAGTAGATATCATGGGACCAACTGTATCAACTAGTCAAAATGGCAATATTCAGTCTTGTCAACCATTAGATTCAGGAACCAAGGTATGTAAACAATCATCAGATTTACTAGGAGATTTAGTAGATATCATGGGACCAACTGTATCAACTAGTCAAAATGGCAATATTCAGTCTAGTCAGCCGTTAGATTCAGGAACCCAGGTATGTACACAATCATCAGATTTACTAGGGAGATTTAGTAGATATCATGGGACCAACTGTATCAACTAGTCAAAATGGCAATATTCAGTCTTGTCAACCATTAGATTCAGGAACCCAGGTATGTACACAATCATCAGATTTACTAGGAGATTTAGTAGATATCATGGGACCATCTGTATCAACTAGTCAAAATGGCAATATTCAGTCTTGTCAACCATTAGATTCAGGAACCCAGGTATGTACACAATCATCAGATTTACTAGGAGATTTAGTAGATATCATGGGACCAACTGTATCAACTAGTCAAAATGGCAATATTCAGTCTAGTCAACCATTAGATTCAGGAACCCAGGTATGTACACAATCATCAGATTTACTAGGGAGATTTAGTAGATATCATGGGACCAACTGTATCAACTAGTCAAAATGGCAATATTCAGTCTTGTCAACCATTAGATTCAGGAACCCAGGTATGTACACAATCATCAGATTTACTAGGAGATTTAGTAGATATCATGGGACCAACTGTATCAACTAGTCAAAATGGCAATATTCAGTCTAGTCAGCCGTTAGATTCAGGAACCCAGGTATGTACACAATCATCAGATTTACTTCATATTTAGTAGACATCATGGGATCAACTGTATCAACTAGTCAAAATGGCAATATTCAGTCTAGTCAACTGTTAGATTCAGGAACCCAGGTATGTACACAATCATCAGATTTACTAGGAGATTTAGTAGATATCATGGGACCAACTGTATCAACTAGTCAAAATGGCAATATTCAGTCTAGTCAGCCGTTAGATTCAGGAACCCAGGTATGTACACAATCATCAGATTTACTTCATATTTAGTAGACATCATGGGATCAACTGTATCAACTAGTCAAAATGGCAATATTCAGTCTAGTCAACTGTTAGATTCAGGAACCCAGGTATGTACACAATCATCAGATTTACTAGGAGATTTAGTAGATATCATGGGACCAACTGTATCAACTAGTCAAAATGGCAATATTCAGTCTAGTCAGCCATTAGATTCAGGAACCAAGGTATGTAAACAATCATCAGATTTATCTGGATATTTAGTAAACATCATGGGACCATCTGTATCAACTAGTCAAAATGGCAATATTCAGTGTAGTCAGCCATTAGATTCAGGAACCAAGGTATGTACACAATCAACAGATTTACTAGGATATTTAGTAAACATCATGGGACCATCTGTATCAACTAGTCAAAATGGCAATATTCAGTCTAGACAGCCATTAGATTTAGGAACACAAGTAAGTACAAGTTGGAAGATATTGAATAACTATGTTTACATTGTCAGTAGGATATATTTATCAATCTCATGCTTTTTTTCCAGGTGTCTGATGTGTATTTTAAAGTGATTTCGTTATTTAGTACAAATTAAAAAAATCTTCAATTAGTCTATGCTTCTCAACTTTTTTTTATGATAAAGTGTAATTTGCTAGATAGACATTGTTTTTCTTTGTTTGGTTGTTGCCCTTTTAAGTGCATATGAAGCTTTTAAAATATTGACTCTTTTTACAGATGCCAAATGGTGATTTAGAAGCTTCATTATTTGATGATGGTGCAGCTAAAGTTCAAGAGAAATCCACAAAAGATTCCATCTTGGCCTTGTATGGTCCTAGTAGTCAGCCGCCACAACAGCCAATGTATGGTGTACCTGGTAAGTCTGTTAACATGTTTACATATATACAATCAAAGGAAAATCTTACAAACAGATTATGTTTAAAGGGTACCTCACAAAACAGTGAACAATTAGAGGGAAAAAGGAATTATGCCTACTGACCACCACGAGAAAACAACACTTTACACAAACACTTTTAAAACAAACTATTCAATAATGTATATATAAGAATACAAAAAGGAGAATGAAATTTAGATAAAACTCAATTATTTTATTTTTCCATTGGGTAAATTGCAACCACAAAAATCCTAGCATAAGAAATAAGTTTTGAAAACATCTAGAATTTAGTTTAGAAGTCTGTTGATATTTTTGTTAAAAAAATTATAACATTAGGAACTGTGCACCATAAAATTAGTTTTGATAATAAACATTTTTATGCCCCACCTACGATAGTAGAGGGGCATTATGTTTTCTGGTCCGTCCGTTAGTTCTTCTGTTCATCTGTCCAGACGTCCGTTCGTCCAGCTTCAAGTTTAGGTTTTTGGTCAAGGTAGTTTTTGATGAAGTTGAAGTCCAATCAACTTGAAACTTTGTACACATGTTCCCCATGATATGATCTTTCTAATTTTAATGTCAAATTAAAGTTTTGACCCCAATTTCACGGACCACCGAACAAAGAAAAAAGATAATGTGAAGCTCATGTTAAAGTTTTAGTTTAAGTTTTTGGTCAAGGTAGTTTTTGATGAAGTTGAAGTCCAATCCACTTGAAACTTAGTCCACTTGTTCCCTATGATATGATTTTTCTAATTTTAATGCCAAATTTAAGTATTGAAACCAATTTCACAGTCCACTGAACATGTTAAATGATAGTGCAAGTGGGGCATCCATGTTCTATGGACACATTCTTGTTGTTTTATGATTTATGAAGATTTTTTAGCTAAGATTTTTTATGTCATGTCCTTTTATGAAAACATGGTTGGATCTGATAAGTTGATTTATTTTTCTACAAATGTTATAAATGTGACATGATAAACTAACAGCATGTTATAGACAAGATGATTAACACCATATAATTATTACTTTACAGGTGGCACACCTTATTACAATGTGCCACAAAGTGATTTGGGATATTATAATCAGTACGATACAGGTACAGCATGTATAGTAGATGTTCATACGCTTCAATGAATGCATTTGGTTTCTTTTTACCTGTCAATATGGGATGCATGTGGGCTTTTCAAATGACTCAGTTTTTAACTCACCTGGATCGAAAGGTCCATGTCAGCTATTGCAATAACTAAGAGTTTGTGGAAATCATAAATGTTACTTCTGAAAAATTGAAAGGATTTTAACCTTACATTCTGTGTAGTTTCTTGATACCTCTAGTTTATAAATTCAATCTGAGTTTTTATTTGACCACAAGCATGACTGTGGTCACTGTTTCATGGTTTTCACAGTACTGTACAAGAATAGGTTAAAAAAATGTTTGATAGGATCTGTAATTATTACAGTTACTGGAAAAGAAGGAAATGTTTGGAAGGTAGAGAATATTTCCCTGCAACTGCAATACATGTAGGTCATCTTTTAAAAGACTCCTCAAAGAGTTATTCAAAGGATATTTTGATGTGTAAGACAGTGTCACACTTAAAACAATGGTCATTGGTTTTAAGGTTCCAATAGAATGATGTAAAGTTAAGCAAAAAGTCATATGCTGCTGATATGGAAGAAACTTCTTTTTCTGAATCATGAACTGTTAGTTAATGGGTGTTTTCATCTTCTTGTGAACATATTGTTTTTGTTTAGCACTCTTTATCAGTCATTTATTTTCAAATTTGATTTACCCAAGATGTGCAAATTCTATGTTTAAAAATATATGTGTCAGAGTTTCCTAAAAACTGTAAAATACAAAATTGTACAATTTATTTCTATTCAACACTTCTGTACACATGTAGTAACTGGGACACATTTAAACATTTTTGTTAAATGTAAAAATTTACAGAATTTGATATATTTGTTTTAATTCAGCTATACATGTACATATTACACAACTTTTTTTTTAAACTTTGCTATTGCATAATATATTGCTATATTTTCATTATTATTTGATATTTGAAATGCTGGGTTATATGTTTATACCTAAATGTGAACATAATAACATGAACTTTGTGTGCTTTGATAGTATTGTATCGGGTTCTTTTATTCTGCTTTACAATTACATTCAATCAATGAAATCATTTCAATTATGCTTTAAAAAAGTTTTAAGATTCATGTTGCAATATTGACCCTCAGAACATTTTACCAACCAAGGATAATATGAGGCAGGTGCTATGAAGCTTATTGGTGCATGTTTGCTTAATTTATCATCATACTTTTGGTAATCAGACATATAAATTTGTTGGAAATCTCCTTTATGATATTGTACAAAAAATCCTTCAAAGGAAGAAAAACCATAAAGGGCTTTTATTGACTGCCATATTGTTGACGGTCTTTCAGTGCATTTGTTGTCTGAACAAAATCAACCCTTTTTCCATATATGTTCCATGTTTAAGCATATTAAGAAAATAATAAATCTGACTCTGGAAGTTGGATTTGATGTTATTTTCTTTACAAATCAGAAGATAGGATATGAGTGCCACTGAAACAACTCTTCATCCAAGTCACAATGCATAAAAAGTTAACACTCAAAGGTCAAAGTACAGCCTTCAACAAGGGGCTTTGGCTCACACCGAACAGCAAGCTGTGCATGCTATGAAGGGCCCAAAAATGACTAGTGTAAAACTATACAAACAGGAAAATCAAAGGTCTAATCAATATAAAAACAAAAAACAAGAAACACTTATGAACCACACCAACAAACAACAGCTTCTGACTTGGGACAGGTGCATACAAATATAAAACTAATGGCTGTGTCTTTCTGATTAACCAAAGGCAGCTATGTTTGTACCTTTAATAAAACTATAAAGAATTTACATTGTCATATTGCATTTCAGAGAATGGTTACTACACTACTAAATAAAGTTAAAACCAGTTTTGACAATCTTTTTGAACAATATCTATTTTGTATGGTATCATTTTAGATGATATGTAAATTTGACAATTTTTGATGGCTAATTTTAGCATTGTAAACCTTTGTTATGTTACTGCTTACATTGCACAAAAGTTTTATTCTAACTAGTGAAAAAAAAACACCATCTGCAACTTTTTAACCTTTGCACTGCTGAATCTAAAGTTCATTTATTTGACACTACATTAAAGAGTTTTATCTTTATTCTATTTATTAGTACAAATGTTGACTATCTTAGATAGGTTCAGTAAAATAGATGCTGAGAGAATATAGAAAAAGAAAGTACATTTTTGGCTTGTTGTATGAAAGGCCAGATAATTTTCCTACTTTGTTTTGGATGCAATTTAATAATATAATAAAATAATTCTGATAATATATTTGAATAAAATAAGATGCTGATTGTTATATTATATCTGACTATCTTAGTGTAAATACTTAACTACAAAATAAAACTTATTATTTTAAACATTTAGATAGAAAGAAAGTTGTCTTTTGAAAGATATAATACTGGTCCAAATAGTTTATACTTCCTCATATGAATAATATACTATTATATCATCTGTAAAGTAGAAAATCAATTTAAAATATTCTTTTTACAGGTGGTATGTACATGCCTCAACAGAACATGGGAATGTATGGTGTGCCACAACAACACGGGTTGAATAACCAAGGCGGTATGCAACAACAGCCAATGATAAATAACCAAGGAGGCATGCAACAACAGCCCATGATGAATAACCAAAGCGGAATGCCACAAGGTGGAATGCCACAGGGAGGAATGCCACAACAGCCCATAATGAATAATCAGTATAATCCACAGCAAGGGCAAATGCAACAGGTATTTAGCTTTACAATTTCTGTTTTTATTCACAATGTTAATTACCATTAAACACAGATCAAGTTTGTATTTTGGTGGCGTCACCTTATCTGTTTTAGAGTTATTCCCCTTTACAAATGGAAAAATTGCTGAATTTTTGTTTCTTTTCTCTTACTTAAGTAAGCCTCAACCAAATGATTTGAATGATGATCCAATCTTATGCATAATGCTTATAACAACATAATACAGATCAAGAATGAATTTTGGTGGGGCTTTTTGAACCGTTCTAGAGTTATGCCTGTTTACAATTTTTTGTTTACTTTAGTTTGACCTGACCAAATATTATGAAACTCATATACAGTACTTTAATGTTACAACACAACTCACAAGTCTTGGAAGTGTCAAAATAAAGTTCTTTAGATATGTCGCTTTTAAACATTATATGGTATGAACACAAGGGCATCATCTGAGTTCCATGGATACATTGCCCATTTATTTAAGCCCAATTTTGAAGAAACCTTGGTTAAATGATATTTTGGTACCATACTTCCATACTTTAATTCTTTTGCCTTATGAAATGCTTTTCAACAAAGTTTTGTTGACCTTAACATACATTTCATTCATAGATGACTGGTAAAGTTTTGCACTCTAGTCATTTGCTTTCTCTCTTTCATACAGACTTCTGAGTTTAAAATTTTTTTAAATTGTTAATTGTCGGCTAGAGATTTTATCAATTTTAAACTTTTTTAGTACACATCTATGATTTATGTATATTCAATAGCAAAGTCAGCATGAGAGTTATATTTACCAGCTAAAACATTCATACATGTACTACCAAGTGCAGACTGGAGGTTTTTGTATTGATATGTAGACCTAATTAGGGCCCCGCCGACGGCGGGTCGCCCTATAGTGATCAGTCTGTCCGTCCGTCCGTCCGTCCGTCCGTAACACTTTCGTGTCCGCTCCATATCTAGAGAACCGTTATGATTTCATACTTAATACTTAACATGATTATTAACCAACACCAGAGGGTGTGTCATGTTGTATGTACAACTTCCTAGGTCAAAGGTCAAGGTCAAAAACTTTGGTTTCAGTTGACAACCCCGTGTCCTGTGGTGAAGATCGTGTCCGCTCCATATCTAGATAACCATTATGATTTCAAAGTTTATACTTGACATCCATTTTAACAACCACCAGAGGGTGTGTCATGATGTATGTACAACTTCCTAGGTCAAAGGTCAAGGTCAAAAACTTTGGTTTCGAGTTGACAATCCTGTGTCCTGTGGTGAAGATCGTGTCCGCTCCATATCTAGATAATCGTTATGATTTCAAAGTATATACTTGTCATACATTTTAACCACCACCAGAGGGCGTGTCATGATGTATGTACAACTTCCTAGGTCAAAGGTCAACATCAAAAAAACTTTGGTTTCAGTTGACAACCCTGTGTCCTGTGGTGAAGATTGTGTCCGCTCTATATCTTGAGAACCGTTATGATTTCAAATATTATACTTGACATCCATTTTAACCAACACCAGAGGGTGTGTCATGATGTATGTACCACTTCCTAGGTCAAAGGTCTGTCTGTCTGTTGGTCTGTCCATCGCTAACAAATTTGATCCACATTATATTTTGAGAGGACAGCTGTTATTATTTCATACTTTATACCTGACAAACATTTTCAACTTAACATATATATTAACCAACACAAGAGAATGTGTCATAATGTATGCATCCTAGGTCTAAGATCAGTCTGTCGGTCTGTCCATCCGTTCGTTGTTCTTAACAAATTGTGTCCGCTCTACCTCTCGAGAACCATTAATATTTCATACTTTATACTTGGTGGGTCATAATATATTGAAGGCATAATTCTAAAAATATGTGACAAATATCAATTGGGCAGCACCTTTAAACATATTGTTCAAACATCAATCCATATATCCAGAAGTCACCTTAGAGTAGTAAACAATGAGTTCACATCATGCAGTCATATCACTATTATACTATGAAAGTAAGATGAGAATATTTATCAGTTTTAACTTAAAATCTTAGATCAAAATCACACATGAGACTATGTAATAACTTCAAATAATGCTTCATATCAGATTATCCATACAACTTATTTACCCCACGTTATTGACAGCGGGGCCCACAGAGATGGCTCCCATCTCAATGATATCTAGTTGTATTTAATAACAGGCTAATCTTCTTAGCTAATAGTCTAGTAAACATTGCATACAGTTCAGAAGGAACACAGCATAATAGTTTCTTTTGTTTTCACCAGCACTGTGTGACTAAACAAAAAGGGGAAGAATCAGATTTTGTCTTGCTGTGTTGATTGGTAAATGAAAAATGAAATTAACGACCCATATTAAATTTTATTTCTTAAATGATTTTGAGTAATCACTTTTATTAAACCAACACCACCAGATATTCATATAATAAATAATGAGAACATTTGATTTACTGTTTTGTTTGTTTACAGAATCCTAACATGTATGGTATGATGGGACAACAGAATATGCAGCCCTCGATGGGAATGTATAATCAACAACCACAAATGGCCACTGTCCAGTCCATGCAGTATAATCAGGTGGGTCTAGAAATATTATATAGTCTTATCTTTGTATAATCAACAACCACAAATGGCCGCTGTCCAGTCCATGCAGTATAATCAGGTTGGTCTAGAAATATTATATAGTCTTATCTTTGTATAATCAACAACCACAAATGGCCACTGTCCAGTCCATGCAGTATAATCAGGTTGGTCTAGATATATTATATAGTCTAATCTTTGTATAATCAACAACCACAAATGGCCGCTGTCCAGTCCATGCAGTATAATCAGGTTGGTCTAGATATATTATATAGTCTTATCTTTGTATAATCAACAACCACAAATGGCCACTGTCCAGTCCATGCAGTATAATCAGGTTGGTCTAGAAATATTATATAGTCTTATCTTTGTATAATCAACAACCACAAATGGCCACTGTCCAGTCCATGCAGTATAATCAGGTTGGTCTAGATATATTATATAGTCTAATCTTTGTATAATCAACAACCACAAATGGCCGCTGTCCAGTCCATGCAGTATAATCAGGTTGGTCTAGATATATTATATAGTCTTATCTTTGTATAATCAACAACCACAAATGGCCACTGTCCAGTCCATGCAGTATAATCAGGTTGGTCTAGAAATATTATATAGTCTTATCTTTGTATAATCAACAACCACAAATGGCCACTGTCCAGTCCATGTAGTATAATCAGGTTGGTCTAGAAATATTATATAGTCTTATCTTTGTATAATCAACAACCACAAATGGCCACTGTCCAGTCCATGCAGTATAATCAGGTTGGTCTAGATATATTATATAGTCTTTTCTTTGTATAATCAACAACCACAAATGGCCGCTGTCCAGTCCATGCAGTATAATCAGGTTGGTCTAGAAATATTATATAGTCTTTTCTTTGTATAATCAACAACCACAAATGGCCACTGTCCAGTCCATGCAGTATAATCAGGTTGGTCTAGATATATTATATAGTCTAATCTTTGTATAATCAACAACCACAAATGGCCACTGTCCAGTCCATGTAGTATAATCAGGTTGGTCTAGAAATATTATATAGTCTTATCTTTGTATAATCAACAACCACAAATGGCCACTGTCCAGTCCATACAGTATAATCAGGTTGGTCTAGATATATTATATAGTCTTATCTTTGTATAATCAACAACCACAAATGGCCACTGTCCAGTCCATGCAGTATAATCAGGTTGGTCTAGAAATATTATATAGTCTTATCTTTGTATAATCAACAACCACAAATGGCTGCTGTCCAGTCCATGCAGTATAATCAGGTTGGTCTAGAAATATTATATAGTCTTTTCTTTGTATAATCAACAACCACAAATGGCCGCTGTCCAGTCCATGCAGTATAATCAGGTTGGTCTAGATATATTATATAGTCTAATCTTTGTATAATCAACAACCACAAATGGCCACTGTCCAGTCCATGCAGTATAATCAGGTTGGTCTAGATATATTATATAGTCTTATCTTTGTATAATCAACAACCACAAATGGCCGCTGTCCAGTCCATACAGTATAATCAGGTTGGTCTAGTCTTATCTTTGTATAATCAACAACCACAAATGGCCACTGTCCAGTCCATACAGTATAATCAGGTTGGTCTAGATATATTATATAGTCTAATCTTTGTATAATCAACAACCACAAATGGCCACTGTCCAGTCCATGCAGTATAATCAGGTTGGTCTAGATATATTATATAGTCTTATCTTTGTATAATCAACAACCACAAATGGCCGCTGTCCAGTCCATACAGTATAATCAGGTTGGTCTAGATATATTATATAGTCTTATCTTTGTATAATCAACAACCACAAATGGCCACTGTCCAGTCCATGCAGTATAATCAGGTTGGTCTAGAAATATTATATAGTCTTATCTTTGTATAATCAACAACCACAAATGGCCACTGTCCAGTCCATGCAGTATAATCAGGTTGGTCTAGATATATTATATAGTCTTATTTTTGTATAATCAACAACCACAAATGGCCACTGTCCAGTCCATGCAGTATAATCAGGTTTGTCTAGATATATTATATAGTCTTATTTTTGTATAATTAACAACCACAAATGGCCACTGTCCAGTCCATGCAATATAATCAGGTTGGTCTAGATATATTATATAGTCTTATCTTTGTATAATCAACAACCACAAATGGCCACTGTCCAGTCCATGCAGTATAATCAGGTTTGTCTAGATATATTATATAGTCTTTTCTTTGTATAATCAACAACCACAAATGGCCGCTGTCCAGTCCATGCAGTATAATCAGGTTGGTCTAGAAATATTATATAGTCTTTTCTTTGTATAATCAACAACCACAAATGGCCACTGTCCAGTCCATGCAGTATAATCAGGTTGGTCTAGATATATTATATAGTCTAATCTTTGTATAATCAACAACCACAAATGGCCACTGTCCAGTCCATGTAGTATAATCAGGTTGGTCTAGAAATATTATATAGTCTTATCTTTGTATAATCAACAACCACAAATGGCCACTGTCCAGTCCATACAGTATAATCAGGTTGGTCTAGATATATTATATAGTCTAATCTTTGTATAATCAACAACCACAAATGGCCACTGTCCAGTCCATGCAGTATAATCAGGTTGGTCTAGAAATATTATATAGTCTTATCTTTGTATAATCAACAACCACAAATGGCTGCTGTCCAGTCCATGCAGTATAATCAGGTTGGTCTAGAAATATTATATAGTCTTTTCTTTGTATAATCAACAACCACAAATGGCCGCTGTCCAGTCCATGCAGTATAATCAGGTTGGTCTAGATATATTATATAGTCTAATCTTTGTATAATCAACAACCACAAATGGCCACTGTCCAGTCCATGCAGTATAATCAGGTTGGTCTAGATATATTATATAGTCTTATCTTTGTATAATCAACAACCACAAATGGCCGCTGTCCAGTCCATACAGTATAATCAGGTTGGTCTAGTCTTATCTTTGTATAATCAACAACCACAAATGGCCACTGTCCAGTCCATACAGTATAATCAGGTTGGTCTAGATATATTATATAGTCTAATCTTTGTATAATCAACAACCACAAATGGCCACTGTCCAGTCCATGCAGTATAATCAGGTTGGTCTAGATATATTATATAGTCTTATCTTTGTATAATCAACAACCACAAATGGCCGCTGTCCAGTCCATACAGTATAATCAGGTTGGTCTAGATATATTATATAGTCTTATCTTTGTATAATCAACAACCACAAATGGCCACTGTCCAGTCCATGCAGTATAATCAGGTTGGTCTAGAAATATTATATAGTCTTATCTTTGTATAATCAACAACCACAAATGGCCACTGTCCAGTCCATGCAGTATAATCAGGTTGGTCTAGAAATATTATATAGTCTTATCTTTGTATAATCAACAACCACAAATGGCCGCTGTCCAGTCCATGCAGTATAATCAGGTTGGTCTAGATATATTATATAGTCTTATTTTTGTATAATCAACAACCACAAATGGCCACTGTCCAGTCCATGCAGTATAATCAGGTTTGTCTAGATATATTATATAGTCTTATTTTTGTATAATTAACAACCACAAATGGCCACTGTCCAGTCCATGCAGTATAATCAGGTTGGTCTAGATATATTATATAGTCTTATTTTTGTATAATCAACAACCACAAATGGCCACTGTCCAGTCCATGCAGTATAATCAGGTTTGTCTAGATATATTATATAGTCTTATTTTTGTATAATCAACAAACACAAATGGCCACTGTCCAGTCCATGCAGTATAATCAGGTTGGTCTAGATATATTATATAGTCTTATCTTTGTATAATCAACAACCACAAATGGCCACTGTCCAGTCCATGCAGTATAATCAGGTTTGTCTAGATATATTATATAGTCTTATCTTTGTATAATCAACAACCACAAATGGCCGCTGTCCAGTCCATGCAGTATAATCAGGTGGGTCTAGATATATTATATAGTCTTATCTTTGTATAATCAACAACCACAAATGGCCGCTGTCTAGTCCATGCAGTATAATCAGGTTTGTCTAGATATATTATATAGTCTTATCTTTGTATAATCAACAACCACAAATGGCCACTGTCCAGTCCATGCAGTATAATCAGGTTGGTCTAGATATATTATATAGTCTTATCTTTGTATAATCAACAACCACAAATGGCCGCTGTCCAGTCCATGCAGTATAATCAGGTTGGTCTAGATATATTATATAGTCTAATCTTTGTATAATCAACAACCACAAATGGCCACTGTCCAGTCCATGCAGTATAATCAGGTTGGTCTAGATATATTATATAGTCTTATCTTTGTATAATCAACAACCACAAATGGCCACTGTCCAGTTCATGCAGTATAATCAGGTTTGTCTAGATATATTATATAGTCTTATCTTTGTATAATCAACAACCACAAATGGCCACTGTCCAGTCCATGCAGTATAATCAGGTTGGTCTAGAAATATTATATAGTCTTTTCTTTGTATAATCAACAACCACAAATGGCCGCTGTCCAGTCCATGCAGTATAATCAGGTTGGTCTAGAAATATTATATAGTCTTATCTTTGTATAATCAACAACCACAAATGGCCACTGTCCAGTCCATGCAGTATAATCAGGTTGGTCTAGAAATATTATATAGTCTTTTCTTTGTATAATCAACAACCACAAATGGCCACTGTCCAGTCCATGCAGTATAATCAGGTTGGTCTAGAAATATTATATAGTCTTTTCTTTGTATAATCAACAACCACAAATGGCCACTGTCCAGTCCATGCAGTATAATCAGGTTGGTCTAGATATATTATATAGTCTTATCTTTGTATAATCAACAACCACAAATGGCCGCTGTCCAGTCCATGCAGTATAATCAGGTTGGTCTAGAAATATTATATAGTCTTATCTTTGTATAATCAACAACCACAAATGGCCACTGTCCAGTCCATTCAGTATAATCAGGTTGGTCTAGAAATATTATATAGTCTTATCTTTGTATAATCAACAACCACAAATGGCCGCTGTCCAGTCCATGCAGTATAATCAGGTTGGTCTAGATATATTATATAGTCTAATCTTTGTATAATCAACAACCACAAATGGCCGCTGTCCAGTCCATGCAGTATAATCAGGTTGGTCTAGATATATTATATAGTCTTATCTTTGTATAATCAACAACCACAAATGGCCACTGTCCAGTCCATACAGTATAATCAGGTTGGTCTAGATATATTATATAGTCTTATCTTTGTATAATCAACAACCACAAATGGCCACTGTCCAGTCCATGCAGTATAATCAGGTATAATCAACAACCACAAATGGCCACTGTCCAGTCCATACAGTATAATCAGGTTGGTCTAGATATATTATATAGTCTTATCTTTGTATAATCAACAACCACAAATGGCCACTGTCCAGTCCATGCAGTATAATCAGGTTGGTCTAGATATATTATATAGTCTTATCTTTGTATAATCAACAACCACAAATGGCCACTGTCCAGTCCATGCAGTATAATCAGGTTGGTCTAGATATATTATATAGTCTAATCTTTGTATAATCAACAACCACAAATGGCCACTGTCCAGTCCATGCAGTATAATCAGGTTGGTCTAGATATATTATATAGTCTTATTTTTGTATAATCAACAACCACAAATGGCCACTGTCCAGTCCATGCAGTATAATCAGGTTGGTCTAGAAATATTATATAGTCTTTTCTTTGTATAATCAACAACCACAAATGACAACTGTCCAGTCCATGCAGTATAATCAGGTTGGTCTAGAAATATTATATAGTCTTTTCTTTGTATAATCAACAACCACAAATGGCCACTGTCCAGTCCATGCAGTATAATCAGGTTGGTCTAGATATATTATATAGTCTTATCTTTGTATAATCAACAACCACAAATGGCCACTGTCCAGTCCATGTAGTATAATCAGGTTGGTCTAGATATATTATATAGTCTTATCTTTGTATAATCAACAACCACAAATGGCCACTGTCCAGTCCATGCAGTATAATCAGGTTGGTCTAGAAATATTATATAGTCTTATCTTTGTATAATCAACTACCACAAATGGCCGCTGTCCAGTCCATGCAGTATAATCAGGTGGGTCTAGATATATTATATAGTCTTATCTTTGTATAATCAACAACCACAAATGGCCACTGTCCAGTCCATGCAGTATAATCAGGTTGGTCTAGAAATATTATATAGTCTTTTCTTTGTATAATCAACAACCACAAATTGCCACTGTCCAGTCCATGTAGTATAATCAGGTTGGTCTAGAAATATTATATAGTCTTTTCTTTGTATAATCAACAACCACAAATGGCCACTGTCCAGTCCATGCAGTATAATCAGGTTGGTCTAGAAATATTATATAGTCTTATCTTTGTATAATCAACAACCACAAATGGCCACTGTCCAGTCCATGCAGTATAATCAGGTTGGTCTAGAAATATTATATAGTCTTTTCTTTGTATAATCAACAACCACAAATGGCCACTGTCCAGTCCATGCAGTATAATCAGGTTGGTCTAGATATATTATATAGTCTTATCTTTGTATAATCAACAACCACAAATGGCCACTGTCCAGTCCATGCAGTATAATCAGGTTGGTCTAGATATATTATATAGTCTTATCTTTGTATAATCAACAACCACAAATGGCCACTGTCCAGTCCATGTAGTATAATCAGGTTGGTCTAGATATATTATATAGTCTTATCTTTGTATAATCAACAACCACAAATGGCCACTGTCCAGTCCATGCAGTATAATCAGGTTGGTCTAGAAATATTATATAGTCTTATCTTTGTATAATCAACTACCACAAATGGCCGCTGTCCAGTCCATGCAGTATAATCAGGTGGGTCTAGATATATTATATAGTCTTATCTTTGTATAATCAACAACCACAAATGGCCACTGTCCAGTCCATGCAGTATAATCAGGTTGGTCTAGAAATATTATATAGTCTTTTCTTTGTATAATCAACAACCACAAATTGCCACTGTCCAGTCCATGTAGTATAATCAGGTTGGTCTAGAAATATTATATAGTCTTTTCTTTGTATAATCAACAACCACAAATGGCCACTGTCCAGTCCATGCAGTATAATCAGGTTGGTCTAGAAATATTATATAGTCTTATCTTTGTATAATCAACAACCACAAATGGCCACTGTCCAGTCCATGCAGTATAATCAGGTTGGTCTAGAAATATTATATAGTCTTTTCTTTGTATAATCAACAACCACAAATGGCCACTGTCCAGTCCATGCAGTATAATCAGGTTGGTCTAGATATATTATATAGTCTTATCTTTGTATAATCAACAACCACAAATGGCCACTGTCCAGTCCATGCAGTATAATCAGGTTGGTCTAGATATATTATATAGTCTTATTTTTGTATAATCAACAACCACAAATGGCCACTGTCCAGTCCATGCAGTATAATCAGGTTGGTCTAGATATATTATATCACCTTATTTTGTAGTGATTAACTACAATTCCAAAAGAAAAGTATGATTGTAAGAAACGTAACATAAAACATGACACTAATTGTAGTTTATATGTGCTGCCCCTCAGAAAAGAAAGAAAATGTAAAAATTTACAACTGGTCACCTTGTTCATGTTGATAGCCATATTTCCATTTAAGAAAATATATAAGAATATATCAACTTTAAAAAAAAAAAAAAAAAACCTTTTTGTTTCTGTTGGTAGTTTGTATGTACAACCACTAAGCTATCAATATATTTCAAACTTTCACTCCTGATATGATCAAAATACTGTAAAGTCTATTTCGTATGACAGAGGTAGATGTAAGATGTAAGTTTCTACTGAATTCACTATTGGATTCTTAAATGTAGTGCATGAAATCAGTTACTGACAACAGAGAAATGACACAATGAAAAACAAGAATGTGTCCATGGTACATGGATGCCCCACTCGCACTATCATTTTGTATGTTCAGTGGACTATGAAATTGGAATCAAAACACTAATTTGGCAATATCATATCATAGAGAAGATGTGTACTAAATTTTAAGTTGATTAGACTTCAACTTCATCGAAAACTACCTTGACCAAAAACTTTCACCTGAAGAGGGACAGACGGACCAATGAACGGACGCACAAACCAAAAAAACAAAATGCTGCCAAGTGGGCCGTAAAAAATCTTGACAACAGATACATTTATAAATGTGTGTTAGTATTCCTCTCACATCATTGAAAAGCATTTTTGAGACGAGACAATTGTTTCATAATTGAATATTTTACATCTTTCAGATGCAGCAACAAATGAATAATATGAGATTAAATTCTTGTAACATGGTTGGACAACCTGTTGGGGCAACATCCAATGGAGGAATGGGTAACTGGGGAGGTCAGGGCAACAGTGGACATACTCTCTCTACAAATCTTTGGCAATGATGACATTATAATTAGGCTGATTTGTAGCATTCCATTTGTTCATGTGATGGTATTGTTAATTTTAGAATTGTTTGAGAAGATGAATGTATGAATTAGTGGATGCTGAAAACTTTTGTCACTGTCGGTACATAAAAAAGTGTATTATTTCTTGAACTCAGGTGGTGCCTCTAGTCATTGCCTGATTATGAAGGAAATCTATCACAAAGCCATCGACAGTACATAAGTTTTCAATAATAATTGTTTTCAGCGCAGGTATTCAATTTATTTTAAATAATTAGATAAAAAAATATCATCAAAATAATTTTCAAAGAGATGAAAGTTGGGGAAAATTATTGAGAGTTGCTGAAGACGTTTACCTTTAACAGATTTGATTTGATTGACGTGAATGTGGTATGAATGTGTATTTTATATCTTGCTGGATCAAGTTTGATGAAACCATTGAACTGTAAAGTATTATTATCGGCCATGTAGGGATGTTCCCTGATGAAATGTGATGTGTCATGTTTACTGCATGTATTTTTGTCATGTTCAAACTGTATTTTACGGTTTACATTTACATATTCATTAATTTTATTATTTTTTATAAAAACAATAACTTGTTTAGTTGATAAGTATAGATTATTACATGGCATTTTTCATATCAGACCCTTTATCGGCCCAAGGTTATGATATCAGCCCAAGAGCCGCAGGCTCGAGGGCTAATATCATGAACGAGGGCCGATAAAGGGTCTGATATGAAAAATGACATGTAATTATCTTTTTATCATATACTTCAGCAGAAGAAATACAGACAAGAACTATTAAAATTTTATTTTGTTTGTCTTTGCGCTTTCAGATAATATTTACAGCCGACAACCAACAAAAATCTTATCTTTAATTTTTTTTTATTGATATTACAAGCATTTTATTTATCTTGTCACAACAACTATCATGTTCTTCAATAATATTGTTACCTCATTTATGTCTTCCGAAACATTTTTAACTTAATTTATTTTTGCTCCTCAACCATTTTGTGAAAAGTCTTATCACTTGCCGTTTTCCGCGTTCTGTTGTCGTTTCAAACAAATTTCCGGAAATGCACGAAGTTGCATGTGATAAACGTCACGGAAATTAACGGAAAGGCATGTGATAACATTCCGGAAGCAGTCAATAAAGGTACCTTTATCAGCCCGCTATGGAGTTTCTTAGGAATCTGATCAATAAACCTAGTAATCCTTTCATAGCCTTTTGATATTTTCAAATGTTATTGAACTGTAAAATTTTAGTAATATTTTATACAAGTATATGATAAAGGGTGATATTAAAGTGTATGTGACACATTAATACATAGAAATAAATAAGGGAAAAGGAATGACTCTATCCTAATGTTGTTTTTCATTTTAAACTTTTGACATGATAATAACTGCAATATATATACAAGATTGTAACTGCCACTGGAAATTATTTTTTGGTTTGTTTTTTATTTGAATTTTGTTTTTATTCAGCAACTATTATTATTGTATTTATAAACAGAATATTTTCTTTTGTTATTATCATAAAATCTATAAATTGATACTTAATGAGTTATAGTAAATATATTTTGCAATATTTGTTTACAGTGCAAATTCATAATATGAAAGCCGTATACATCAACTATTGCAAAAGATTTTGCAGTACATATTGAAGGACTCATTAATAATTATTTATAATGAAAGAGACCATTATGCAAATAAGATAAATATGTATTTCCATATTTTTTTTTTATATAAAAGGTGAGGGTAGCACTAAAAGTCATTCAGCAATCATACAGTCCATGCTTTCAGAATGTAAATGTGTCTGCATTTTGTTTTGATAACAAATTATATCCTGTAAGGACACAGTTTTTTATTTTATATTTTATCATTAATATAATGTAAATATTCAAAATAAGGTTTATAACATTTATTGAATTCAGATTCTTTATAGTTCTAGGTGAATGAAAATTCAGATTTTATAGACCTAAATAAATGATAATTCAGTTTTTATAGGTCAAGGTGAATGGGAATTCAGATTCTAAAGGTCAAAGTGAATGGATTTATATGCCTCTTGTGCAATATCAAGTTCATATTCAATTGACTAGCTTTTATGATCATTACTTTGGATGTAATATGTGCATTTTGCTTTTATCCAGTAGTATGTTTTGTCACAACTTTCTTAATTGGGAGTAAATATGATGTAAGGCTGTTATAATCTTATAGAAACAGAAGGATCAATGTAAGCTTATATAGATGCATATTGATGTATACTGCTTATAGAACTTTTATCTATTTGATGTTTAAGCACAAACACAATTTCATGATAGTATTGAATAATGACGGACAATAATCATGATAATGAACCTCAAGCTTTTATTGAGTGTATATTATCTCCACACATGAACTGTGTTCAAAGAAAATAATACTCATGCACTTTATTATACCAACAATGTCTCTAAATAATATATTGAAAGATTATAAAACTTTATTTGAATAACATGATGGGGTCTCAGTTAGGTTGGTATATTCAGTTTTTGGGATTAACAATGAATGTTGAAACCCTATTCCTCGGGCATGTTAGCTATATTTCAACCTACTACTCAATATTTATTGGACATCAATTATAGCATATACTGCCAATAGCAAGTCTTAAGGGCTGTTCCATTCAAACATCTACAGCACTTGGGGAAGACACTTACAAATTACCACCTACAGACACAAATGTGTGCCTTGCCTTTGATAGTAGTAGGGCATTATATTTGCAGGTCTGTGTGCTGCTCTGTTCTTAATTACTTGCAAGATTTGATTATTGTAGTTTGAGGACATGTCAACTGAAAACTTTATTCATATATTTATGAAGTAAACTGTATAAAATATATGCTAAATGTAGATTTGACAAAATTTCACCGACCTATGATAAAATATTCTAGTTGAAATTCACAGTACCACAAAGTAATACCCATAGTTGAGAGTACAAAGTGCCTTCTCAGGTCCCATGTTTGTTAAATGGAACATCATCAAATGCTAGTATTAAAACCCTTGATAGAGAGAAGGTTGTTCTATGTATGGATTATTTTATAATTGTTATATAATAGAGTACTTACATTAAGTGATATGGTCGGATAATTCCTTGTGTAATTTTCATCTGTTTATATCTCTTATACTTACCAGTATTCATTTTTGTGAGCATAAAAAATGAACCCATGACAGATTAAAAAGCTCAATGTGCACATAACAGTAATGGCAAGATTGTTTTCATATAAATAAATGATAAACAAATTAAATACACATGTGGAACATTATTATATATAGTTTCATCTATATCATGTCAGATGTGTTTCTTGGAATATCCATTTGTTTCAGGAAGAAAAAAATACATGTCCTTTTACAATTTTGCTGAGTTTTTTCATCTATTGTTTATTTAATAAATGTTTGCTTGCTGGAAGTACTATTGCTTTTGTTTGTCTTCATCTTAGAGAGGGTGAAATAAGTCTTTATTTTTGGCAATTAGATCCTTAGTACATATACAGGGTTTATTTTTTAAAGTACTATTGTTTAAACATTATATATTTTTTATGTCCATAATGCTATAAATTACTAAATCTAACTTTTAATTTTGTTCACATTTAATTGTTTATTGTTGGTAATTTTTATACGCCCGTCAAAATTTTGACGGGACGTATTATGGTATACAAATGTCCGGTGTCCGTCCGTCTGTCCGTCTGTCCGTCTGTCCGTCTGTCCGGCGTAAACATGTCGCACCGTAACTTGAGAACGACTTATCCAAATTTCATGAAACTTAATATAGTTGTTTCTTATGATGGTCAAATGATCTGTATACTTTTTGGTGAAAATAAGATTTAAACTTTTTAAGTTACAGCACTTTATGACTAAAACAGGGGTGTGTTTTTTTCACATGACGCACTGTATCTCAAAAACGATTCTTGATTATGACTTAAAACTTTAAACACTTCTTAGTTATATTAATCTCAATATCTGTATACTTTTTGGTGATGATTCAAAATTTCATTTTTGAGTTATTGAGTATTTTGTAAAAAAGGGGGAGGGTTTTTTTACATGTCGCGCCAAATCTCAAAAACTATTTATGATTATTGCTTAAAACTTTACACATGTCTTTGTTATATTAATCTCAATATCTGTATACTTTTTGGTGATGATTCAAAATTTCATTTTTGAGTTATTAGTATTTTTTTAAAAAGGGGGAGGGTTTTTTTACATGTTGTGCCATATCTCAAAAACGATTTATGATTATTGCTTAAAACTTTACACACTTCTTTGTTCTATTAATCTAAAGATCTGTATACTTTTTGGTGATTATTCAAAATTTTATTTTTGAGTTATTGAGTATTTTGTAAAACAGGGGAGGGTTTTTTACATGTCGCGCCGTATCTCAAAAAAAAAGTTATGATTATTGCTTAAAACTTTACACACTTCTTTGATATATTAATCTAAAGATCTGTATACTTTCAAAATTTTATTTTGGTAATATTTAGTTTTTGTAAAAAAAAAAACAGGGTGGGGGGTTTCACATGTCCCGCCGTGTCTCTAAAACAATATATGGTTATTGCTTAAAACTTTCTCATGAACTATTTATGATTATTGCATAAGACTTCCACATAAGACGTCGGGCGTATCATGCGCTCATGGCGCAGCTGTTTATTTTACTGATAACAATATGCACTATATAATTGTTATTTTAAATGTCTTGTTTTATTTGTTATAAATTGCTTTTATTTAATTCATAATTATTTATGTGACAGATCATTTGTAAATATCTCATTTGTAATGTCATTATTAAATTTGTTGGTATATTGTAAAAATAAATGTACTTCATAAAAAACAATAAAATATGTGTAATTATATTAGATTTAGAATTTGAAAGTTATTAGCCAAAGTCGATCCAGTGACCCTTTATAGACATTATGTATGACTATGATGCCACTTGGATGACACAATTCCCATTGAATCATGAGATTTGGTAGTACAATAGGTCCTCAGCCTTGATTCCATTTTTGCTGACTACCTTTTCGGGTATAACTGTGCAGACAGCACTTGCCAAATCATACCCTGTTCTAGACACGCTCAGAAAATGTATCCTGTTCTAGACCGTACAAAATAGATGCTGTTCTAGACCAGCTTTCTAGACTGTATCTTAAAAAACAGTTAAATAAGCGATCTTGGTCTAGACAAATACTTTGTTTAAAAAAAAACTGTTCTCACCAGCAGGGCATGAAAAAAGCGACCCTGTTTTAACCAGCAGTACATGAAAAGGGTACCCTGTTCTAACCAGCAGGGCATCAAAAAGCGACCCTGTTTTGCGGCACACTCATACCACTAAAAATATAGGAAGTAACACCCCCCGGGAGAACATGCCGCTGGAACAGGTCACCTTTTCGAGCTCTTAAATATGTGAATAGGTAAATAAAGTTCCCATAACTTCTTTGTCGTCTTTCTTGGTGTTCCCAGTTGTTTTTATGCCCCACCTACGATAGTAGAGGGGCATTATGTTTTCTGGTCTGTGCGTCCGTTCGTCCGTCCGTTCGTTCGTCCGTCCGTTCGTCCGTTCGTCCGTCTGTCCCGCTTCAGGTTAAAGTTTTTGGTCGAGGTAGTTTTTGATGAAGTTGAAGTCCAATCGACTTCAAACTTGGTACACATGTTCCCTATGATATGATCTTTCTAATTTTAATGCCAAATTAGAGATTTGACCCCAATTTTACGGTTCACTGAACATAGAAAATGATAGTGCAAATTTCAGGTTAAAGTTTTTGGCTTCAGGTTAAAGTTTTTGGTCGAGGTAGTTTTTGATGAAGTTGAAGTCCAGTCCACTTGAAACTTAGTATACATGTGCCCTATGATATGATCTTTCTAATTTAAATGCCAAATTAGAGTTTTGACCCCAATTTTACGGTTCACTGAACATAGAAAATGATAGTGCAAATTTCAGGTTAAAGTTTTTGGCTTCAGGTTAAAGTTTTTGGTCAAGGTAGTTTTTGATGAAGTTGAAGTCCAATCAACTTGAAACTTAGTATACATGTGCCCTATGATATGATCTTTCTAATTTAAATGCCAAATTAGAGTTTTGACCCCAATTTTACGGTTCACTGAACATAGAAAATGATAGTGCAAATTTCAGGTTAAAGTTTTTGGCTTCAGGTTAAAGTTTTTGGTCAAGGTAGTTTTTGATGAAGTTGAAGTCCAATCAACTTGAAACTTAGTATACATGTGCCCTATGATATGATCTTTCTAATTTTAATGCCAAATTAGATTTTTACCCTATTTCACGGTCCATGGAACATGGAAAATGATTGAGTGGGGCATCCGTGTACTTTGGACACATTCTTGTTATCAACAAATTTTTCTCTTTTTGCACTTTGGTATTCAAATCTTACATTACAGACCATTACACACAACATCACACCAAAACGATATGGGAAAAGGTAACATTTTTACCTACGCAATATATGAAATATACATTTTAAAAATCTAAATTATATGAAAAGGGTGGGATATTAGAAGCCCAGCAACACCCCTATCAATTAAGTATTGAAGGTCAACCATAAAACCTTCAACAAGCATGCTGATAACTTTGATTTTAATAACATCAACAGAACAAAAGACATACAGAGGTCAACAATACAGCCTTCAACACACATGCTGATAACTTTGATTTTAATTTTTTCATATATCAATACTGTTCAATGCATGTAAACAAATAAAATATTTTAATCCCGTTAATGAATTTTCAAAAAGGTACTAAAACAGGCAGATTTCTTTTTCCTTTCTAAGAAAATACATATAAAAGTTTTCAATTCATTTTTGTGCCTTATTATACAGTCTCTTTTTTAACAAACTCATTCTGTGTAATGAGAAATGTCTATCAGGGGATTATATTTCTATATAATTCATTTAGTGAGGTTTGTTTAGCTCTGTCTGGCTTCTCATCAATTGTTGTGCAATGGCCATGTTATGTGTCGGGGTTATCTCCTCCTCTTTGTAGCTGGAGTATCAGGTGTACTGGCAGGACTTGGTTGTGACGAGGGTGTGTGTCTGGTTCTCTTCCTCTTTGGAGAGTTCTCGGGTGTGTTTGCATGTACAACATTACTAGTATGTTTGTTTTCAAAATGTTTACTTTCTGATTTATCTGTTTTACTTGTCTTCTGAGCTAAAATGATGAAGTAAACATATATTAAAAAAATCAATGATTTTAAATAGTGGCATAGTATTAACATCTACCAATTATGTATAAACATCCACAAAACATGTTCAATATGGAATAACTACAAGAAGTTTTTTTTTTAGTCAAAATGTCTGCAAATAATAAAAACCAATAATAATACTACAGTCTGTCTGAATGACTAATAAAGACTATTGCAATGTCCTCTGCTATGTGGACAGGGGCAAAAATTAGATGTCTAATTCTCAAGTAACTTCATCAATACTCTCACATTTATATATTATATTTTAAGCACTATTTTGTCAGTTTTTCAAAGAAAAAAATTAAGAAAAGAAAAGGATTTTATCATTCAGATGGTATTTCTTGATCTGATCATCTTGAAGAATTTTTTGTCCATGCTTAATAACATTCCATGACAGGTTGATAAAGTTGTTTAAGTTTTAAAATTTTGATCATAGACTGTATGTCCATTTTTGAGTAGAATGTGAAAAATGAAATAAAACAATTTGAATTTTACTGTTTTTTGTCAATTTGATAAACTCAAACAATAAAAACTGGCCGCCATGAAATAGCCTAAATACGGTGCTTAAAAGTGGCGTTAAAACACCAAAAATCACAAATCAATGCAACAAAAAAAAAAATTCAGTTTCAAAACATTCCATGAAGTTTTGACAAAGTTACAGATTTCTTTTTCAGCTGTATAATAATTGTCTACATAATTTTGAAATAATCTATGACAATAAGAGTTTAGGACAACATTGTCATGTATCCTGCTATATTGGTCCGTTCTGTAGGAATATACATGTTTACAATATATCTAAATTTCCCCCTCAACTTAACATTCTACAAGAATATACTTACAGCTATTACTGTGTGTTTCTTTTTCTGTCTTCTGTTCAGTTTTATTGTCATCATTTTTCGTCGGACTTCTAGGGAAAGCTTTATGTAAGAATTCTTTGTAGTCATCTTCAGGTAAGGAGAAGTCAGTTTCTTTGTTAGGAAAGGGCAGTATTTCAGATTCATTCTGGAAAAAAAAACATATCTTTTGGGTTATTGCATTTATATTTAGACTATAACTTGTGATAATTTTCCCCCTAGCAAAAGACAATAGTGAACATGTTGTAATGACCTACCTGCTTTACTGATAATGTCTACTCATAATACCTGAATGTTAACATGGTTTAAATAAGTTTCCAGTACATGTATTTACATTAATTACTGTAAATTCATTATTTATTAAGGGGTACTAATTTTGGTGCATTTCTGTGATAACATTAAGGCCAAAAAATGAGAGCTGATCAAAATATATACTTAAGCTTGTATGCAGAACTGATAAAAAATAATGTTTCCTCTCCCATAACAGTCTTCACGCTGAACTGCTAAATCTACAGGCCGAGAGCAATTTTATCAGCCTGGGCTGCCATATGGAGCCACATATAAGAAAAAGCATTTGTAGAAATGATCACAAACGTGTAAAGAGGGCAAATTACAAATCTATCTTTTTGTGAAAGGTATATTTGTCATGAATCTTGGTTTCCATTTTCTAGAGTAGTCTTTGTAGATAAATAATAGAATAAGAGTATTGTAGATAAATAATAGAATAAGAGTATTGTAGATAAATAATAGAATAAGAGTATTTACCAAAGCATGAAGATCATACATAACACCAAGATGTTTCCATATCTGTCCGGCTGTTATTTTTTTCTGGCTGATGTTGTTCAGTTTTTCATGTATAAGAGCTAACTGAAAGTATCTATTGACCCCTAAAAAAAAGAATATTTGTCATAATATTAGAATATCAATCACCTCTCTTATTGGTATACAAAACATTGATGTTAATCATGTTAATTTTGCTTTCTTGAACATGTTGAAGTAAGGTAATTTAAAATTTTTGCTTTCCATTAAATTTACCAAATTCAATGAAAATTTCAAACTACTGGCCAGCATGGTATTTGTATATTTTAGAAAGCACATACATACTTAGTAAAATAATCACCTAGTCCATGACTGAATTGAACATAATATAAATAACACATAGCTTAGCCTTAGAGGGTGACTGTCCTAAAAGTGAGAGGTTTAGCTAGCTCTAAAACCAGGTTCAATCCACCATTTTCCTAATATGAAATGCATGTAGTGTATCAAGTCAGGAATATGACAGTTGTTATCTATTGGCTTGATGTGTTTGAGCTTTCTCTTTTGCCATTTGATAAAAGGCTTTCCTGTTTGAATTTTCATCGGAGTTCAGTATTTGTGTGATTTTACTTTTTTTAAACGATATTTTAGGGGACCATTGACATAGACTGAAGATAATTTTACAATGGAGGGGATCATACACCTTATCGCTATGTCAGTATTTGTCCGTTATTACTGAACATGTATCATAAAGGATCCAATAAAATTTTTATGTCTTAATATGGGGACGAAGTCCCCAATAACAGTAGAAAATTCAATGAAGAAAAAAAAAAAAAAAAAAAGATCTGGAAAATTTTCCCGATATTTTCATTGTACTAATGAACTCAAAATCGTTCAATTTTTTTTTGTCGCGTTTTTGAGTTTCCAGATCTGCACAGAAATCTACTTCTGTTTCCGGTCTTCTTCACATGAGACTTTGAATAAAATGTATATTTATCAGTCTAAGAAAGGAACTCAATACTAATTCATTTTTAAAAATTGTTTGTTATAAAAAAAAAACGTTACCTGATGAAAGCGTTTCTTTGTTTACATTGAATATGACGTCCTAACTTAAATAACGTCACAACTAAAATCCCTAACAACAGAACCAAATTCGGAAACGTTACGTTCTTTGTTTACATTGAATATGACGTCATAACGTCACAACTAAATCCCTAACAACAGAACCAAAATCGGAAACGTTACGGTATTTCCGTTTCTCTTTTTAACATGTTTGATTTATAAAAAAAATCATACAGACTTCGTCCTAATTCACAGGTTATGCCTGCCTCATATTAGAAAATATCTGACACCACAATGGAACAGTGATTGTTGTATGATGTCAAAAGTTCAAGCCAGACAGATTTTCAGGTCGAGCAGGGACAGATTTCCAAATAATGAAAATAGTGACAAGCCACAAGGTGAATTTTATGGGGTCTGGACATAATTTAACGAAGGCTGTGCACCATGATGAAACATGTCATGGAGATCCCTGAATTTTACACTATTTGGACTTGACATTATTTGTTTTTATTTTGGTACTGCTATAATTAACCTATATTAAACTTATATATAAGGGGAGATAAGTTCTCTCAGTTTTCAAAATCAGTGATTTTTACTATATTTGATGATTGTTACGGTAGTTGCTGTTGCGTAGTAAATCTAAATTGATTTTTGTCCATTCAAAATTATTACCAACTGGTTTGTGTCCTCTCATGGCATGTAATAAATTAACTTCCAAATCTACACCCCAGACAAGGTTCTCAGTGTCCACCATTTTTAAATTATACTGGATCTTAATTAATAATCTTCCTTGCTCATCGTTATAATTTATTTTTAACCAGTCTTTTCGTAGTTTCGTAATGAATATCGCCAATATGTTATTAATATTATTAGTACATCACCTTTAAATTGGTTTGATAATATTTTTTCTATATAATTTATACATGGATATATTAAAAAATTATATGCTTAAAACATATTTTATAACTCTGCTTGTTTCCATGTGGGAAATTTCAAAACTACTTTTGCTTTGATACACTTTACGTAAAGAACGATGTTTGAATGAAAATGTGTTGATTTTTTTGTTTTATTCAAAGTTAATGTTCATTTGTTTATTTAACAATGTACGAAGAGGAGAACTGGGATGACGAAATAGCTGGTTTGCCTCCCAAATCTATGCCACAACCTCCTGTGGCTAGACAAGAATGGAGACCATCATCTTCATCTTTTTCAAGGGAACAAAAATCAAACACAGTATGCACTTGTAATCATCAAACTATACTCCTAACTAATAAATACTTACTCCAAAGTGTATCCCTTAATAATGATACTTCTCCTTTATTTATCGCACTTTCTAGATTTGCAGGTATATTGACTTACTAATCCTCTCATAATGTGACTTTAATTGCCTAGATATAAGTCTCAGTTGGCGTTGATTAAGGAGACTGAACAGTGTCTTCTGCAATGAGACGGCTAGAAAGTGCATTTTTTCAAGTAGTTCCTACTTCAATCATCAATTTTTATGCCTGTTGGTACAAATTCTTACTGATCAGTAGCAGACGATAAATCATTCATGTACTGGTTCAGATAGCATTAACATCTAATAGACTTACAAAATCATGCATTTCCCCATACATTTATTGCTACCAGTTAGTTTCAAACAAAATTGTTATATTAAACTTAAATTACTCTACATTTTCGTAAATTTTTATGAAATATTTTCCACTGTCACTTCTGGGCCATGCCAGGTTCATTATAGGTAGAGATAATTGTAAGCAGCAAGATCTACAAATGTATCACCAACACCAAAACACAATTTTGTCATGAATCCTTCTGTGTCCTTTGCTTAATATGCACTTGGACCAAGGTGAGCGACACAGGCTCTTTAGAGCCTCTAGTTTATGTCCAATTTTTCTGTGTCCACAATTTATAATCCAATAGACAGGATTATCATATCAGATTTAAAGTTCATTCAAAGTGAAAAAGATGATCGAGGCTTATATTTTTAATGATGTAACCTTTAACAGACATGCATTTTTTTGGCCTAAGTATCAGATTATTGAAAGAGAGAAATTTGAGGTTTCATTTTTCAAATACTTTTTCATCATTCCCCAAAATTGACTGTTTTTAAAAAGCCAAAAATTTGTTATCTTTGAAGTCTTGTGTTGGCAGACCAGGTAGAATTTCATTTCATCAAGGTTAATTCAAAATTTGTGTACCACACAATGCATCCTATATATATTTATTTTAATATCAGTTTCTCTACTAACCTCATTGACAGTCAAAAGTAGAATTTTATATGAATATCTCAATTAGTATAATATGCAACTAGTCAGTTGATAAAGATTAAAGAGTCAGATGTCTAATTTTCAATTCAAATAAGCATCATCATGATCATTTTTGTGGCAATTTTGAATGACCTTGAATATTACTATGTTGTTGAAGAATTGTTCATTCTCATTTGTATGTTAATTTTTATTGTACAAGGTAAAATCACAAGACCACATTACATTTCCAGAAGTCAAAATTTTTAATATTTGACTCCTGGTTATGGATAGAATTGGAATGTACATTTAGGGGTCTCAAATATTTACCAAGAAAATCAAAATAAATGGAGACATGATAAATGAAAAAGAGCAAGTTAAGCTTTTGAAGTATGAGAAAATTAAAATGAATTAATTGCATGATTTAAGGTGGTACCTAACACTACAGGGAGATAACTCTGTAAAATCAGCAGAACGTTTTCATGATGTTGTGTTCATAAGGAAATATTATGCTTCTCAATGATCAAAATAAGTGTTTGTCAAATGCTATATAACCAGTGTAATTTTTCTGATAAAATGGTTGGTTCAAATTTTTTGAAATTTTATATAATTTTTGTCAAAGGGTCAAAGTAAATACTTTGTCAAAATTTTAAGAAAATTAAACAAGGCAAATTAATTTTTGTTAAAGTGTTAGGTACCACCTTATATCCTCATATCTTGTAAAAAAGTTACATATATTTACCTTGTACACTAACTCAATGTTTTGTTGACAACTTTTCAAGTTACTTTATGCTTTGTTCTCTGATGGTTATTTCAAAAATACATACACATGGGGTCAGGAGGCACTGAAATGAAATGTTGTTAAATGATAGTCTAGTAGGATGTGTTTTACTGTGACACTACTTTTGTTCGTGGGTAGGGGTACCATGGTTTTTTTCGTTATTGGGTTCAACCATGAATTCAAATTCCCAATGAAATGTGAACTATGTTCTAAGAAAATTTTGAAAATCCAGAAATTCAATAGCCACAAATAAAAGTACTTTTACAGTATTTTATAAATCAGCAGAAATTAATGTGCAAAATGTGACCTGTCCTGACCCCAATTTATTTATTTCTGGAATAGCTTTATCATGTTTAATTATTCAGTTATACATTGTATGTTACTTATATTGTTGTTTATAAGTTTTAAATACAAACTTTTTTTTGAATATCATGAAAAGGATAAAAGCTTAAATATGTTAAATGCATTGTTTCTAATATCTTAATATTTTTCATTAATATGCATCTTAAAGAAAATACTGTTTTGTCATTTTCACATGTCTAACATTGTCTAACAACAGCTTTCTTTGTGACCATATTTTGTATTAATTTTCTACATGGACATTTTTTTAGATGAATTAGATAAAAGAAATTAAAGGATAAAAACTAATTTTATAGAATTATAAGATGTAATCATAAGTAAGAAATGTATTTTATTTTTACAGCCCAGAATGAATACTGACACTACTTGGATGGGAAAGTCTAGAGGAAGAGGATTTTCTTCCAATGCTGATCAAGACAACAATTGGAGAAATAGAGACACTAACACAAACTCTTTCAGTGGTAGAGGAGGCGTGATGGGCTTTGGTAGAGGGGATAATTCAAACAGAGGCTTTGGTAGTAGTAATGATAGTGGACAGAGGTCATTTGGCCAAAATGCAGATCAAAATGGACAAAGTGATTCTCCCACTATACGTGTAGATTCATCTAAGATTGGAAGAGTTATTGGTAAATACAATTCTAAATGAATGTTTTCTTTAATCAAATTTCGAATGTAAAAATTCTTGGTAGCCTTAAATCAACTTCTTTCCCTCGAAGTTAATCTTTTTTTCTTTTACAGGAAAAGGGGGTTCAAAGATCAGGGAATTACAGGATGAAACTGGTGCTACAATCAATGTAAGTTTACATGTTAATACTGAAATCATCATTGGCGAGCTGAGACTACACTTAAAATATAAACACTGACCTAACATTAAATGCTGTAGAGAGTTATTTGGTTGTTCATCTTCCAACTCCCAACTGTGTTCTTTCAAATTTTTAAAACTTTGCACAGTGATTGAACACATGTTGAAGATGTGCTTTAGTAAGGTCAGTTTGATTAATTTTTTGTCGTTTGAAACATCCGTAACTAAATAAACTCATCATAGATACCAGGATTAAATTTCACCTTTTCGCCAAACACACAATGTGCTACAAAAGACTCATCAATGACCCTCGAATGCAAAAAAGTTAAAAGGCCAAATAAAGTACGAAGTTGAAGAGCATTGAGCACCAAAGTTCCTAAAAGTTTTGCCAAATACAGCTAAGGTACATGTAATCTATTTCTGAGATAGAAAAGCCTTAGTATACAGTTTCCTTCCATGATTGTGAGAGAGGTCAACCTTACACATGTACAAATCTTGCCATAATGAGTTTTCTGGCTTAGTGCTATATCTTTGAAAATTCTTTGTTATTAAAAAAAAAGAATTGGAGTATTTATGTATTGAGATTGAAAAGTAAAATATTTTCTGTTTGTGGTCGTTCTTTACAGATTAGTAAAGATGATGATGGTAGTGGTCAGAAGGAAATACAGTTAGAGGGGTCACCTGACGCTGTAGCAAAGGCCAAAGAAATGATCAATGAGCTGACACAAGATGACGGTGGGGGTTTTGGACGAAGAGATAATTCAAATAGAGGTTTTGGTAGCGGGGGTGATTCAAATAGAGGTTTTGGTAGAAGTAATGATAGCGGCCAGAGTGATTCTTCCACTATACGTGTAGATTCATCTAAGATTGGAAGAGTTATTGGTAAATAGAAATACAAAATCTTCCTATAGCTATGAAAATAAATACAATCCTTATTCATATGGTTTTATTTGTAACCATAATTTTCTTTTCTTTATAAGTAGATAAATAATTATTGATATATTAATATAACCTTGTTTTGGAATGTTAAAATTCTTGGTAGCATTTAATAAACTTAATCTTTTTTTTCTTTTACAGGAAAAGGTGGATCAAAGATCAGGGAATTACAGGATGAAACTGGTGCTAAAATCAATGTAAGTATATAAAAGAAGATGTGGTATGTTTGCCTATGAGACAACTCTCCACAAGAGACCAAATGACACTGAAATTAACAACTACAGTCTATAGGTCACTGTATGACCTTCAACAATGAGCAAAGCCCATACCACATAGTCAGCTATAAAAGGCCAAAAAATGACAAATGTAAAACAATTCCAACGTGAAAACTAATGGTCTAATATATGTACAAAAAATAATTGAAAACTAATATGTAACACATAAACAAACGACAATCACTGAATTACAGGCTGCTGACTTGGGACAGGCACATTTACACAGAATGTGGCAGGTGAAACATGTTAGCAGGATCCCAATCCTCCCCTAACCTATACTTAGATTAAGTTTACATTTAGTTTACATTTAATACTAAAATGACAATTGACAAGCTGAGACTAGATATGCTTTGATACTATATCTGCTCTTGAATTTTTACTAGATAACATTTTTGTTCGCTTTGGAGATTCCGTATATCTTCAGGTTATCGGAATTCCAATGGGACTAACTGTGCACCACTTATTGCGGACCTGTTTTTGTATTGCTATGAGTTACAATTTATGACAAAAATCAGCAAAGACATCGAAACAACATCTGATACACAAATTTAATAATACTTTTAGATATTTGGATGATATTTTAGCTCTCAATAATGACGACTTCAGTATTTTTTATAATTTATGATAAAAGAGATGATTTCTCATTTCCTATCGTTAATTATCCATTTTTAGATGGTGACGTTCCCTTGTCACCATCTTACAGAGTTTATATATCTCAACTTGTACGATTCGCTCGTGTATGTAACAATGTTTTAGATTTTAACGAGAGAAATTTATGTATTACTGAAAAATTATTACACCAGGGTTTTCGATATCACAAACTAGTCAAAACATTTACTAAATTTTATCATCGGTATAAGGACATCATTCGTAAATATAGCTCAACATGCAGACTTCTTATACGTTCAGGTATTTCACATCCAATATTTTATGGAAATATTCTTTATAAAGCACAAAAATGTCAGTATTCACCTCAAAAGCTAACAATTACAAAACCTTTAAATAGACTTATTAAGAAGGGATATAGTAACGATACTGTTGTCAGGTCATTAAAGATTGCATATTTTGGCGTTAATATTGATTCACTTATAGGGTCTTTGCATCGGAACTAAACACATTTATTCTTAATAAACCAGTTGTTGGCATGACACGGGTTATGTTCTTCTCATATATGTTATGATGGTATGATACTAAACCCCTCACGGAGAGGATTGTGCCTGATATTCATATGATGAAGACATAATTTTTCAATCAGTTTAATTGAGGTCTGGTGCTGGCATGTCAGTTAACTGCTAGTAGTCTGATGTTATTTATGTATTATTGTCATTTTGTTTATTTTCTTTGGTTACATCTTCTGACATCAGACTCGAACTTCTCTTGAACTGAATTTTAATGGGCGTATTGTTATGCGTTTACTTTTCTGCATTGGCTAGAGGTATAGGGGGAGGGTTGAGATCTCACAAACATGTTAAACCCCGCCGCATTTTTGCGCCTGTCCCAAGTCAGGAGCCTCTGGCCTTTGTTAGTCTTGTATCATTTTAACTTTTAGTTTCTTGTGTACAATTTGGAGTTTAGTATGGTGTTCATTATCACTGAACCAGTATATATTTGTTTAGGGGCCAGTTGAAGGACGCCTCCGGGTGCGAGAATTTCTCATTGCATTGAAGACCTGTTGGTGACCTTCTGCTGTTGTCTGCTCTATGGTCGGGTTGTTGTCTCTTTGGCACATTCCCCATTTCCATTCTCAATTTTATTAAAATATTAAAAGAGTTACCCACTGAAGGTATTTTATTGGTATTTTATTTTTAACATGTTGAAAGTAAGCAGAAAATTATCAGTATACTGATATTATAGAAATCTTTGGATTGTGAAACAGCTTGGCTACAATGATCAACCTCACTTGAATCCTTAACTTAAATATTTACTAGAACACACCCGCGAAATCGCGGGCATTCAGAGCGTAGTTTAAAGTATGTAAAGTGTTGTTTGAAGAATTTTGTAAAAATGACTGGAAAATTTCAGCAAAAGTGTCATTATTCATAGGTTATTGGGGACCGGAAAATGTTTTTTTTTCATCCCTCCTCGTTTATTTCCAAAATTCCAAATTTTGGTTTTCTATCAATTTCAATATGAACATACCTTTAGTATGCTATGAACATTTAAGTATCATGAGTAAGGAGCCTGTAATTCAGTGGTTGCTGTTTGTTTATGTGTTACATATTTGTTTTTCGTTCATTTTTTGTAGGGGGTCTCATTGGGGAAAAAAAGGGGGGTTCTGATCCCGGATCCCGCTTACTGTTTTGTCAGATTCCCGTATCCCGCTTACACTACGAATGAAAGCAATGAGACTCACTTTGTACATAAATAAGGCCGCTAGTTTTCTCGTTTGAATTGTTTTTCATCGTCATGTCGGGGCCTTTTAAAGCTGAGTATGGGGTATGGGCTTTGCTCGTTGTTGAAGGCCATACGGTGACCTATAGTTATTAATTTCTGTGTCATTTTTGGTCACTTGTGGAGAGTTATATCAACATGGCAATCATACCACATCTTCTTTTTTTTTGTAATCAATGAATTTTGTAAAAGGTTTAAAGACTGGAGTATTTCAGAAAAGGTATCAAAAGTTCACATGAATTATTTTAGCGCTTATCTGTATATTACGAACATTCATTACTATATAAATAAAGTGTATTTACTTTCAATTCGATCCATGGTGATCATTGATATAGTATACAGACCCTCTATTTAATAAACTCTGTGACCGCCGTGGATAGTTAACTTGAAAATGATAGCTGATATAATTAAAATGCACTTTATTCGTAGTATATGTATGTTCAAAGAAAAACGCAAACCGGAAAACTAATCTGACTTAAAATTTCGTCCAATGACGGGACAAAATCTGGATGCCTTTTTTCTCGTTTTTCTCCCAAAATAACTCAATCTGAATAACCATATGAATGGATGACAAATGCGACTATGCACTGTACATATAGGACACAGAGGCGTGTTGATTAATTCATTGTGGAAAGAAGAGAAGCGACACACAAAATGAGGTCTTCTCGTTTAATAGTATAGATATTTCTGTCCCACCCACAATCCAACATGGCAGCCTTCATTATAAATAGAGGATTGGGATAAAATTTTAAAAATGTGAAATTCTTCAAGCTGTTAATGACTGATTTTAATTTACAAATGTGAAAGTGTGCACCTTCTTTTTGGAAAGATTTGATATTATCTTTCTGGTTTACTATGTACAGAACTAACAAGTATTTATTGTCATTTTATGCTGTAAAGAATGTATGGGTTGTTTCAACTTCAACCTAAACAGTTTCCTTAAAAAATCTTAAAGATTTGCACAGGTTGAAGATGTGCACTCTTTAGTAAGGTCAGTTGGATTAATTGCTTTTTTAGCTCACCTAGCCCAAAGGGCCAAGTGAGCTTTTCTCATCACTTGGCGTCTGCGTCCGTCATCGTTAACTTTTACAAAAATCTTCTCCTCTGAAACTACTAGCCAAATCAAATCAAACTTGACCGCAATCATCATTAGGGTATCTAGTTTAAAAAATGTGTGGGGTGACCCGTCCAACCAACCAAGATGGCTGCCATGACTAAAAATAGAACATAGGGGTACAATGTAGATTTTTGCTTATAACTCTGAAACCAAAACATTTAGAGCAAATCTGACATGGGGGGTACAATTGTTAATCAAGTCAAGATTTATCTGTCCTGAAATTTTCAGATGAATCGGACAACCGGTTGTTGGGTTGCTGCCCCTAAATTGGTAATTTTAAGGAAATTTTGCTGTTTTGGGGTTACTATCTTGAATATTATTATAGATAGAGATAAACTGTTAACAGCAATAATGTTCAGCAAAGTAAGATTTACAAATAAGGCAACAAGACGAAAATGGTCAGTTGACCCCTTAAGGAGTTATTGCACTTTATAGTCATTTTTTACCATTTAAAAAAAAAAAATTGTAATCTTTTTAAAAAATCTTCTCTGAAACTACTGGGCCAAATTTAACCAAACTTGGTCACAATTATCATTGGAGTATGTAGTTAAAAAAATGTTTGGAGTGACCCGGCCAACCAACCAAGATGGCCACCATGACTAAAAATAAAACATAGGGGTAAAATGTAAATTTTTGCTTATGACTCTGAAACCAAAGCATTTAGAGCAAATCTGACATGGGGTACAATTGTTAATCAAGTCAAGATCTATCTGTCCTAAAATTTTCGACGAATCAGACAACTGGTTGTTTGATTGCTGCCCCTGAATTGGTGTTTTTTTAAGGTTTTTTGGGTTATTATCTTGAATATTTTTATAGATAGAGATAAACTGTAAACAGCAATAATGTTCAGAAAAGTAAGATCTACAAATAGGTCAACATGACCAAAATTGTCTGTTGACCCCTTAAGGAGTTATTGCCCTGATATATAATTAATAGTCAATTTTCATAAGGCTCTGTTATTAATGGGCCAAGTTCATTATAATTAGAGATAATTGTAAGTAGCAAGAACGTTCAGTAAAGTAAGAACTTCAAACACATTACCATCACCAAAACACAATTTTGTCATGAATCCATCTGTGTCCTTTGTTTAATATGCACAAAGACCAAGGTGAGCGACACAGGCTCTTTAGAGTCTCTAGTTATGGTTTCTCCAAGTATGGAACTTTTTGTCATTGAAGGTCTTAGAAGGTACTCAGTTTGAAACATGTGTATATTAGTTTTCTTCCATCATAATTTAGAAATTGCATCCTCTTTTACTTTTTTGTAGAGAACAAACAGGGGTAAACCTTACACATGTACATGTACATGTTATCTGGCTTAACTGCTTTTGGTATAGAAATTACTTTTTGATCTGTGGCCATTCTTTGTAGATAAGTAAAGACGATGATGGTAGTGGTCAAAAGGAAATACAGTTAGAGGGGTCACCTGATGCTGTAGCAAAGGCCAAAGAAATGATCATTGAGCTGACACAAGATGACGGTGGGGGTTTTGGACGGAGAGAAGATTCAAATAGAGGCTTTGGAGGAAGAGACAATTCAAATAGAGGCTTTGGTAGTGGGGGTGTTTCAAACGGAGGAGGTTTTGGTAGTGGGGGTGATTCGAACAGAGGAGGTTTTGGTAGCAGTAATGATAGTGGACAGAGGTCATTTGGCCGAAATGAAGATCAAAATGGACAGAGTGATTCTTCAACTATACGTATAGATTCATCTATGATTGGAAGAGTTATTGGTAAATAGAATTGAAAATCAGTACAATATTTATTCTGATAGTTTTATTTGTAACCATAAATAAGATATTTGGTATTAATAGACAACACCAGGATTTTTGGGATACGATTGCTTTCAAGCAATCTGTAGACTTTTACCGTTGACTCAGGGCTGCATTCCCTCTCGTCAACCGTTTTATTCTAAACATTCAGCAACATCTCAGATTCTTATGATTGTCTTGCTTTAAAAGGTAAAAAAGAGGCCAAAGGATTGAACATAAACAACTTTCCTGTAATGTTCTTCTCATAATCGTCATGTTTGATATTTCCCTTGACCTATATGCATGTTTTTAACAACACGGAAAATCAGAATTAAGCAGTATTTATATTTAGTGTGTTTATAAATTTAGAAACACATCAGAGGGAATTCCCCAGTTTTGATAAATGCGAGAGTTCTCTTGACTTCCGATAATTCTATTTCTGTCATATAAGAACTGAAGTGGAGTTTTTCCATATTTACCGTTATGAAACTGATATTTAATACTGTACTCTCATAAAGAAATGGAGAACCATTCATCATATCATTTAATAAACATTCTTGTTCCAAATCGCAAGTAGCAGGTTTGTTTATGTATTAATGCGCATGCGTATAGTTTTCTTGATTTCAAGAGGTATCAGATTGAGTAGTTGCTCTGGAATCCCCGCTTCATTGATTAATTTGAAACTCCTGGGACTCTTTCTATGTCTGTCTGCTATTGAGGGTTATTGTTGTTGCATAATTTCAAATCATATGCATCATTTAAATTAAAATAAATGTAGTTTTTACCTATAACACTCCTTCAGCCGAAATGGAGTCTTCCATATTATCGTTTCGAGTTGTCTCCCTTCCGGAAGTATTTTCCGTCAAAATCGAAATACAATACTATCCAGCTGTACTAGGGCTGCCAAAAATGCGTGAGACTCACGCATGTTCATGCTTTTTTGCGGCAGTATCTTTGGATCTATTTTTTCCCTCTTTGATCTTTTCAATTTTGGCCAAATCTCACGCATTTGCTTAATTAAAAGTTGGCAGAACTGCTATACATGTGTCAAGGAAAACTATGGCAATTGTATCCCTCAGAGCATTCTGCTCTTTGATTTAATTTGTTGGTTTATTGAACTGCCGACCTTAATATCTGATTTGCAGCATAAAAAGAGAGTATACATTTAAATGATTTCATGCGTTTTTATTCCCGCCCACCCTTACAATTACATTATCTCTGAAATGTAAATAAAAATATTCTTTTTTATGAAATTAAATGCATTAAACATAAACAAAACTGACAACACATATTGTGTTGAAAAAAACAAAAATTAAAAAAAATTCAGTATGTTTACATATCTAAAAATAGACAAATCAATCAAAACTAACCTTGAAATGTCTGTGCAAATAACTTTGCAGAGTGAAGCTGTGTTTTATTCCCATTACAATAAGTTTGTTTCCCTCTTTTTCATAATGCCCTATGATATGTCATCTCAATCATAGATGTAATGAACCTGTCCAAATGTGAAAGACGTCAAGTTAAAGATGCTAATGTGGCATAAAGCAAACAACAATCAATCAATCAATCAATCAATCAATCAATCATCAAGTTAAAGTAGTAGATATTCACACACAATTTGAAATTTTTCTTGTTTCATAGATATTAAAAATATTAAGTTCATCCATTTGGATTTTTTTTTGGCTTATTTTGGTACGACTTGTTTGCAATTTATATTTGTTATTTTCATGCTTGAGGATGACCATGTTTCTTGAAATTTGATAAAAAGCAACATGGACCTGTGTTTTCTTATTCATAAAATGACGATTTAATTTCGTCTTTGTTTGTTGACAGATCCCCCTTTTCAGAAATTGTATGACATTGGCATGCATTTTTTATGTTTAAAACAGCTAAAGGCTGTTCCAAAAATAAATTTATGTGGGGGGGGGGGGGGGGGAGGCCACCATGCATACATTTTAAATTGGACTGTTTCATTTAAATGTTCAAGCAATCTGTCTAAAAAAACCACCACCCGTCAAATTTTAATAAAAGTGCCTTCCTTCCCCATACTATTAATGGCAGCAGGCCTTTTGCGCCAATTACTGTTTTTCAGGGCTATTATTTGCTACAAATTTTGTTTTCAAAATGTATCAATTGCGCCAATATTCGGAACTCATTTGCGCCAATTTACCTGGACACATATCTATCATAAATATTAATGATTAATATTTATTCTTATGTTTGGCTTAAAATTAATCATATGTTCGGAGATATATTTCACTATGAAGATGAGCATCTGGAGAGAAATGACTAGAAGTGCAATAGACAGTCCATGTACAGAGAGAGAAGAAAAATTATTGCTTTGCTGAATATTTTTAAATACAAGATATGCCAAAAGTGAAAAAAATAGAAGCTTTTGATAATTTTTTTTTTTTTTTTTTAAATTATACATACTTTATTGAAAACTTTCACATTTGTTAGTTTGATACAGAAAGTACCGGTACCTTATCCCGGCCTCGTTAAACATTAGATTGTATATTTAGAAAAATTGTTAGTAATTGTTAGTATTCAAAATTATAAAATATATATACAGTATATTGTGTATCAATTATTTCAATGTTGATCAATAAAGTGAGAATTTTATTTAAGAGAGAAAGTGAGAAGAGAAGAGAAAATAATAAATAAATAAAACACAAAAGCAAAACAAAAACAAAAAAATAAAAACTAGAGAAAAAAAAATTAAAATAAAAAATAAAAAGTCCTTGAAATTTGGAATTTGGCAGCAGTATTTTTTTTCTTAAGATACAACATTAAATAAAGTTGGTTTTCCATTGTAAATAATTCATACAAACACAAATCAGATATTAAAGAATGTATATGCATTTTAGGCACAAAACAAGAACAAAAGACAATAAACAATAAATAACATATAACAGTATATTATATAAAAACATATATGTTGGTGTGAGAAGGCTAAAATAAAATGCACAATAA
This sequence comes from Mytilus galloprovincialis, assembly GCA_037788925.1. Classification (NCBI taxonomy): domain Eukaryota; kingdom Metazoa; phylum Mollusca; class Bivalvia; order Mytilida; family Mytilidae; genus Mytilus; species Mytilus galloprovincialis. The sequence goes on along the minus strand of CM075330.1, from coordinate 121,571,735 downwards.
CATTACATAGGGTAATGCTAATTAGGTTGCTTAAGTGTAAATTATTCTAATAATGGAAGCCAGGGGTCCCAGTAGAGGTTGGCAATGTGAAGAGGCTTTGTTTTAAAAAATATATTCTTTTCTAGTATTAGATTTTCTTTTAGATAGTTTTTCAGCCCTGCAAAATTTACTTGATTTTCACACAGTTTTGTTCTATAGATAAAGAATTTTGATAAAAGTATTATTAAGTTTTTTATTTTATTATTTTCTGTTTTTCCTAAGTTTCTGAATAAAATTATATCCATGTTAAATGGAATAATTATTTGTGTTTGGTTAAAAATCCAATCCATGAGTCTTATCCACAGATCTGCTATTTTATGGCATGTCCAAAATATGTGTTCAATATTTTCAGTAAATTCATTGCAGAAAGTACATTTATCGCTTTGTTTTATTTTTATTTTGAATAAAAATTTATTTGTGCCCAATATTCTGTGTATTATTCTATATTGGAACCAGTGGAGTTTTGAGCTTTTTGTGGAGTAAAAAGACATATTATGCACAGTTTTCCAATCAAAATTTTTGTTGAGTGTTAAGGACCATTTTTCTTCACATCTAAGTTTAGTACTGCTTTTTTCAAATAAAACATTATACATATCTTTCGAGCCTTTTCTTGATAAAAAAAATATTCTTATATTATTCGGCATAATTGGTCCTAGTGTTTTATAACAATTGTTTATGGATATATAGTTTTTTAAAGCCTTTTTATATGATTTTATTGATGAAATGACCCCATTATAAGTAAGAAAGTTTGACTTAATTTTATAAATGTTTTGGAATTGTTGAAAAGTCATTAGTTTTCCCTCATCGTTTAATAAATCATTTATCAAAAAGATCCCTTTATCTATCCAGTCTTTATAGAAAATGGATGTTGTTCCTATTTTTATGTTTTCATTATTCCAGAGCGATACTGATAAAAACTCCTCTTCATTTTTTGGTATGAATTTATTTTGTAAATCTGTCCAAGCTTTAAAAACTTCTTCCCAAAAAGGGTTTTTACATCTTTTTGTTGGGCCTAAATAAACTAGGTTTTCAATACTAATTTTTTCAGTACTTTCTAATAGCTTATTTAGTTTTGGGTTGTTTTTTAACAACCGTCTTATCCAAGTTAGTTTCAATCCTTTTATATATTTGTCAATATCTATCATTTTCAGCCCTCCTAATTTGTGTTCAGAACATAATATTTCTCTTTTTATCTTGTCAGGTTTGTTTTCCCAAATAAATGAATAAATTTTGTCAGTTAGTTGTTTTAAAGTATTTTTGCATGGTGCTTGTAATGTTAAAAACAGATGGTTCAATTTTGAAATAATTAGTGTCTTAATGATAGTTATTTTTCCAACTGGTGTTAATGCTTGTTTAGACCAAATTTTTATTATATTTTCAATTTCTTTAATTCTTGGACCATAATTCAACAGTTCCATTTCATGCAGATTAACAGAAAGTTTATTCCTAGTAATGTAAACCTACTGGAACCCCATTCCAATCCCCATTTTACACACATTGTGTCTTGACTATATTTTTTTTTGCCTATCCACACCACCTTTGTTTTGTCCAAGTTCATATGGAGACCAGACATTTCAGCATATTTTTGGAGTAAGCGAAGAGATGCATCTAGAGATTTAGGTGTACCGTCAAGTATTATTGAAGTGTCATCTGTGTATTGGGAGATAAGATATTCTGTGTCATCAATTTTAATTCCTTTAATTTCTTTGTTCTTTCTGATTAAAATTCCTAGAATTTCAGCTCATAAAAGAAAAATATAAGGTGATAAAGGATCCCCTTGACAACAGCCTCTTTGAATCTGAAAGAAATATGATAAAAAAACAGTTTTGGGATACTGATGAGCTTATATTTGTGTAAAAGGTCTTTATCCAAAGTTTTATAGAGGGTCCAAAATTGAAAAAGTCTAATATTTCATTTATGAATTTCCATGATACCGAATCAAAAACTTTTTCAAAATCTATGAGAAGGAGGAGACCTGGCAAATCATTTACCTCTGTATAGAATAAAATATTATATATGAGACGAGTGTTTTCTCCCATATATCTTCCAGGAAGAAAACCTGTCTGATCATTGCTAATAATAATGGGAAGAACAGATTTGATACGCTCTGCTATACAACTTGATGCTAGTTTATATGTTGTATTCAAAAGACTTATTGGTCGCCAATTTTTCATAAACTGTCTAGGTTTGTCACCTTTTGGTAAACAAGTAATAATACCCTGTTTTTGAGTTATTGATAATTCCCCCTTTTGTAACCATAAATTATAGATCTGAAAACAAATTTTCCTACATCTGTCCAAAAGAATTTAAAGAATTCATTTGTAAAGCCATCTGACCCTGGACTTTTCTCATTTTTCATTCTACGCATAGCTGTTGTCAATTCATTATAAGTTATCTCCCCCTCTAAAGATTCTTTTAAAGTATCATTTAATTTTTTAATATCAGAATCAGGTATTTCACTATTAAGATTTACTTTACTCAAGCTTTCTGTTTTAGTATACAGTTTTTTATAGTAATTTTTGGCCTCTTCTAATATTTTATCTTGTTTACAAATTGTCTCCCCTTTTTCGTTAACTAGTTTGGGGATGGTTTTATTTATAAAATGTTTAGTTTCCGTATTAAAAAAAAAGCTAGATGGCTTTTCCCCTTCTTCAATCCATTGCATTTTTGACCTGATATAGTATCCCCTCATTTTTTCTTTCCTTATTATTCTAAGATCAGATTTATGGTGTTCAATTTCATTTAATATTTCCTCTGTTAAGATGCTTTCCTCTAATTTCTGAATTTTTTCTGATAATATTTTTTTCTCTTTATCTCTTTCCTTCTTTTTATAAGATGCATAGGAAATAGTTTTTCCTCTGATTTCTGTAAGTAATATTTCTAAAAAAAGTTGGTCATTTATTGTAAAGTGGATGTCTAAATCATTATTTTCTTCTAACGTTTCTCTATTATATACTAATGATGCATATTGGTCTTTTACTTTAAGTATAGTGTCTTTTATAGTTTTGGAGTATTCAATATCATGTAAAAGTGAGTTGTTAAATTTCCATAATCCTTTTCCAAGTATGAAGTCATTCATCTTCAGATTTAATATTATTGGGGACTGATCTGATCTATAGCTGTTGTGGTTTTGTACATCAATTACATTTTGATTAAGTTCTTGGGATATTAAAAAGAAGTCTAATCTTGCTTGTTTTATGGGATTAGCTTTTCTCCATGTAAACTGTTTTAAATCTGGATTAATTTCCCTAAAGGGGTCTGTTAAATTATAAAGATCTTTTAAGTCTAGAACTTTCTCCTTAGCTTTTGGGTTATTAATATTTTGATAATTATATGTATCAAGACTTTGGTTTTGTACTAAATTATAGTCTCCAGTTATAACAACTGATGGATTGTTTTAAGTTTCTATCATTCCACTCAGTTTTATATAAAAATCTGGTGTATCTTTGTTTGGACCATATAAGGTTATTAGGGTCATTCTCTTTCCTTCGATTTCCATATCAATTCCTAACAAATTTCCTTGATCGTCTATTTTTACTTTATGTATTTTATACTCAAAGTTTGTTGTCAATAAAATTGCTACCCCTCTTTGATTTGTAGCAAATGAATTAAAAATGCACTCTCCTCCCCATAGATTTTTTATTGATATTTCATCATTTTCTGAAAAATGTGTATCTTGTAAGCAATATATATTACAGTTTTTTGATTTAAGATAATCAAAAACATCTCTTCGCTTCTCTATTGAATTAAGACCTTGACAGTTGTATGAGAGAAATTTTATACTATTATTACTCATTTTCAAGTGATATTTCTATTTTAAAAAACAAAAATATGTATTTTGTTAAATGCATAAAAGAAGATCAAGAAAAAACCCATACAGCTGTGTATTTAAAGTGTGTGAATGTGGAAATATCTTTGAGATGTCTGATCTCACCTGCCATGTCTGAGAAGAATTCAAATTGTAACCAGAATACACCAACAATGCTGCATAATATATTATAAATTACTGTGCCAATAACATGAAATAGAGAAAAAAGACATACAATTTGTAAAATGTAAAAATAGAAAGGAGAAAAAAATGAGATCATATATAATCAAAAAGAGACAAAGCAAGAAAATCAAATAGTTGAAAACAAATTATGTTGTTCAAAAAGTAACATATCCACTACTGTTCTATATTATTTTAAATAACAGAAATGATGTTCTCTATGTGTGATATCTTTATCATTAAAACTAGCTAGAGATGATTATCTCCCTTACATCATAAATCAATATATTGGTTTGTGAGAGTCATTGATTGATATGATAGTTAACTCAGTCATTTAAATATATATATATATATATATATATATATATATATATTTCTTATATTAATTATACCCCCGCTTTAAAAAAGGGGGGGTATACTGTTTTACCTCTGTCTGTCAGTCCGTCCGTCAGTCCGTCCGTCCGTCAGTCCGTCAGTCAGTCCGTCCCATGAAACTTTCGTCACATTTTTCTCAGGAACTACACATCCACCCTTTCTGTAATTTGGTATCAACATTTATGTATGTCAGCCATACCGTGTGATGCGTTTTCAGATTCATCACTTGACAACTTCCTGTGTACCGAACACTTGTCTAATTTTACACATGATATTATCCACTTGCGGCGGGGGTATCATCAGTGAGCAGTAGCTCGCAGTTTCACTTGTTTATCCAAAGATATATCCAAATACATTGTAGTAAGGTTTGTTCAAAAGGTTAGAGAAAGTGAAGAAAAACAATTTATTTCTTTTTTATATCAAAAATCAGCCATCTATGTATTATTTGTGTGTATAGAGATTTCACTCTTTTGCCCAGCTGTATATGTTTTAGAGAGAAAGAAAGCTGGTACTTTATGCATTCAGGTTCATAGTTTGTTTACCTGGTACTTAATATTTCTTATCTTAAAACAATAGTTTGATTTTGACCATATTTCTTATCTTAAAACAATAGTTTGATTTTGACCAGACTATAAATAGTGCATGTATATATGTAGTCAAGAAACTTGCAAAGTTGTGGCTCTTGTTAAATGCACATGTTAAACCTAAGTACAGCAAAATAGCACTAAATAGTTAAAGTGAATGCTAAACATACAGCATAAGGAAGCATTAAATTATGTTAGAGCAATGAATAGCATTTCAAAAATCATGTTAAAACTAATAATTCTAATAGTATATTTTAGTACATTTGTACATACATGTACATGTATCAAGGTGGAACATGGTTGGTACATACAGTACTATGTAGTCTTAATTTTCATAAAAGGGTGCAGATGCTGATGTAAAACATACTAGGTAAAGAAAATTTAAAGTTTGAAATATCAACAATTTAGTCCAAAGAATATATCCCTTTCAAAGTCCAAAACACTACAGGTTTAACACTTTGTGTTTGTTTGACTTACGGCGTGTTGTTGGGTTGTTGTCCCTGTAGTTCAAATCTCACAGGATAATTTTTTAGCCACATATGTTGATGACACAGTGCTGTGTTCCCACCATCCGTTTGGGCTGAAACTCTATCAGTAATGGAACAGAAGTATTCCACAGGAATTATTATGAAATGTTGTATGCATTTCATCCTTTAATGTTTGTCTTTTTGGATAATAAAGTGAAGTTACCAGCGACTACATACATTAAATTAAGAAGTAGTAAGGCGGTAAGAAGAAAGTATGTTTCAGAAAAGGAAACATTTGCTGTGTAAACTGCCGGTTCCAAGTCCGAATAAAATAGGAGGGAAGTGATTTTTCTTCTTATTGGCGCAATCGTATGTTTTATTTTTGGCGCAAATGATACCATGTAATTTTAAAACAGGTGGCGCAAACGTAGCATTTGAGAAAAAAGTTATGGCACAAAAGGACGCATTTTTTGCGCAAACGGATCTCTCCCCAATTAATTCTGGAAAAGCCCTAAGCAACAATATTTGGAATTTAAATTTATGAAATGATGACAATATAGCATACCAAACATTTTGTTAGTCAGGTGAAACATATATTTGTTTTTTTTACGTATTTTTGTCTTGAACGATATATGTTTTTCTTAATTCTCTTCAGACCTAACAACCCTACATTATCATGTTTATCATGTGAAAATCGGTAACAACAAATAAAAAAAAAATCCTGTTCTAAAAACTCATTTGTAAATTAATATGTGTATTAACTTATTTTGGAATGTAAAAATTCTTGATATCCTTAAATAAATTTCATTCCCTTAAAGTTATTTTTTTCTTTTACAGGAAAAGGTGGCTCAAAGATCAGGGAATTACAGGATGAAACTGGTGCTAAAATCAATGTAAGTTTACATGTAATACTGAAATCATCTTTGACCAGCTGAGACTACACTTAATTTAAAATTTTGAAAGTTAGCAGAAAATAATCAGCTTTTAAACATTTTAGAAAACTTTGAAGTTTGAAACAGCTTCGTCATAATGCTAAACCTTACCTGAAATATTCATTTAAATTTTCACAACAAACCAACATGGCAGCCTCTCTTATAAAAAGAAGATTGGGGATAAAATTCTCTAACTTTAGTTTGCCTCAACAAAATGCTATAAAACTTATACGCAATGCTTATTATCACAAAATACAGATCAAATTTAAATCTTGATGGCATCATTTTAACCTTTCTAGAGTTCACCCTTTACAAATGGAAAAATTGCCTCAACTAAATGTTAAGAGACTTATACAGTGCTTATCATCACAAAATACAGATCAAAATTTGAATTTTGGTGGTGTCAATTTAATGAAATTCTTATAATTTGCAAACAAAAATAACTTTATGTTATCTGTTAGCTCCTCTACTATAGGACTTTTTGGACACTGGGCTCCCTTCTATTTTTATTGGAAAGTCAAAAATAGCAGTATTTATGTATCAAGAGCGAAAAGTAAAATATTTTTGATTTGTGGTCATTCTTTGTAGATAAGTAAAGACGATGATGGTAGTGGTCAGAAGGAAATACAGTTAGAGGGGTCACCTGATGCTGTAGCAAAGGCCAAAGAAATGATCAATGAGCTGACACAAGATGACAGAGGTCCACCAAGGTCATTTGGTGGAGGTGGTGGTGGTTTCGGAGGTGGCGGTGGTGGCAGGGGAGGAGGTAAGCATTATATTATTGATCAATGAAATGTTGATTGTGGCAAATGTTTCTGGTTTATTCTGGACAAGATGGTTTCCGAAGCATTTTGGATACTAGCATGTAGTTGGCAATATTTTTAAATTATCTAACATGTTAAAACCTCTAAATGCCAAACTGATGCATGTTTTTAATCTAGTAATGTGGATTCATTTATTTTCGTGGGTATCAAATTTTGTTGGATTGCTTAAAATTTGCCTTTTTTTTGACATTTGTTTTTTCGAGGTTTTGTCAATCTCTGTATGCAAAGCCTATTGGAAATATGTTATTCGTTGAACATTTGAATCATGGTTCACATGTACCTACGAAATCCATGAAAATTAGTATCCAACGAATAATAATGAATCCACAGTCAAGTTTGTGTGCTTTGTTCTTCATTGTAGGACGGACACAATATTTTAGAAAAATAAGTATGGTAAAAAACAACACTTTATTAAATGTAGTCAAATCCATCACATTTAGTTTACCTTTATCATACATGTAATCCGATAAGATGTGATTATCAAAACTAGCCTGACACTTGCAGGTGATACTGACAAATAATGATTATGTGAATTGTACACTTTTCATGACCTTAAGGCCAAAACATTTAATGGTTGATGACGGGTCCATAATAAATATCCAGACTCAGCTTGCCAAAATTATATCAGTTGCATTATGCTTCAATGAATATTAACACCATTTTTATTGTCGAGCCTGCAACTTTTGTTGCAGAAAGCTCGACATAGGGATAGTGATCCGGCGGCTACGGCGGCGGCGGCGGCGGCGGCGGTGTTAGCTAACTTCTTAAAAGCTTTATATTTTAGAAGGTGGAAGACCTAGATGCTTCATACTTTGTATATAGATGCCTCATGTTACGAAGTTTCCGTCAGTCACATGTCCAATGTCCTTGACCTCATTTTCATGGTTCAGTGACCACTTGAAAAAAAAGTTCAGATTTTTTGTAATGTTGAATTCTCTCTTATTATAAGTAATAGGATAACTATATTTGATATGTGCGTACCTTGAAAGGTCCTCATGTCTGTCAGACAGTTTTCACTTGACCTCGACCTCATTTCATGGATCAGTGAACAAGGTTAAGTTTTGGTGGTCAAGTCCATATCTCAGATACTACAAGCAATAGGGCTAGTATATTCGGTGTATGGAAGAACTGTAAGGTGTACATGTCCAACTGGCAGGTGTCATCTGACCTTGACCTCATTTTCATGGTTCAGTGGTTATAGTTTAATTTTTGTGATTTGGTCTGTTTTTCTCATATGATATGCAATAGGTCTACTATATTTGTTGTATGGAATGATTGTAAGGTGTACCTATCTAGCGGGCAGATGTCATGTGACCTTGACCTCATTTTCATGGTTCAGTGGTCAAAGTTAAGTTTTTGAGTTTTGGTCTTTTTATCTAATACTATATGCCATAGGTCATCTATATTTGGTGTATGGAAATATTTTATGATCTTTATGTCAGTCGCGCAGGTTTTATTTGACCGTGACCTCATTTTCACGGTTCATTGCAGTGTTAAGTTTTTGTGTTTTGGTCTATTTTTGTCGAGCCTTCGACTTTAGTCGAAAAAGCGAGACTAAGCGATCCTACATTCTGTCGTCGTCGGCGTCGTCGTCGTCGGCGGCGTCCACAAATATTCACTCTGTGGTTAAAGTTTTTGAAATTTTAATAACTTTCTTAAACTATACTGAATTTCTACCAAACTTGGACAGAAGCTTGTTTATGATCATAAGAAAGTATCCAGAAGTAAATTTTGTAAAAATAAAATTCCATTTTTTCCGTATTTTACTTATAAATGGACTTAGTTTTTCTGCGAGGAAACATTACATTCATTCTGTGGTTAAAGTTTTTAAAATTTTATTAACTTTCATAAACTATCCTTGATTTGTACCAAACTTGGACAGAAGCTTATTTATGATCATAAGATAGTATCAAGAAGAAAATTTTGTAAAAATAAATTTCCACTTTTCCGTATTTTACTTATAAATGGACTTAGTTTTTCTGCGAGGAAACATTACATTCACTCTGTGGTTAAAGTTTTTAAAATTTTAATAACTTTCATAAACTATCCTTGATTTGTACCAAACTTGGACAGAAGCTTGTTTATGATCATAAGATAGTATCAAGAAGAAAATTTTGTAAAAATAAATTTCCACTTTTCCTTATTTTACTTATAAATGGACTTTGTTTTTTTGCAAGAAACAAAACATTCACTCTGTGGTTTAAGTTTTTAAAATTTTTATAATGTTCTTAAACTATCCTGGATTTCTACCAAACTTAGACAAAAGCTTGTTTCTGATCATAAGATATTATTCAGAAGTAAATTTTGCAAAAAAAAAATTCACTTTTTCCGTATTTTACTTATAAATGGACTTAGTTTTTCTTCCAGTTAACATTACATACAGTCTGCAGTTAAAGTTTATAAAACATTTATTAGATTCATAAATTATCCTGGATTTTTTTACCAAACTTGGAAGCTTCTTTCAATCAAAAGACAGTATCGAGAGGGAAACTTTTATTGATGTTTTTCCTCATTTTTGTTGAGTCTTCGATTAACAGCAAAAGTAGGCGAGACACTGGGTTCCGTGGAACCCTTACGAATTTTTCTTACACTATAAGTAATATTTCAACTATATATGTTGTATAGAAGCATTGTTAGCTGTACATGTCTGCCTGGCATGGTTTATCTGACCTTGACCTCATTTTCAAGGTTCATTGGTCTTTGTTTAGTTATCTTGGTTAATGTTAAGTTATGTGACAGTTGTATCAAAGCTTAGCTTTATACTTAGGACTATCAACATAATATCAATGATTAGTATAGAAGGCGAGACATTTCAGCGTGTGCACTCTTGTGCCATTTATGGGCATTATGTTTTTCGGTCTGTGCAACTGTTCGTTCGTTTGTCTGTCACTCTGTCTGGCTTCAGGTTAAATTTTTGGTCAAGGTGGTTTTGGATGAAGTTGAAGTCCAATCAACTTGAAACTTAGTACACATGTTCCCTATGATATGATCTGTAATTTTTTGTTTTTACCTCAATTTCACGGTCTGACAAACTTACAAAATGATAGTGCGAGAGGGGCATCCATGTACTATGGACAATCCGTGTACTATGGACACATTCTTGTTTATGACATGAAAGTAGAAGTTTTATTGTCTCTCCTTCAATGAAAGTCACAGTATGAAAGACATAGGTATTACAATCCAGCGATGACTATTTTCTTAAACTATTTTTTCAAAACTTAATATTTTAAGAAGGCAGAAGACCTTCATATTTTGTGGGTAGATAACTTCTGTTACAAAGTTTCCATCTGTCATTCGTTGTCCTTGACCTCATTTTCATAGTTCAGTAACTGCTGTTAAATGAAATATTCGTTCATTATAAGTAATAGGATAATTATATTTGGTAAATGGGTTCTTCGCAATGTCTAAATTTCAATCCAGTAGGGTTCACCTAACCTCAACCTTATTCCATGGATCAGTCATTGAGATTAAAGTTACATGGTCAAGTTCATATTGCAGATTGGGCAATATGTGCAATTGTTTCTTTATAGGTGGTAATGGTTACATTTTCTTCTGTAGCTCAGTCCATATGTCCATATTGTAAACTTGGAATTATATATGATGGCTCATTTCAAAGCTGATACATTTTCACATATGTGGTTTAAATTTTTGGGTAGGAAGTGTAATTCATTTTCCCTTAAATTAGCATGCCCTAGAAATCCTTTTGTGATGCGGCTCTTCAAGGTAAAAAATCCCCTTTTTTCACACAATATGTTCTATGAAAATTTAATACCTTGAATATATTTAATAACTATATTTTTACATATTTTTTTATGGTCCTCTACTTTCCAAATCAACACAGATGGTTAAGCTCAGTCACTTGCTAAAAATAGAAACATGTCCAATTCACAGAGATTTTTTGTTTACACACTAGTTAGCAGGATGACTGACCTTCGGAAGGAAAACTAACAATTCTAGTGAATTCAGATAGGAGATAAATGAACTTGCCATGTGCAGGGTTAGAACTATAAACCTCCGTGTTGACAGGCTAGAAATACAGTTGTTACACTATTATTTGAAATAATATATTTGTTTTAGGATTTGGAGGAGGTGGATTTGGCAGCAACTCGTCAACATCCAACACAGAGGCAGCACCTATGGTCAACTGGGGTATAATCAGGGCCAATAAAGAAATCAACGAAAAGAAAAAATGGGAAGGTAACTTTTACACTAGTGTTATGTTGACTGCAATTGCCTTCATTCACAAGTGTCTAAAATGATAACTGATAGATCAAAGACAAGTATAATTTTAACATAGAAGTTAAATTTTAATTAAACTGGTAAAAGGTCATTTATGTAGTTGTATTCAAATCGTTTAAAAGTCAGCTTAAGGGACACATGAAGATTTGAATCCAATTTGGGCAGTACAGTGCATAGTCAGATGGGATATTCCAGATTTTTCTTTTCAATAACTTCAGACAGCTCAAAAACGTCAAACATGTCAGTCCCGGCTGTCAAAGTTTCACCATTTCTACCTTTTTCATGTTTGAGCTGGTCTGTTTGTCCAACAATAAAAGGGTCATTTTGGTTCTTTCTGTCACCTTGGTAGATCTTGGTAGTAAGTCATATCATTGAATACTGGATTCCTGGTTTACCATGTGGTATTGTGGTCAAAATTCATAATTTTAGAACCATTTAAGGTAATTTCAAAAGCACACGATAATAAATACTACTAATTATGTTGAAGAACTTGAATATTGATTAGGCAAAAAACTATCATTTGAATTCCTTACCATCCATTATGGAATGGCTATGACCATAGTGTTTCTGCTAGGATTCTTCCAAAACTTTGCAGCAACAAATCATTTGTTGCAACTGCTTACTTTTTATAATAAATTGAAATTTGTGACAGACCATTCGATCAAAATCACATTAATTTTTTTCTTTGACAAATGACAAATCTCTAACATTATTATAATACCAGAACCAGGCTCTGTGAAAAAAAAAATTCTCATTGAAACACAAATATTTTTTAAAAATTCTTATATCTGGCATAAACTATTTTATTTGAGAAATGACTTTTTGCATGGAATCATGTTTTGAATTATTAGTGACATCAAGCTGCAAGTTCAACCTTTCAATAGCCAATGCAACTTCACATCCAAGCTTTACTTACCTAATTTTATTTCCACTACATTTTAGGTCTACCTCCAATAGAGAAAAACTTTTACATAGAAAGTCAAACAGTAAAAAATATGTATCCTGATGAAGTGAATGAGTTCAGGTAATAATTTTCTCTTGCATATAATGCAACTTGTATGGACATATATTTTGAATATGCTTTTAACTATCAAGGATAAAATATATTATTGCATAGCAATATAATATTTCCCACAGAATAACCAAAAGTTAGCATGCAATAAATTCTAATATTGCACTAGTGCAATAAATCTTCAAAATTCATGACATCATCAACGACAAAATCTTAGTTTAAAGCAATTTTTACTTTCAAATATTATATTGCTATACAATAATAGGGTTATTGCATCAATATTGGGGAATATTGTCCCTCGTAGAACATATATTGTACTTGCAAGCTCGTGCAATATGAAATTCTACTTGGGACAATATTCCCCAATATTCATGCAATAACCCTATATTACTTTAGGATTTTTTAATGTATTTCAAAAAACCTAGGATGCAGAAATCCTTATATTTGCTAGTTTGTCTGACATTGATGTATCTTTCTTCTGCAGTTGAAAGTATAGTTATGTTTGCAGGTCTAATGCCAAATATATAACTTTTTTTTTTATTTGTCCATTCTATAATACACCTTCTATAAATATCATTTATCTTTAATCATTATATTTCTACTAACTTGTGTAAAGGTTTTCAAAATGTTGTAAATTAATTTTACCTATTTTCTGATAAAAATTAAAAAAAAAAATCAAAATCTTATTTGAGAAAAATTTTAAGGATTTCATTACAGATTTTTGTCTTTTAATGTAATAAACTTTATTACAGAAAAACTAATAACAATATAACAGTGACAGATTTGTGTACAGAAGGAAGCAGAAATATACCCAATCCTTGCAGAACATTTGAAGAATCTTTTGAGCATTATCGTAAGTTCATGTGAAAATTGTTGAGTCTTGTTTTCCTTATTTCTTTCTTATATTTACAACTTTAAATCAATCAGTATTGTAAAAAACAAATAACAGTAGTGATTCAACACATCTTATTGCTATTTGAAATCTGAGCTGGTTTTGAGAATATACACCACTTGAACTCTTGACGTCATACAACAATCACATTTCCATTGTGGTGACAGATATTTTGTGTTGTGATGTCAAAATTTTACTGGAACCTTTGTGATGTCCAGTAATAGCGGACAATGGCAGTAAGGTGTATTGTATGATATATTGTATTCAATAGGAATAAGGAGATTAAAAAGAATTGTTTGACCTTTTGTTATGTCCTTTTATAGCTTTATGTTTGGGTTTGCTCAATGTTGTAAACTGTTCGATGACCTATTTAAACAAACATCTTTATCATTTAGTGAATGGTTTTCTCATAGGCAATCATTCTGCATCTTCATATTATATAAAATATATTGTTATAGTGATTAAAAATTACTTCTTACTTAATTATAAACTCCCTTCTGCACATGATATTATTTCTGAAACTTAGAAACTATTTACATGTACAAAACAAGTATGTATATATTTGGTGACAATAGTCGAATTTGATATAAAAAAAAAACAACTTAATTATCATGCATTTCCCAAAGAAGAAATATTTTCATACAAAATTAAAAGATTTTATCTGAGAAATGAAAGTTATCTTTACAAATAGTGTTCAGAATAATTCAAAATTGTATCATCACAATCATCTCAAGATCTGGTTGATTGCAATTAGATCAAAGTGAAACAGATAGGTAAGGTGTAAATTTCAACAGGTGTTTTCTGTATTTACAACACTACCTCATGTCATCTTTGTGTGATAAATAAACACCTTGGGTAGTATTCTTACAGTTTAATTGTTTTTCATGTCTCCAATAAATTTCTTACTATTGTTACAACTGTCTGTCAGTTTAAATTTGTACTGATTGGTATTTCTTTGTTTTCTTGTTTCATTGAACATTTGAGTTGTATCTTGTTAAAAAGTTATGTAAACATCGTTAGTTAGAATAAGATATACAAATGTTGATTAACTTGATTATTTAGCGAAACATTGAGTGACTTCTTTCCCTCAGTCTCATTGAGATATCCCTTCATTTTTTGCAAAGTTATAATTTAAGAAGTTTTGCATTATAAGCATAAATTGTGTTGTTAAAATTAAAAAAAGGGAGGAAAACTTAGATATAATTTTTTTCAGATTCTCAATATCAAAATTAATTTAAATAGGTGAAAATATTTATTTAAATCAAGACATTAAATGGAAACAAAACTGAATGGTGCAGGAAATTTTTATCCAATATTGAAATAAAATGAGTTTAAGTGTTTTAGTTTTAAAAAAAGTTACATATTGAATTTATTTAAAAATTAAGTTGATGTCCACAAAGGAGTAGGTTCGGTAAGGTCTTAAAATGGCCCCCTGTTTTAGCGTAAATTTCAATTTAATATTCTAATGACCAATATCACAAGAAATTATAGCTAATACAATGACTAGATAGGAAATAAGCCATTTTGTTGAAAATTTACATTCCTGCGTTTTATTATGATGTCACAAGTTGTACTCATATTGATTTTCCACGAAAAAATCAATAAAAATGGCTAAATTTCCATAGATTATTGGACAGGAAACATAGAGCGCATACGTCGACAACAAAGATCTTTTAAAATAATGTTTGTGAAGATATTTCACATGTCTTATTTGAATATTTAGTTTGTCGATGCCTGCGCTCTATGTTTCCTGGGCCTAAATATGGTTGAAATTCAGCCGATTTTGTCAAATTTTACCAAAAGCTTATATTTAGACCTTTTTGGGATGTAAAAATCAACGTGATGGAATTAAACTTTGACAAAAATAGTTCTGTTTAACTTTTTCACACGTCTTTAAGTCATCTTGAAACGTTTTTGTCTTGTATCATTGAACTTTATAATACGCTTGTTACAACTGCCCAAGTACTAATGCACAGCGCGAAGTCTGGTGGTACATTTTAAGTGACAATTTTCCTGTGCAGCTTTACTGTGAATTAAGCATGTATGACGATGAAATCCTGTTTTAAATGTTACTCAGTCGAAAACCACTGACAATTTTTTCAAGCATAGATGAATTAGTTCAATTTCTCAAGCTGTGTCATGCACATGTTATCCAGTTTGTAGCAGAATATAGTCGATCTCTTATACAGTGTTATTAGATGTGGCAATACATGATGTGTCACTGCATTTATACCTTAAATATTGCTGGTATAAACTATTTATATATTATCTTTTGTGTATTTACCTTATTCTTTGCTCTTATACTAATAATTTGTGTGTAATTATGTTGTAACGTTTACTTACATTCATTAATTGTATGTTCATTGAATCTCATTTATGAGGAATTAAAGATATGAATGAATGAATGTTATTTAACCTTATGGACTGTTATGATTTGTGAAAGAAGCATCTCCAAGATCACAAAATAGGAATTGAAAAAAAATTTGATTTCATGTTTAACTGTTAAATGGACTGGACCTCTTTAATGTTTGGCCATCAACATTGCTCTTGTAAACTTTCAGCAGCAGTTGCAGGCTTGAAATATGGTTCCAAGGAACCCTTGATAATTGTTTTAATATCATGATCAGAAATATACTAGAATAATTAAAGAGTCTTAGTTTTTTGCACTTGAACATTGTTGATATCAAGTCTAAATTGGTTGCAAATTGATGAGCTGCTTATAGAATTCAATATTTTCTTGAATTTTTTTTACAACACTTAAGATGTTTGTATCAATACATTGTATGCAAGCATATTTTTAAATCTCTTATTTTCCCTTTTTTGTAAAATTTAGGCACAGTTGTATTAGCCTTTCCTTCCCTAGTAAGAACTGATACAAATTTGATTGAGAAATGTCAGTAGTATGACAGAACGAGTTTTATAAATTAACAAATAAAAACTGGATTTGAAGAAAATTGAATATTCTCAATTCTTATGTCTCAATAAGTTTGACACTGCTACATAGATTGTTTATCTTATGTTCCCTAAACAATAAGCAAAAGATATGTTACATCAAATATAGTTATATTTGCATGAACTTTAAATGATATCTAATGATACATGTAATATGAGTTAAACAACAAAGCATTACATGTTCTTTTAATCATGGTGATATAATGGAATCAAGATGTCTATACTTGGATTTTATATAAACTGAATTAGTACAGTTGGAATAAACTTGCTTACAAGCAATGAAAGAGTATAGCTTAATATTTTTTCAATTTCTGTCCATTTCTTAAAAATTATATTTGAAAGATTACTCCCCATTTTGTCACAAAGAGCATGTAGACTCCCTTGAGAAATCATTTTTCAAGGATAGCTAATTTACATATTTTGTACCAGGAAAAAATACCAACATCTGGATTAAATAAATAAAAAAGATTAAATTGTGAAGCCTTGAGTTGAATAAAACAAAATCTGATTGATAAGTCACTCATGAAATAAAACAAAGAAATATGAAGTAAACTAGATAACTTGATAACTTGATAAAATTAAACATTTATTGAAGTTCTATTTCTTATTTTATTTCATTATGTTCCACTATTAAATGTGTGTTTACAACATAATCTATTTATTAAAAAGGTACAAAAGATAAAGAAATAAACATTAATTATTAATTAGGGTTTTTTATGCCTAGAAAAACAGAAATAATTTATTCTCTTTGAAATGTTATTTCTGAATGAATGAATGATTTTATATTTCTCAAGTTACACATTGTAATAACATGTGTAAAGATGAAAAGACTTCTGAAACATCCTATTTCCTCATTGTGTAAGCCTGGGGTGTGTGTTATGCAATCCTCTTAAAGGTAATTAAATCAACAGGTGATCATTAATTGACACATGGCCCAAGCCAAGTCTTCTACATGGGACTAATTTCTTTATTAAACTTAACAAGAACTGTCTATAGATAATTGCATTGAGTGGGTGTGTTACCTGGTCTAGAATCAAAAGATCATTGGTCAATGAGATTGAAAGGACTTGACAGTGTCATTCTATGTTTGGAGAAGGCAGGCAGATAATTGGTTAGGATTAATCCATAGGGGATTTGGCAGTTTGAGAAATTGAAAACAGGATATACACATAAATATGAATTCCCATGTCATACTGAATATTTAACATTTTGGAAAGTTGAAAGAAGTGCATCCACGATGACTGTTATAACTGCCAAACATTCTTTGAAGAAAAATGTCACTAACTCTGTGAGGCCAAGAACGCCAGTGTATATGTCCACACCTCAGATGACCAGAACAGGACTGTTTTCTGCCTGTGTAGCTCTGACTCCTAGATATCATTCTATTAAGTCAACAACAAAAGTTCAAAGATCACTTATCTATTCTGCAGTGGAAGTAACACCAGTAAAGCAGAAAAAGTTTTCCAGCAAAATTCCAACAATGTCTGCAGGGAGCTTTCTTAAGACTAAGAAGCAAAAATCTCTCCATAACAAGAGCTCTGTTCAACAAAATCCAACTAAACGAACATTGTTTGGTAATCAAAAGAAGTCTTCATACAAGACAAAGACTCCTACTGCAGTACTGACAGATATAACTAACCATCAGACAAATATTCCAGCAGACTCAGACATTCGTACCCATCAAGTAAATAGTTCATCTGAATCAGCCACTCATCATCTTCAAGAACATTCATCACCAGTCCATACATACCAGGAGCAAGCTGTTCTGAAAGAGACATCATTTGTACACAACAACAAAGACTCTACAAAGCAAGTGGTAGATGATTGTGTGACTATCCCAAAAAACTGTGATTGTAATTCTAACATTGTTACACAGGACCATAAACAGAAGAAGTCTAAAAAGCCATCAAAGAAATCCAAACGTTCAAGACAACGCTGTGGTTGTATTATTTGTGTGATGGAGAATTCTAAATTTGTGTTTTCTACAGAACTGTTATTTACGTCGTGTGTAAAATTTGTTCTCAAGTTTTTATCATGTGTGGATGGTTTCTTCCAGTGCAAAAAGTTCAGTGGGTCTGGGACAGTATGAAATACATTTATTGTAAAAATCAACTGTGAATTGAAAAGAAGATGTGAAATTTATAAGCTGTAAATATATAATGACATTATTTGTGTCATTGGACTCTATTCCAATCGATGGATATTATTTCAGTGCTGTATTAACCTTAGTGCTAAAGTTTATATGTATTGTACATGTATATATAGATGTTGTTTTTATGTGATCATTGATGTATTTATTAAATATGAATTCAGACATTTGTTTCTTCTTTACCTCATAGAATTTTGAAAGCAAATTATTTACATTGACAGTTACATGAATTTCATTCCAGTTATTATTAGGGTATGTGTAAGATGTATTAAACAAGGCAAAAACATTTTTCTCTTATAATATGACATGGAGATTTAATTTCATAATGGTCAAATTTTGGATTTAATTTACAAGTTGTATCTTAAAAAGACAGATTTGTATAGTAAGAAGGATTTTTAACTCATGGACATTTTGCAAAGCTTATATTGAAATAAGCTGTTCAGTGATTTTTTACAATGATTTACTGCGATGCATGTTGTTTTTTCTTTGACCTCTGGCATATCTATGGTTTCTACAAAACCTTTCTTTGCAACAGATAGTACTATTATACAATGTTATTTATACCACACAATAAAAATCTTTTACAAAATTCTTTCATACATGTATAAAAAAAGGAAGCCCTAAGGAAAAAAAGAGTTCCATGTCCTGTTCCTTTGAACTTTTGAGAGTGTTTACACAGTGAGTTTAGCTAGACAGTGTTACATCATAGAACACAATAACTATATAGCAATACATCCTGTCTTTACCTAAAATATAAACTACAGTAACATCCTATTGGACAATTTAGAATTCATTTAACTATGAAACTATGATAACTGACATATTAAAGCATTATTAGGTTAGAGGTAGACATACATTGTGCTGCAAATCCAATTTATATACTTGATATTAACGGTTTTATTTTTTTCTGATTTGAAAACAGTAATCTGGTTTAATACACTTTATTTTATTATCTGCTATACTGCAAAGTTTGACCAATGGTTTCTGTTGTCAAAGTATCCAACCTGAGATTTTCCTACAATCTTGGTGAAATTTGAAAAGAAAAAAAAATAACCAACTCAGTTTGTAACATGGGTGATCTTAGTTATCTTGTTTGTGTTTACATAACTGGATATGTAAAGGATGTCTATATGTTCCTAATACAAAGGATTAGAATTGAACAAAAGTAACATAATCATCTATTAACTTCACATCCTTTCTATTGTTGGGTGGCGGGTTGTTGTTGTTATATTGTCAATATAGCTCTTTTCTTTGCCATCTTAACAACTGAACAATTAATGGGTTTAACTCCATATAGGTGTCTGCTGTTAAGTACATACAAATGGATTGTTTCACCTCTGAAAAGCATTAGTATACAACAGTTTTCATAGCCACCAGTCCTATACAAACAGTTTGATTTATTATGGATTATAATTAACAAAAAATAATGAATACATTGTAAAAATCTAGAGGTATACCCAGAAGTTATATATCAGAGAACTACTGAAATATCATCAACACCTTTAAAAGGATGTTGTTTATTACTCCAGGTTAAACAGCACCAACCTTTTATTTCTGACATTTTATTCTCATATCTGTCAAAAGTACCAAAGTGACACAGGAATCTAATATACACTGTCACAAAACAAAAACAAAAATGAAAACAAATTTTATGTGTGGATGAAAAAATAATTCAAATGATAACATTAAAATTGCTCAATACAAGTAACTACTAGTATCACACTTAAAATTTAGAAAATTGGGCAGTAACTACCTCATTAAAAAATAACCAATAACTTAAGATTTAGTCAAATGTGCAGTAACTACATACTAGAAAAATGTGCAGTAACTACATACTAGAAAAATGTGCAGAAACTACCTACTAGAAAAATGTTAAGTAACTACATACTAGAAAAATGTGCAGTAACTACATACTAGAAAAATGTTAAGTAACTACATACCAGAAAAATGTGCAGTAACTACATACTAGAAAAATGTGCAGTAATTACCTACTAGATAAATGTGCAGAAACTACCTACTAGAAAAATGTGCAGTAACTACATACATACTAGAAAAATGTGCAGTAACTACATACTAGAAAAATGTGCAGAAACTACCTACTAGAAAAATGTTCAGTTACTACCTACTAGAAAAATGTTAAGTAACTACATACTAGAAAAATGTGCAGTAACTACATACTAGAAAAATGTTAAGTAACTACATACTAGAAAAATGTGCAGTAACTACATACTTAAAAAAATGAGCAGTAACTACCTACTAGAAAAATGTGCAGAAACTACCTACTAGAAAAATGTGCAGTAACTATATACATACTAGAAAAATGTGCAGAAACTACCTACTAGAAAAATGTGCAGAAACTACCTACTAGAAAAATGTGCAGTAACTACATACATACTAGAAAAATGTGCAGTAACTACATACTAGAAAAATGTGCAGAAACTACCTACTAGAAAAATGTTCAGTTACTACCTACTAAAAAAATGTTAACTGTTTAGCATAATATTTTTCTTAGAATAGCTTTTAGACTACCTAGCTTTATCAACAACTTTTTTTTGACAATACCTTTGAAAAAATACCTGTAAGATTTTTGTTATTTGTTATATGACATTTAGTTATTATGTCCCTTTGTAAAAAAAAGTAGGGGAAAAAACAACTCAATTGATAAATGTTCTATTTTGGTCTTCCGACATTGATAAGAGCAGTTGCTTAGTTTGTGAAAAAAGATCTAGCTAAATCTGTGAGAAATTTTTATCTTAATTTTATCCTGATTAATAAGATTATAGAAAGTTTTAGGAGGGGTTAAAAAGATAATTCCCAAAGTTATTTATGAAATTTATCAAGGATTACTGACTATTTAGCATAATATTTTTATAAAAAGCCTTTGGATTACTCAGTTTAATCCATATCTATTTTTGTACACACACACGTTTCAGAGTACAACCTCTACATTGACAGATAATTAGTTTTTGATGCCGTGTATATAGTTGACCTGTTAAAATCTGTCTTGTCCAGTCTTATCACACAAATAAGTTACAGGTCTGAGCAAAATTTAACACTTTCTTGTGAAAGAAGTGACTTCATGCTACTTATGTTGAGCTCTATTAGAGTTTCAGTCTGTTGATGTCACTTCTCTATTCTTGTAATACTTTTTTTTAAAGCACAATTTGATTTTATTTAAAAAATTTGATAGCTATGACGGTATGAAAAAGTGATTAATTTAATTTCTGTTTTAGTGTGTTTCTTATTTCCTCTTAGTATAATCCATACAGTGGATCCGGGTAAAGAATTTTCTTAGTGGGTTAAACACCCATTGGTGGCCTTGGGCTGTTTTCTGCTCTTTTTTAGGGTTGTCTCATTGACACATTCCCTGTTTCCATCATATATCCAATTAAAGATGTAAGAAATGACTATAAAGATATCAATGATATCTTGATGACATTGAATTACCATGTTTCTTTGACATGATTTTGAAAAGAAATTTACTTTAACTAAACTTGTATTAAAAGATTTCTATTATTTTGCAGCTGCCATCTTGGACACTATATATAACCAGAAGTTTACAAAACCTTCACCAATTCAGGTAAGTTAGTCTATAATGAGAGAAATAATTGATGTTATCGGTCGTTCCACTGTCTATATCACTCTGCTCAGCTCTTAATAAAATTGCATATCATAGCTTCTTGACGTCAAATATGTTTACCCAGCCCTAATAACTTTGATCTGGACATATCATTGACATCATAATGTTTGAACTGACTGTTGTCTGTATAATGATACTGTATTTTACAATATCAATATGCAAACACAGTGATAATTGATACTTACCAGAGATTTCTTCTCAGTATTCTTATAAACATGATGACTCAAAAGTGTAGTTGATACAATACTTGTTTAGAAAACAGTAGCATATGTTTATATTGCAGGCAATGGTAAAATGTATACACATTTCATAAAATCTGTTCACTGTGGACAGCTGTTTAAAAGAGTTTATAATTTTTGCCACTTCCTGATGATATCAAGAAGCAATTTTGTGATTTGTTCAGTTTAAAGGGAATCATTAATGGAAGGTTGATGGTATCTGGTAAGCAGTAATATTAGCATTTGCACATCTCCTTTGCATGGTGATATTTGTCCCCTTTTGGTATTTTGTATTTGGTATGCAGTTGTATAGGGTTACTAAGCATGGGCTTTTCACATTTTTCTTGTGGTTAATAGGCCTTAAAGGTTGAAGTATTGCTATTTTAGTTTCATCGTTTGCATTATACTATCAAAATTATACAACAACTGCAAAATAAACTGAATAAAATTGCATTCACATAATTGCCTCTTTCATAACTTGAAAATAGAAATAATAAACTGTTGAGATAGAGTCAGCATGAATTTCTATCAATGGCCTGTACAGAATTTAAAAAAAAAAGCACAGCAACTAGCAAAATATAAACTGTTACTTATTGTGTTTTTTTTTTTTTTTTTATTTCATTCTTTAATTTCTATCAATTTTCAACAGTAAATAAAGTTGATTATATATTTCAGGCACAAGCATGGCCAGTGTTGTTACAAGGTTTAGATCTGATAGGTATAGCACAGGTATGTACTAAGAATTAGATTTTAAGGACAAAATACTCGAGTTTAGACAAGAGTAGCAACTCCTAAAGCTGGATGATGACTACACTACATTTCAATTTAAAAGATTATATAATATTTATCAGATGCCAGATAGGCTGTATGTCAACCAGATCAAACAGATTTCTGAATTAATAACTAATAATTTAATTTTGATATGTTTTAGTGACTTGCAGAAAGTATTAAAACACAAATGACTCATCTACCTCAATACCATTATTTGCTTTACATGTAAATTGTCAAACACGAAAAATTAAGTAGTTTTAACTGAAACCAATAGTAATTACAATTGTGTATAGTTCTTATGTTAATCATAATTGATTAAATATTACTTTTCATGATTTGCATTAAAAAGAAAGTTATTAAATTTAGCACACACAGTTGATTTACTGCTGTGGTATCAATCTCATTCTTATGATTAAAGTTAAACATTTCAACAGATATACAAGTGGATCATGATGTAATATCTCCTTGTATCTAAATTTGATCTTCTTTTCTGCAGACAGGAACCGGGAAGACATTAGCGTTCCTTCTACCAGCTTTTATACATATAGATAACCAACCCATGTAAGTATATACCAAAAATGTCAAGAATTTTTGTTAATTATTATCATCTAGGTACATACAAAACTATTGATTGATTCATAACATTTTTGATTGAAACAAAAAATAAGAGTAGGCTGGTGTTTTAGTGTTACCCTTGTCCATCCATCTTTCCGACGTTCCTTCTGTTTTCTTTTTTCGCACTCTAGGTTAAGTCATTCAAATTATATGAAACTCATACACAATACTAAGAACCAAGACTCAGACAGAGTTCACATTTGGACAGGGAGTGGCTTACATTTCTAGAGTTATGTCCCCTTTATAACTTGGAAAATTTCAAATTTTGTCATTTCCACACACTAACTTAAGTTTTCCTCATCTAAATTTTACAAATCTCATACACAATGCTATGAACCAAAAGTAGCAGACAGAGGTACACAATGGACAGTTAGTCACAGTTCTAGAGTTATGCCCCAAGTATCACTTGGAAAATTGCAGTTTTTTTTCATTTCCTGACTCTAACTTAAGTTTGTCTCATCTAAATTTTGTGAAACAAACACACAACATTATTCTTTTATTTAGTAAGAATGAATAGGAAATTGTTTTTATCCCCTTTCTAGGAGTGAGGACTATTTTCTCCAGCTTGTCTGTCCTTTTGTCCATCTGTTTTCGTTATTCTTTCAGAACTACTTTACATATGATCCACAGCTTGACAAAAATAGTTAATAATGTTTGAATTGTTTATAAAATACCAGTAAATGTGATTTTCATTACTTTATTTGTTTGAACTGTTTTATAAAATACCAGTTAATGTGATTTTCATTACTTTATTTGTTTGAACTGTTTTATAAAATACCAGTTAATGTGATTTTCATTACTTTATTTGTTTGAACTGTTTTATAAAATACCAGTTAATGTGATTTTCATTACTTTATTTGTTTGAACTGTTTTATAAAATACCAGTTAATGTGATTTTCATTACTTTATTTGTTTGAACTGTTTTATAAAATACCAGTTAATGTGATTTTCATTCCTTTATTTGTTTGAACTGTTTTATAAAATACCAGTTAATGTGATTTTCATTCCTTTATTTGTTTGAACTGTTTTATAAAATACCAGTTAATGTGATTTTCATTCCTTTATTTGTTTGAACTGTTTTATAAAATACCAGTTAATGTGATTTTCATTCCTTTATTTGTTTGAACTGTTTTATAAAATACCAGTAAATGTGATTTTCATTACTTTATTTGTTTGAACTGTTTTATAAAATACCAGTAAATGTGATTTTCATTACTTTATTTGTTTGAACTGTTTTATAAAATACCAGTTAATGTGATTTTCATAACTTTATTTGTTTGAACTGTTTTATAAAATACCAGTTAATGTGATTTTCATTCCTTTATTTGTTTGAACTGTTTTATAAAATACCAGTAAATGTGATTTTCATTACTTTATTTGTTTGAGCTGTTTTATAAAATACCAGTAAATGTGATTTTCATTACTTTATTTGTTTGAACTGTTTTATAAAATACCAGTTAATGTGATTTTCATAACTTTATTTGTTTGAACTGTTTTATAAAATACCAGTTAATGTGATTTTCATTACTTTATTTGTTTGAACTGTTTTATAAAATACCAGTTAATGTGATTTTCATAACTTTATTTGTTTGAACTGTTTTATAAAATACCAGTTAATGTGATTTTCATTACTTTATTTGTTTGAACTGTTTTATAAAATACCAGTAAATATACTTTTCATTACTTTATTTGTTTGAACTGTTTTATAAAATACCAGTTAATGTGATTTTCATTACTTTATTTGTTTGAACTGTTTTATAAAATACCAGTAAATGTGATTTTCATTACTTTATTTGTTTGAACTGTTTTATAAAATACCAGTTAATGTGATTTTCATAACTTTATTTGTTTGAACTGTTTTATAAAATACCAGTTAATGTGATTTTCATTCCTTTATTTGTTTGAACTGTTTTATAAAATACCAGTAAATGTGATTTTCATTACTTTATTTGTTTGAACTGTTTTATAAAATACCAGTAAATGTGATTTTCATTACTTTATTTGTTTGAACTGTTTTATAAAATACCAGTTAATGTGATTTTCATAACTTTATTTGTTTGAACTGTTTTATAAAATACCAGTAAATGTGATTTTCATTACTTTATTTGTTTGAACTGTTTTATAAAATACCAGTAAATGTGATTTTCATTACTTTATTTGTTTGAACTGTTTTATAAAATACCAGTTAATGTGATTTTCATAACTTTATTTGTTTGAACTGTTTTATAAAATACCAGTTAATGTGATTTTCATTCCTTTATTTGTTTGAACTGTTTTATAAAATACCAGTAAATGTGATTTTCATTACTTTATTTGTTTGAACTGTTTTATAAAATACCAGTAAATGTGATTTTCATTACTTTATTTGTTTGAACTGTTTTATAAAATACCAGTTAATGTGATTTTCATAACTTTATTTGTTTGAACTGTTTTATAAAATACCAGTTAATGTGATTTTCATTACTTTATTTGTTTGAACTGTTTTATAAAATACCAGTTAATGTGATTTTCATAACTTTATTTGTTTGAACTGTTTTATAAAATACCAGTTAATGTGATTTTCATTACTTTATTTGTTTGAACTGTTTTATAAAATACCAGTAAATATACTTTTCATTACTTTATTTGTTTGAACTGTTTTATAAAATACCAGTAAATGTGATTTTCATTACTTTATTTGTTTGAACTGTTTTATGATATAACAGTAAATGTACTTTCCATCTTTGTTTCAGTCCTAGAGAAGAAAGAGGAGGACCAAATGTTTTAGTTCTGTCTCCCACAAGAGAATTAGCTCTTCAAATTGAAACAGAAGTTAAAAAGTTTGACTACAAAGGTATCAAAAGGTGAGATCATTCAAATCGTTGATTTTCCTTCTGAAATCACTTACACAATTTATTACATACCGGTACATTTTCTGTTAGAAAATGTTTACTTGTCAGTATGCTTTTGTAATGTCTGCAGATTTGGAGCTGATTTTTGGTACATTAGTGTAACGAGATGAATTACATGTTGAGTTTGCATGTTTTTTGGGTGACTGACTTTTGGCAAAATTGCAGAGTTGGAAAATTACATAAAAGGAACTGGTCCTAATGATTTTTATAATGCCTGCAGTACATCAGCTGATTTTTAGCTCGCCTGACCTGAAAGGTCAAGTGAGCTTTTCTCATCACTTAGCGTCCGTCTTCGTCCGTAAACTTATACAAAAATCCTCTTGTCTGAAACTACTGGGCCAACTTAGCCACAATCATCATTAGGGTATCTAGTTTAAAAATTGTGTCCGGTGACCAAGCCAACCAATCAAGATGACCACCATGGCTAAAATAGAACATAGGGGTAAAATGTAGATTTTGGCTTATATCTCTGAAACCAAAGCATTTAGAGCAAATCTGACAGGGTTAAATTGATTATCAGGTCAAGATTTATCTGCCCTGAAATTTTCAGATCAATCAGACAACCATTTGGTGGGTTGCTGCCCCTGAATTGGTAATTTTAAGGAAACTTTGCCGTGTTTGGTTTTTATCTTGAATATTATAATAGATAGAGATAAACTGTAAACAGCAATAATGTTCAGCAAAGTAAAATTTACAAATAAGTCAACATGACCAAAGTGGTCAGTTGACCCCATAAGGAGTTATTGCCCTTTATAGTCAATTTTTAACAATTTTCATAATTTTTGTAAATTTTTGTAAATTTGTACAAAATATTTTCCACTGTAACTACTGAGCCATTTCCCTTATAGATAGAGATAATTGTAAGCAGCAAGAATGTTCAGTAAAGTAAGATCTACAAACACATCACCATCACCAAAACACAATTTTGTCATTAATCCATCTGTGTCCTTTTGTTTAAGATGCACATAGACCAAGGTGAGCGACACAGGCTCTTAAGAGCCTTTAGTTTAAAAAAATGTTGAGATCATATTTGTGTTTGACTTTACATGAAATTTTAAGTTTTAATGTTATTTCTAGTGGTCATCATTTGTCCATTTTGGTTTTGTGAATTTCCCTTTCAATAAACACATAATGAAATTATCAGATTTACTTAGGTATGAAAATAAAGAGATTATGATTGCCAATGAGACAACTATCCACCAAAGTCCATATGAAGTTAATGTTATCAATTAAAGGCAAGCGTACAGCCTTTATCATTGAGAAAAACCCATACTGTTGACTAGCCTATACTTGTGATAACTGTGTTGCCATCTAATGTTATTGGTATACCTCACCTTTATTTGAATTCCTAGAAATGTACATTTTACCAATTATGCTGCAGTGCATCCTTCCTTTCAATGCACTTCATTTTGAATATTGTAATTTATTTGATGTTTTTGTCAAATTGTTTCAGTGTATGTGTATATGGTGGAGGAAATAGGCGAGAACAGATCAAAGTAGTGACAAATGGTGTAGAGATTATCGTAGCCACACCCGGTAGATTGAATGATTTAGTCATGAACGGGATAGTCAACGTTAAATCAGTCACATATTTGGTATGTTTAAATCGTATTTTAAACATTATGCTGTTATAGACCTTTTTAACTCACATGGTAGAAGGCTATGTGTGTTAAAGCTGGCATATTAGAAAAGATAAGATGATAGTTTTGTTGAATGTGGTATATAAAGAAGTGAAATCAAATCAAACCATGTAAAATATTTCCTTTTTGTACTTCATGGTCTGGTGAAAGTGTGTTTGCTTGAGAGCAGACCGTCATAGATTCAATCTGTAGTCTTCAAACAAAGATTTTAAACATTAAAGATTAAGAACAAAAATTTATCAACTTTGAGTAAGAAAATTGTCCGAAGAGGGGGACTGGTTTTTTGTGTGGACTGATTTGTTATATTCTGCGTGTTGGTTTATACCATAGTACAATGTGTGATATGTTTATGTCCTCAATGTTTATGAATTTGTTACCACAATCAATCAATTTATAGATACTTGATGAAGCAGATAGAATGTTAGACATGGGCTTTGAACCAGAGATAAAGAAAATACTGTTAGATATCCGTCCGGATAGACAGACTGTTATGACAAGGTAAGGAACCATCTTTACTAAAATTAATCTCATTTAAAAAAATGACTAAAGATAGCCAATAAATTCCTACAACCAAGATAATTTTTGCCTATATATTAACTGTTGTACATCAGTGCAAACTAACAAATTGCTAGGTTTCGAAAACTTCAATTCCGGCAGAAATATATTATGGACCTTATGATAAAAGTTGACATATTCATATGCAATGAAGTATTCTTATAAACATTAATAGAAAGTAAATATTTTTCAGTGCCACATGGCCAGAAGGTGTACGGCGTCTAGGTGCACAATATCTTAAGGATCCTATACAAGTATTTGTAGGAAGTCTAGATTTAGCTGTAAGTATTATAATAAGTATACAAATGAATAGCATGGTTTGACATGGAATTTAAATTAAACAAACTTAGTATTCTGGAAAAAATTGTCCAGATGCTGGTATTTATTGTCCAAACACAGTTACCAATAAATTCACGAATATTGAAGTTCTGACAAGTCTATAATATATGATACTACTTTTTAAGAAAATATGATTATAACTTGAAAGAAACTTCAAAAATATATGGAAAACACTGTGACATTGGAGAACAACAGGAAAAGTATCAAATTTGTTTTTCAAAAATAACTCTTAAATTGTATACACTGTAAGTCCTGACTTCAATGTGTACAATGTAAATTTTAATCTTTCAACAAATGAAATTACTGCAAGATCAAATAATATAATTTCTTTACATGTTATAGTAAAATTTTATTAGCAAGTTTTAACTTTTGTAAAGTTCTCATCCTGTTGTATTTCTACATTAAAAAAATGTGACATTTATTATAAAAAAAAAGAAGATGTGGTATGATTTTGTCTGATTTTAAAGTATTTTTTCATTGGGTCAGTTAAATTCAATATATTGATATTTTGATGTCTTTATTATCTTTAAAGTTATTTGGTTTTATAGGGAGTAGATTCAGTACATATTTTATTTGTTTCTTATATTAAGTTGATTTATTTTTTCTAAGGCTGTACATTCAGTACATCAGAGAGTTGAATTGGTGGATGATGACGATAAGAAAGATAGGGTAGGTATACTACTAAAAATGGGCAGGAATAAATAAAGAGTTTATCACTTGACATGCTTAGTGGTAGGGAATTACCAGCACCTGATCTTAAAATACAGAAAAAAATATAATCAAATTCAAAAAAGTTTCAACAAATATTAAAAAAATAAATATGAAAGGTTGCTTTATATGCTATTTACAAAAAAAAATATATTAAGAAAGGAAAACTCTATAAACTTGAACAAAATATTGGGTTGGGGTTGGGGGGGGGGAATCATTTCAGCACATTTGCTTGGTAATGGACAAATTGACTGTCAGTTGCTCAACAACTAGGGGCAAGTATTTCATGCATATACACAGAACGACTTTATAGACATAGAATGTAATTAAGCAATTTATTCTTTAAAAAAATTATACTCAAACTATCCGTTTATTTGATTTTAGTTGTTGCAGTTTATTCAAGAGGAATTCCTTCCTACTGATAAAGTTATAGTGTTTGTTGGCAAGAAACTAATGTAAGTAATTACTACAATAAAAGGAACAATGTCTATGATGCCAAGATAATGATCATCCATATAATTTCGCAATTAAATGGAGAAAAAAAATCGTGTCCACAAACTTCAATTACATGTGAAAAGGAAAAATGCAATATGCTAAATCCTGTAAGAATATAAATTTTGAAAAGCCTTTGTGCGTTTCTTGAGCTTGTTATTTATTATATTTTTACATCTAAAAAGTAACATTATCTAGCAAAACCTATAATGGTAATTTTCATGGACGGTTTTGCAGTTTATGTCAAGGCACATGTCTGTTTTCATGTATTTTGGTCTTACAATGCATTGGGAAATTGTTAATATCTGTTTGATTTTTATTTATTTTTGTCGAGCCTTCGACTTTAGTCGAAAAAGCGAGACTAAGCGATCCTACATTCCGTCGTCGTCGGCGTCGTCGTCGTCGGCGGCGTCCACAAATATTCACTCTGTGGTTAAAGTTTTTGAAATTTTAATAACTTTCTTAAACTATACTGAATTTCTACCAAACTTGGACAGAAGCTTGTTTATGATCATAAGAAAGTATCCAGAAGTAAATTTTGTAAAAATAAAATTCCATTTTTTCCGTATTTTACTTATAAATGGACTTAGTTTTTCTGCGAGGAAACATTACATTCACTCTGTGGTTAAAGTTTTTAAAATTTTAATAACTTTCATAAACTATCCTTGATATGTACCAAACTAGGACAGAAGCTTGTTTATGATCATAAGATAGTATCAAGAAGAAAATGTTGTGAAAATAAATTTCCACTTTTCTGTATTTTACTTATAAATGGACTTAGTTTTTCTGCGAGGAAACATTACATTCACTCTGTGGTTAAAGTTTTTAAGATTTTAATAACTTTCATAAACTATCCTTGATTTGTACCAAACTTGGACAGAAGCTTGTTCATGATCATAAGATAGTATCAAGAAGAAAATTTTGTAAAAATAAATTTCCACTTTTCCGTATTTTACTTATAAATGGACTTAGTTTTTTTGCCAGAAACAAAACATTCACTCTGTGGTTTAAGTTTTTAAAATTTTTATAATGTTCTTAAACTATCCTGGATTTCTACCAAACTTAGACAAAAGCTTATTTCTGATCATAAGATATTATTCAGAAGTAAATTTTGTAAAAAAAAAAATTCACTTTTTCCGTATTTTACTTATAAATGGACTTAGTTTTTCTTCCAGTTAACATTACATACAGTCTGCAGTTAAAGTTTATAAAACATTTATTAGATTCATAAACTATCCTGGATTTTTTTACCAAACTTGGAAGCTTCTTTCAATCAAAAGACAGTATCGTGAGGGAAATTTTTATTGATGTTTTTCCTTATTTTTGTTGAGTCTGCGATTAACAGAAAAAGTAGGCGAGACACCGGGTTCCGTGGAACCCTTACAAATTTTTATTTAAGTATGTCAATCTGTTTTTACTTTGTTTTGTGATCCATAAAAGATGTTCAGTAAACCATGGCCAACAACAGAAATTAAATGTTTTAACAAGGAACATTTTTGTTTAAAGTTTTTAACCATATTCTCCCCTTTCAGTGGAGGGTAATTGTTTTTATGAAATGTAATCTGAATAACATTATTTTACCCCATGCAACAAAGTTGCGGAGGTTATAATGTTTTTGACCTGTCCATCAGTCTGTCAGTCTTGTAATCACAATTCCGTGTAAACCACACAACAGAATTTCATAAAACATACATGATAAGGACATACTATGCAGATGTACATATCTACAGGAAATTATGATTGACTTTGTTTTCTAGGTGATATGCCCTTTAACTTAGAATTTTGGGCAAAATATACTACTGGAACAGTTTGTCATTGCAACTCCTCTGAAACCACACAATAGAATTTCATGAAACTTTGTAGTTAATGAGGACATATTATGTAAATGTGCATATCCACAAGAAAATTTTTATCAAGTGACTTTTGTAGAGTTTTTAGCCTTTGAACTTAGGAATCTGGTGAGATTTTGTTTGTCCAGTGACAATGTGGGGGCGTAGGTACATGAGCGCGCTCACAAAGGTTCTATAATTATATATATTTATGTTTCAGGTGTGATCATTTATCCAGTGATCTAAGTCTGTTAGGAGTTGACTGTCAGTGTATCCATGGTGACAGGTAAGACAAAATAATACATGGATTAAACTCATTAACATGAGTCAAGTAAAATGGATAGAAATTTTTAAGGAATAGTTCATAAAAGTTTACTTGATATATTTTAAAATATACCTTATTGCTAATTTGTTAAACTCTAACAATTGACCCAAGAATCTGTACCTCTTGAACTTTTGATGTCATACAACAATCACTTTTCCATTGTAGCGTCAGGAATATGACAGTTGTTGTCCATTCGTTTGATGTGTTTTATTATTTGATTTTGCCATTTGATTAGGGACTTTCTGTTTTGAATTTTCCATGGAGTTTAGTATTTTTGTGATTTTACTTTTCACCTATTGTCTTACATCTCAAAGAAGTTTCTTAGTTAAATCTCAACTCAAAACCTGAAAAACTCCCCCTTGTTAACAGCACCATAGTGATACAGTATGTTACGGAAAATTCTTAGTAAAATGATTGCAATGAGTGAGTGTATATATGCACAGTCTTCATACAATTGCATTACAAAGACAATGAAAGAGGAGTATATACATAATGAAAATGAATGTTTCAGGGAACAATGTGATAGAGAGGCTGCGTTGGAGGATTTTAAATCAGGAGCTACTAGAATATTAATAGCCACTGATGTGGCTTCTCGTGGCTTAGATGTTAAAGATATAACGTGAGTAATAATTATTATACCATTTTATTGAATCTACTGGTAGCAAAAAGAAACTGATTTTGAAAATTTTTATGCCCCACCTACGATAGTAGAGGGGCATTATGTTTTCTGGTCTCTGCGTCCGTCTGTTCATTTGTTCATCCGTCCGTCAGTTTGTCCCGTTTCAGGTTAAAGTTTTTGGTCAAGATAGTTTTTGATGAAGTTTAAGTCCAATCAACTTGAAACTTAGTACACATGTTCCCTATGATATGATCTTTCTAAATTTAATGTCAAATTAGAGTTTCTTACCCCAATTTCACAGCCCATTGAACACAGAAAATGATAGTGCAAGTTTAAGGTTTAAGTTTTTGGTCAAGGTAGTTTTTGATGAAGTTGAAGTCCAATCAACTTGAAACTTAGTATACATGTTCCCTATGATATGATCTTTCTAATTTTAATGCCAAATAAGAGTTTTTACCCCAATTTTCACGGTCCACTAAACATAAAAAATGATATTGCGAGTGGGGCATCCATGTACTATGGGCACATTCTTGTTTCATTTATTTTTACTATCCATAATCTATGATTAAAAGGAAAAGAAGGAATGTGTCATACTTTTAAGAAAACATTTTCAAGTTCAATTTATTTTCAAGTTATAATTAGTGAGATATGAACAACACATGTATCCAGAGGCAGATCAATCCATGTACACAAACTACTATCAAAATAACTTTAATTAGACAGAAGATGTGGTATGAATGCCAATGAGACAACCCATCATTCAAGTTACAATTTTGTAAAAGGAAACCATTATAGGCCAAAGATTTGTATATCTGATAATTGTCTTACCAAAGACCAAACCAAGACTAAACCACAAATGAACCATATAACTTACATTGTATGTGTTTTCAGATATGTGTTCAATTATGACTTTCCCAGACATATGGAGGAATATGTGCACAGAGTTGGCAGAACAGGAAGAGCAGGGTAAGGAAGTTTATTTAACAAGAATATGATACCCAACTAAAGGAGTTGATGGCTTACTGCAAATATAATTATCCATGTGTCTGTCTATTTAAGTTGTATAGAAGCATTGTAAGGTTAACATGTCTGTCTGGCAGGAGTTATCTAACCTTAGGTCTTTGGGCTCCACGAGCAAATAGATTCTACCTAAAAAGAAATCGCAAAATTCAGCTTCGGCCCAAAAGATTCAAAAGTTTTATGGTGAAGACTTGACCTTGACCTAATTGTTATGGGTTATTGATGTTGCAGCTTTTGTCATTCCTATAGAATGACCTTGATCTGAGAATATTCACATAAAGTTCACATAAACAGTCAATGTATTTGAGTATGTGTCCTGTTTTGTTCCAGTTGACCTAATTTTCATGCACAAACTAATATTAGACCGTTATATTGATATTGCCAAGTTAAAACCTTGAAAAGTAATTTAATAGTTTAAAAGCAAGATATAAACCAAACTAATGGCTTATATAGTCTTCAAATATGGTGGCAAACAGTTTTTTATTTGTTATAAACATAATAAATACTTTTTTTTCTGTTTTTAGGAGAACAGGTACTTCCATAACACTTATGACAAGGATGGACTGGAGAAATGCTGCACATTTGATAGAAATCTTAGTAGAGGCCATGCAGGTAAGCTAGCATGTCAAACTGTTTCTTTGGTTTTCTACACTTCTTTGGTGTAATATTCATCACACTGAAGTATGATTAAGATAAAAAGCATAAAGGATGTTTGCTTGTCATGTTTTTTCAAATTTTTGTAAGATTTTCTAAATCCTCTGGATTTAATGCTTTAAAAAGTTTTTGCCCATTGACCCCCATTTTTTAGCTCACCTGGCCCAAAGGGCCAAGTGAGCTTTTCCCATCACTTTGCGTCCGTCGTCGTTGTTAACTTTTACAAAAATCTTCTCCCCTGAAACTACTGGGCCAAATTTAACCAAAGTTGGCAACAATCATCATTGGGGTATCTAGTTTAAAAAATGTGTCCGGTGACCCGGCCAACCAACCATGATGGCCACCATGGCTAAAAATAGGACATAGGGGTAAAATGCAGTTTTTGGCTTATAACTCAAAAACCAAAGCATTTAGAGCAAATCTGACATCGTGTAAAATTGTTTATCAGGTCAAGATCTATCTGTCCTAAAATTTTCAAATGAATTGGGCAACCCGTTGTTGGGTTGCTGCCCCTGAATTGGTAATTTTAAGGAAATTTTGCTGTTTTTGGTTATTATCTTGAATATTATTATAGATAGAGATAAACTGTAAACAGCAATAATGTTCAGCAAAGTAAGATTTACAAATAATGACCGAAATGGTCAGTTGACCCCTTTAGGAGTTATTGCCCTTTATAGTAAATTTTTAACCATTTTTCGTAAATCTTGATAATCTTTTAGAAAAATCTTCTCCTCTGAAACTACTGGGCCAAATTAAACCAAACTTGGCCATAATAATCATTGGGGTATCTAGTTTTAAAAATGTGTCCAGTAACTCGGCCAACCAACAAAGATGGCCACCATGGCTAAAAATAGAACATAGGGGTAAAATGCAGTTTTTGGCTTATAACTCAAAAACCAAAGCATTTAGAGCAAATCTGATCGGAGTAAAATTGTTTATCAGGTCAAGATCTATCAGCCCTGAAATTTTCAGATGAATCGGACAACCTGTTGTTAGGTTACTGCCCCTGAATTGGTAGTTTTACGGAAATTTTGCTGTTTTTGGTTATTACCTTGAATACTATAATAGATTGAGATAAACTGTAAACAGCAATAATGTTCAGCAAAGTAAGACCTAAAAATAAGTCAACACGACCAAAATGGTTAATTGACCACCTAAGGAGTTATTGCCCTTCATAGTCAATTTTTAACAATTTTCATAAAATTTGTAGATTTTTGACAAACATTTTCCACTGAAACTACTGAACCAAGTTCATTATAGATAGAGATAATTATACCCCACTTTAAAAAAGGGGGGTATACTGTTTTACCTCTGTCTGTCAGTCCGTCCGTCCATCAGTCCGTCCGTCAGTCAGTCAGTCAGTCCGTCCCATGAAACTTTCGTCACATTTTTCTCAGGAACTACACATCCACCCTTTCTGTAATTTGGTATCAACATTTATATATGTCAGCCATACCGTGTGATGCGTTTTCAGATTCATCACTTGACAACTTCCTGTTTACCGAACACTTGTCTGATTTTACACATGATAGCCAAGTTGAAAATTTTCGTCACATTTTTCTCAGGAACTACACATCCACCCTTTCTGTAATTTGGTATCAACATTTATATATGTCAGCCATACCGTGTGATGCGTTTTCAGATTCATCACTTGACAACTTCCTGTTTACTGAACACTTGTCTGATTTTACACATGATAGCCAAGTTGAAAATTTTCGTCACATTTTTCTCAGGAACTACAATACAAGGATTTCTGAAATTTGGTTTCAGGATTTATATAAGTCAGCTATACCGTGTGATGCGTTTTCAGATTCATCACTTGACAACTTCCTGTTTACCGAACACTTGTATGATTTTACACATGATAGCCAAGTTGAAAATTTTCGTCACATTTTTCTCAGGAACTACAATACCAGAATTTCTGAAATTTGGTTTCAGGATTTTTATAAGTCAGCTATACCGTGTGATGCGTTTTCAGATTCATCACTCGACAACTTCCTGTTTACCGAACACTTGCATATTTTTACACTATTAATATTATCCACTTGCGGCGGGGGTATCATCAGTGAGCAGTAGCTCACAGTTTCACTTGTTGTAAGCAGCAAGAATGTTAAGTAAAGTAAAATCTAAAAACACATCACCATTACCAAAACACAATTTTGTCATGAATTCATCTGTGTCCTTTGAAGACCAAGGTGAGCGACACAGGCTCTTTAGAGCCTCTAGTTTTTTTATAAATCTTTTACATGTATAATTAATTATAAGCCATCTGAAAGAGTCTTATAAAATCTTTGTTATTTTTTAATAGTTTTGAGACCTTAAACTTGTCAATGATAATGCTATGTCAAGAGAGAATATTTAAAGTCACATTCTAGTTTGTACTATTTACAGCCACATAAAGAGCTGGTCGAATTCAGATAATATTTTCTTCATGTAATTACTCGAAGTTGCGTTTCATATTTTGTGATATCACTTAAAAAGTCACGGATTGAAGCATCTGATGTTAATAGTTACACAACTTTAAACTTTTCTTGACAGTTAAATTTTAAATATAACTCTTGAGTGGATATATATCATATCACACTCTATGCAGTGGTAGAATCTATATATCTCCTTTCATTCATATGAATATTCTATTTTTAAAATGTTCATACTTGGTGTTTATTTGCAGGAAGTACCAGAGTTCTTAGAAGATATGGCTCAACGTTGGGAGGCCAACCAGAGAAAGAGAGAAGAGGAGAGGGAAAGTCTTAAAGGGATGGGAGGTGGTAGGGGTGGGGGAGGACGAGGAGGAGGAGGTAGAGGGGGCAGGGGAAGAAGAAGAGAAGACTTTGGTGTTTACACACCAGCATATGGAATAGCTTGATGTTAGAAAGAATATTTTAGGGCAAAATGATCTAGTCAGTGATGTTCGGTTGTGATTGGGTCAGTAGGAAATGTACCTCATAATGAAGTAAAGTGGCTGGTTGTGTGTGACTGTTGGCTGAGAGACATTGTAGAAACGTTTGTTATTTTTGTGTACATCTGTTGATATATTGAAAATGAAAATTATGAACAATTTAAGTGCAATTTTCATGAATTATATGTGATAGATAAACAGTATTAAATGACCTGTATTGTGTCTTACAGTTAATAGTTATCTTATTATGGTACACTTGGAATCCAGAAAATTTTAATTGTGATTTAAGAACAAATACAATCCAATAATATTACTGTGTATTTAGAAGTTTTTATGATGGTCGATATTGTGTTAAAACATATGTTTTTACTGAGTTTTGAGAAAAAAATGCCTTATTATTGATATATTCATAATTTGTTAATCAGTAAACATGATTTTTATAGTATGTATGGTACATCAATTAGAGTTATTTTATTACCTAGATAAAGCATTGATAATATGCAACCAGTGATTCAGTATTTTCAAAGGAAACTTTCAATACACCTCACTCTTCTAACTGCTTTTCATTGATAATTTCTTTTCCACAAAATAAAACAAGTTGTATATTTCTTGAGTTCTGTAGAGACTCAATATACCTGTAAGCAAAAGATCATTTACATGTTTTATCCAGAAGTGCCCTACACGGTACTGTGAATTCATTAATATTTGTTGGATACTAATTTTCGTGGATTTCGTGGGTACAGGAGAACCACGAATTCAAATATTCAACGAATTACAAATTTCCTAAAGGAATGTGTGCAGACTTTTGCAAAACCACGAAATTAAATATCCACGCATATGCAAATTTTCCTCAAACCACGAAAATTGGTACCCACGAAAAACAAGAGTGCACACGCTGAAATGTCTCGCCTTCTTTACTAATCATTGATATTATGTTGATAGACCTAAATATAAAGCTTTATTACAACTGTCACATAAACTCAACATTAACCAAGAAAACAAAACATTGATCAATGAACCATGAAAATGAGGTCAAGGTCAGATGAACCATGCCAGGCAGACATGTACAGCTAACAATTCTTCAATACAACAAATATAGTTGACGTATTGCTTATAAATTAAGAAAAACAGACCAAAACACAAACACTTAACACTTAGCAATGGACCGTGAAAATGAGGTCAAGGTCAAATAAAACCTGCGTAACAGACATATAGATCATAAAATATTTCCATACACCAAATATAGTTGACCTAATGCATAAAGTATTTGAAAAATAGACCAAAACTCAAAAACTTAACTTTGACCACTGAACCATGAAAATGAGGTCAAGGTCAGATGACACCTGTCAGTTAGACATGTACACCTTACAATCATTCCATACACCAAATATAGAAGACCTATTGCATAAAGTATAAGAAAAACAGACCAAAACACAAAAACTTAACTATAACCACTGAACCATGAAAATGAGGTCAAGGTCAAATGACACCTGCCATTTGGACATGTACACCTTACAGTCCTTCCATACACCGAATATACTAGCCCTATTGCTTATAGTATCTGAGATATGGACTTGACCACCAAAACTTAACCTTGTTCACTGATCCATGAAATGAGGTCGAGGTCAAGTGAAAACTGTCTGACGGGCATGAAGACCTTGCAAGGTACGCACATACCAAATATAGTTATCCAATTACTTATAATAAGAGAGAAATGAACATTACAAAAAATCTGAACTTTTTTTTCAAGTAGTCACTGAACCATGAAAATGAGGTCAAGGACATTGGACATGTGACTGACGGAAAGTTCGTAACATGAGGCATCCATATACAAAGTATGAAGCATACAGGTCTTCTAACTTCTAAAATATAAAGCTTTTAAGAAGTTAGCTAACGCCGCCGCCGTAGCCGCCGTAGCCGCCGCCGCCGCCGCCGGATCACTATCCCTATGTCGAGCTTTCTGCAACAAAAGTTGCAGGCTCGACAAAAATGAATCCACAGTATTTGAATTTATGATTTTTTTTTAGACAAGTCATGTAATTTGTCATGGTCATGTAATAGTAGTTTGGTATTTGCCTTTTGGAATGATATAACAAAGTGACCTGATTGCTTGCCATAAATAAGGCTAGTATTTTTGAAAGGCTCTTACCATTTTTGGAAAAAAGCAGTAAAAGGTATTTTTTTATTTTATTGGTTTCTGAATAAATCTGCCAAAGAGATTATCATCCTAAATTTTTTTTTTTATATTAGATGCTGTTTGTTAAGACAATTGTTGTAAAAATTTCAGTGATTTGATGCAGGTTTTATGATTTTTTGATGGCTGAAAGTCTTTATTTTAAGTCAGATATTGATGAATGACTTTTTGTTTGACCAAGTAGAAAGAAGTGCAATCATTTCTTTGTTCCATTTGATTTGAAGTTTATCTGATAATCGTTCTCTAAGGAACTCCTTTAATTATGACTTTTTTGTATTAAATTCCTCATTGAAATAATTGTAAGCAAATTATAATAGTGTGATCAGAATTGAAACAGATTAGAGGGATCAGGAATTATAATAGTGTGATCAGAATTAAAACAGATTAGAGGGATCACGAATTATAATAGTGTGATCAGAATTAAAACAGATTAGAGGGATCACCAACCTGGATTCCAACTTTTTATGCCCCACCTACGATAGTAGAGGGGCATTATGTTTTCTGGTCTGTGTGTCCGTTCGTCCGTCCGTCCGTTCGTTCGTCCGTCTGTCCCGCTTCAGGTTAAAGTTTTTGGTCGAGGTAGTTTTTGATGAAGTTGAAGTCCAATCGACTTCAAACTTGGTACACATGTTCCCTATGATATGATCTTTCTAATTTT
Organism: Mytilus galloprovincialis; assembly: GCA_037788925.1. Taxonomy (NCBI): domain Eukaryota; kingdom Metazoa; phylum Mollusca; class Bivalvia; order Mytilida; family Mytilidae; genus Mytilus; species Mytilus galloprovincialis. Next base: position 121,531,215 of record CM075330.1, on the reverse strand, counting down.
AATGCCAAATTAGAGATTTTACCCCAATTTCACGGTCCACTGAACATAGAAAATGATAGTGCGAGTGGGGCATTCGTGTACTGAGGACACATTCTTGTTCATTAAGTCATAATTTTATGACTATTTGGATTTTGTTAGAAAACCTTTAAAATTCTGTTGTGTAGCAGTCCCTACAGAAGGTTGTATGGTATCAACATAAACGGGTACCATTTTTTGTTAATCTAGAATCTCGCGAAAAATGCCAAAAACTTTTGTATTGTTATAGTCAACCTTGTAATGTTTTTTTTTACAGAAATGTGATATTGTATTTATTTGAAATATCTTAAGTAAAGAATAAAATGTATCACATAAAGATATGTATGTTAAAAAATGCTAGAAGATGACGCTGAATGAAAATATTTAGTACACTCCCAGCCTTGTGGTATTTTGGCATGAGAATATTTAGTACACTGCCAGCCTTGTGGTATTTTGGCATGAGAATATTTAGTACACTCCCAGCCTTGTGGTATTTTGCATTCGCACTGTTCCCTCTTTTATTTCAAAAGACTTTATTTCTGTAAAACGGAATGGGTTCATAGATATTAAAAGATGTGGTATGAGTGAATGAGACAATTCTACATCTGAAACACTATGTATAAAAAGTCAAAAATTATAGGTCAAAGTACGGCCTTCAACACAGAGCCTAGGCTCACTACAACAGCAAGCAATAAGGGCCCCAAAAATGATGAAGTGTAAAACCATTAAGTTTTGTTTAGAGCACATCAAATTTAGTTGAATATAAGTAACTTTCATCAGGAAATTGAAAAATATTACTATACCCACTGAATATATAGGTTTTGTACTAAGTAAGAATCAGACTGATTTTAAACTTGGAAAATAGTGGCATTAGCATGATGTAATTAAGTTACTGTTTAAAGCATTTTCAGATCCTCCTGCCTTTTTCTTCTTTTTGTCCCTGTATTCTTTGTTGAGAGGGGACATATAAATACCAACCTGACCACCTCAAAATAGTGCTGAACGTGGTTTTAAACAACAAACGATCAATTAATCTTGTAAACTTGAATGATTTCTGCAGTTGAGATGGAAAATTATTGGAGATCCTACACATGGACAGCTAAAATATGTTGGGGTGGGGAATGATGGAAAACTTTTTTTTTTTTTATTATTACAAGTGAGGGTGCACTTAGCATGACATAGCCAGCAAATTATTCACTTTATTTTTCTTTAACTTACCAAGACCTGATGTAAATAAACTGTTGACACAGAAATATGTTTTGCCTGTCCACATAAAATTCACAAAAAGACAATCTGATGTACAGCTACATTGCTTAGTTATTGTCGACAGGGCGTAGGAATGGTCAACAAACTGAGAGGTACTGATCGGAATGTAACATTATACAATATATCATTGATCTGTCATAAGCAGTCAATCATATCAAACTGACCTTAGCAGAAAACTTTACATTGAACATTGCTAATTAATTCAGTCACTGGAATATAACATAGGGAGCAGGGCCTCAAAATAGCATATACTGATATGTACTGATAGTGATGGGACTTCCTACAATATATCATTGATCTATCACAAAAAGATGCTATCAACTAACTTACTGTAGGCAGAAAACTTAACATTGAAAAACATGGATGTCCCAAATACTGTAATTTTGATAGTAAAATGCAAATGTTGAAACTAAAATGCCAATATTTTAACATGTTAACTGCCAATCCTTGAAGGTAAAATAACCTCTATGGAAATTGTGAATGCCAGTGCTGATAAAACTGTGTCCTATACTATTGACTTATGACAAGTACCCCGTACTTGCTCACCTGTAAGTCAGAAGTTTGGGAGTAGAATTCATCATCTAGACACTGACTAATAGGGGAGATCCAGTGACATGATCCAAGCTCAAGGAAGGTCGGGTGTGAATTTCCTGGTCAAAACTACATTGGTGATGGCCAAACCTACATTGTTGAAGCACAAACTTTTAATAAGTTTAAAAGTCACTGAACAATGATGAGGAGGTGTGGCCATGTAATCTCAATGGAAAGGAGACTTGCAAATGCCAATACATTGGCATACCAAATATCAACTTAACATTACTTGTTTATCTTAAACTGATTTAATCTGAAACATAAACATGTAAACCATAAAAAACATTCAAAGTCAATAAAAAGGACTTGCCAAATAATCACCATGATAGAAACGAGATGTGCCAATGCTTATACAACTGCATACCCAATATCATTGACCTACCACTAGTGGTTCTCAATACTGACATAATCACCAACTAATACATTGTTGATGCCGGTAACCTCACACCTTAGTCTAACTTTAACAACTTTGTCCACCCAAACCAAAAAAGGTTGACCTATGGCATATATAGAGAAAAAGGCAACCATAAAAACTTTATCTGATCCATCAAATGAGATCAACGTCTGGTAATTATTGACCGTTAGACATGTTTATAACAACAATCATTTTTGTCGAGCCTGCAACTTTTGTTGCAGAAAGCTCGACATAGGGATAGTGATCCGGCTACGGCGGCGGCGGCGGTGTTAGCTCACTTCTTAAAAGCTATATATTTTAGAAGGTGGAAGACCTGGATGCTTCATATTTTGTATATAGATGCCTCATGTTACGAAGTTTCCGTCAGTCACATGTCCAATGTCCTTGACCTCATTTTCATGGTTCAGTGACCACTTGAAAAAAAAGTTCAGAATTTTTGTAACGTTGAATTCTCTCTTATTATAAGGAATAGGATAACTATATTTGGTATGTGCGTACCTTGCAAGGTCCTCATGCCTGTCAGACAGTTTTCACTTGACCTCGACCTCATTTCATGGATCAGTGAACAAGGTTAAGTTTTGGTGGTCAAGTCCATATCTCAGATACTATAAGCAATAGGGCTAGTATATTTGGTGTATGGAAGGACTGGAAGGTGTACATGTCCAACTGGCAGGTGTCATCTGACCTTGACCTCATTTTCATGGTTCAGTGGTTATAGTTAAGTTTTTGTGTTTTGGTCTGTTTTTCTCATACTTTATGCAATAGGTCTACTATATTTGTTGTATGGAATGATTGTAAGGTGTACATGTCTAGCGGGCAGATGTCATCTAATCTTGACCTCATTTTCATGGTTCAGTGGTCAAAGTTAAGTTTTTAAGTTTTGATCTTTTGATCTAATATTATATGCCAAAGGTCAACTATATTTGGTGTATGGAAATATATTATGATCTATATGTCAGTCCCGCAGGTTTTATTTGACCATGACCTCAATTGCACGGTTCATTGGACAGTGTTAAGTTTTTGTGTTTTGGTCTATTTTTCTTAAACTATAAGTAATAGGTCAACTATATTTGTTGTATGGAAGCATTGTTAGCTGTACATGTCTGCCTGGCATGGTTCATCTGACCTTGACCTCATTTTCATGGTTCATTGGTCTATCTTGTTTAATGTTAAGTTTATGTGACAGTTGTAATAACGATTTATACTTAGGACTATCAACATAATATCAATGATTAGTAAAGAAGGCGAGACATTTCAGTGTGTGCACTCTTGTGTGAGTATTGAATGGCAATACATATTCCCCTTCCGGTTAAAAATTAATTGTAATGGAACAAAATTCTAACTTGATCTATAACTTGTTATGGTGTATACTATATAACAAATATCAGGACGATGTCTTCAAGCTGTTGAAAACTGATTGAGTGAATTTTATGAGTCCAAGGACCATAACTCTGTTAAAAATCATCAGACTAAAACAAACTTCAAACTTAATCTGTAACTTGTCATGATAAAATAATAAACCAAATATCAAATCAATATCTTCAAAACTGATTTGACGTACTGACAAATGGACAGGCAGACAGACAAAGTGCTAACCAAAAGTCCTTTTCGACTAATAAGATGTGGTATGATTGCCAATAAGACATCACTCCATTTGAGACCAAGTGACAAAGAAATTAACAACTATTTGCCTTCAACAATGAGCAATTTTATACTGCATATTCACCTGTAAAAGGCCCTGAAATGACATATGTAAAACAATTTAAATGAGAATAAAAACTAACAGCCTGATTTATGTACAAAATAATAAATGAGAAACAAATATGATATACAGCAGCAACCGACAACCACTGAATTACAGGCTTCTGACTTTGGACAGTCACATACAGCAGCGACCGACAACCACTGAATTACAGGCCCTCTGACTTTGGACAGGCACATACAGAAGTTAAACTAGTTTGAAGTGCTAACCTACATTTTGTTAAGAATTTAAAGGCAACATTGAGGTTCCTGAAAATATGACAATTGCTGCAAAATTATTGATACAGTTCACCATATCCTTTCAATTATAAAAACAAAAGGCTTTTAAGTTTTATTGTGTAATTTTAAAATGAATACTGGCTTACATTTTATTAACAAGTTGACTTCAGATAAGTATCCTATAACATAAATATTAACAACAATAATTGAATAGGAAATGAAACCTATCAGATGCACCACCAATTTCTAATGACAATTTGCAACATTAGGATACTATCTACTACAATTATTCTCATTTGACCACAATACCTATGAACAAGTTTGAGACACAGAAAAGTATTCTCCTTTAACTTTCTCTTATAATGCATACATAAGAACAATGAAGGTTTCTTTGTAAATGAAAAACAACTTTAACATTTATAAGTTTCATTTCAAGAGTACAAGTTTAATCAGTTAAAATTTTTGCAAAGATAAAATTTTCTGGGATTCTATTGTTTCGGAGCATCAAAACTTGATTATTTTACAAATTTCAAGGGTTTTTAAGTTTTAAAAGTATGACAATTTCAAAAAGATAAGCTTAAATTGATTTTAATAATAATCCTTTTTTCATACATATGCCTCCATGCTTTTGATTGGCCAATTTCATGTACTGTGCACTAGATTTCGATTGTAGAATAAACCCTTCAATATTTACTTATACCCTTTATTTAGTGATTGATTTTAGAGGTAAAAGTTAAATGGTTCCAGAGAAAAAAAACACTCTTGCTTTGAGAGTTCTTAAACATATCTCAGAACAATCTGAAAACCATTTCCAGTTTATATAATTAGTTTAATCCCCAATTCTAATGATGCTGTACGCTTTGATGGATTTATACGAAATACTTTAACAATAATATGAAGAACTGTGGATGGTAAAATGATAATGAAATTCATAACAGTGTAGCTACGGCCATTCATTGGCTGGGACAGATTAGGTGAACGTTTGAATGCCCACTGCTTACGACGTACTTTTTATAGACATTTAATTTGTGAGGTCACCAAAGGTTCTCAACACCTAAATAAAATAATTAAAAAAATACTAATCAGGAATAACCTTTGTGATTTGAATATAAATAAAAATAGCCTTCAACACAGAGCCTTGGCTCACACTGAACAGCCAGCTATAAAGGTTGAATACTTAAACTTCTTTTCTTGAATAAAGGGGTAGTCAGTTTGTCTTATGCGTCAATGAGACACCAAAAAAATGAAAAAAATAAATAAAAAAAGAAGCAACATTCATTCTTCAACAAAAAAATACATCACAAGAATATAAGTTTTGTAAGAAACATGAGAAATTGTGTTGGACTTGGAGATAAGGCAAAGTGACAAATATCTGAATCAATGAATCTTTTAATGGTATTAAACAAAGAAATTAAATGATTTTTTAATTATCCAGAACTTTTCACGAACAAAACCCAAATGTATATGCATTGAATAAATAGAACGCAATTCTTAAATGATCACAACAGAGAAGTATTTGTGCTCTTAATCAATGAGATATTTTGTGATATCCCCATCAACTTAATGGTTTTCTTTACAATGGATAAACCTATTTTTTTATTATTATTAAATGATATCATCTCTGAACATTATTATTCTTATAAATGACATGATTGTAAGTGATGATATAACAAATGTTTAAAACAAATTCCTTTAAAACTTTGTAAAAGGAAAGTTTCATTTTATGTATGGAAAGTAACAAGTGAATATTTCAATCCACACTGGAAGGCCTCTGAAAGACGGTGAGCATAAAATCATAGCCGTTGACAAACAAGTTACAACTTACAAACGTTTTACCTTCGACCACACTGTTATGAAATTAATTCTAAATATACATGTAATTGATATGAAAATACAATGTTTAAATTGAAGTATTTATTATGAAGAAAATGACAGATGTTTTTTTATGTTATGCCTCTAAATAAATTTGTTCCCACATGTACATGTAAAATTCTGTAATTTTTTGCTGTTAATTCATGAGTGAAAGCTTATAAGTGGAGATAAACAGTACTGAAAACATTTTTTTAAAGCGATTACATCAGGCCAATATCTCTCAAAACTAGGTCATTCATTAAAATCTTGTGAACAACCTTATTACATAAATTACAACAGTATCACAGATACATCAATGCAATTTATAATGAATAATTTTTATGGAAAATCAATTTGACATTTTCCACACAAAGCAACAGATCATAAAACAAAGCTGTTACGTCTTTACACATTGTTTTTTTTCACTTCATAACATATTGCTAGCTAAGTGAAACATTTGATAACACCTTACTGCAAGAACCGGTATATTTCAACAGCAATCTCAATACATCTGCTAAATCAGAGAATAAAATAGATCAAAATACTCCCAGATTTGGATTCAGTAAATATTATATCATATTTACATGCTTCATAGTTTTTTGGCAAACACATGTATATATATATACAATAAAATAAATATACACTGAAAAATACTGAGGAAAACATCAGAACCATGCTAAAAAATTTTTTACAACTTTTATACAATAAATAACTTGCTTTTCTAAAAAGAAATTGCCAAACAATAAGCAACTTCATTCCTTAAAATAATTGTTTCCGCAAATATTAATTGCCAGTTTCAATTAAGTGCAATGTTTTAGAAATGTTTTATATATATTGAGATTGTATTAATTTCTAAACCATTGTAAACTATTCGGACTACTTCATTTATTAACCTTTGTAGGAATAAATCTTCTTTTTGTATACCATTAATTGTAATATAGCACCTATCAGTACTTTTCAAATTAAGACCCACTCTTGATATTCTGGTTACCTAACTTTCAAAATTCCTTGTATTACATTTTTTTCAAGATATTTTTGTTACATTAAAAAGTTGTGGTGCTTGCAATCTCACTAAGCTATGAAATACAACATTTGGTAATTAATTTCAATGGATTCATGGAATTTAAGTTAAGATATGAACACATAAAGTATATACTGTGTTAGTTATTTGAGTTTCCTATTATCTGATGAACCTATATCTAAGCTTTGCCACTCATCTTCTTCTTCTTCATTAGCCCAAACTTCATTGTCCCATCCTGAATTTCCATTGGTTGTAACAGGGTTGTTTTCACTAAGGTCCAATAAATCTCCAACCAATGGTTGCTTTTGTTTTTCATTTGAACTAAAGCCAGCATTCCAGTCCACATCTTCCCATCCGTCACTCGTTTTACTTTTAGAGGATTTTTTATCAGTTTTTACTTTTTCTGTTTTGCTGTAATCACCCCAATTATCCCAATCATCCTCCATTTTCTTTCCTTTAGATTTTGACTTAGATGTTTGTATTAAAGAGTCATCATCATTCAGCCAGTTCTCAAGGTCATCATCCGCCTTCTTTGAATCAAACCCTGACGAGGAATCTTCCAATTTCCTTGAAGAACCTTTAGAATCTTTACTTTCCCACTCATTGCCCCATCCCCAGTTATCATCATCATCTTCTGACAGAAGTCGGTTTTTACTTGGATCTCTGAAAATAAAAATAAATATATAATTGATAATCATTATAATAAAGCATTGTCATTTCAGAACAAAAATACAAAATGAGACAACCGTGTGGATGTAAGCAATTTTTGCAACCACATGGCCTTCAACAATGAGAAAAAACAATACTATATAGAAGGCTATAAAAGGCAAAGACATGAAAAATGTGAAACAGTTCAAACAAGATAAACCAGCAGTTTCATTTACAAATAAAACAATTTACAAAAAACAAATATAAGGCAGGAAACAAAGAAAACCACTAAACTATAGGCTCTAGACTTCTGACAGGAACATAAGGAATAAAAAACATTTATGAGCCCTAAACCATACCCTAACCTGTTCCACATGAAATTATTTTTTTTTTTTTTTTTTTTATTTAAAGGTGGTACCCAACACCTTGGCTGAAATTAATTTGGCTCGTTTAATTTCATAAAATTTTGACAAAGTATTTATTTTGACCCTTTGACGTATATTTAAAAATTTCAAAATATTTGAACCAATGATTTTATCAGAAAATTTACACTGGTTACATAGCAGTTTGACAAACACTAATTTTGATCATTGAGAAGCTTTATATTTCCTGAACAATACAATGTGATTTAAACGTTTTGCTGATTCTACAGAGTTAGAAATTTTCCCTCAATATTGACAAATTGTTGTCAAAACAATGATGAAACATCTACTGTTTAAGCTTATATTCTTAAGTGTACCTACCAATTCAAGCAGTGTCAACATCTGTTGCAAATAAATTCAGATATTTATTTGCATAAACCTTTAATACCTATTTTATACACAAAGTTGCAATTCCTTGCACATTTTATGTCAATACATGACAAAGATTGATTTCTGTCTAAAATAGTTTACATTCTTGCAGAGCAGCTGTTGTAACTGAATAACAAGAGGCTCTCAAGAGCCTGAATCGCTCACCTAAATTTTTTTGGTTTAATCTCATATCAATGATTATTTTGGCTTTTCAATTTATTTAAATGTTCTTTGAATCGTCCTATTTTCTTCAAAAGCAAAAAAAAAATCATTTTCTCCTATGTTCTATTTTAGCCATAGGAGCTATGTTTCTTGACATACAAGGAAATGAAATATAAAATTTATACTAGATACTCTGAAACTCTAAAACTCATTTAGCCTAAGTTTGGCTGAAATTGATACAGCAGTTTCAAAGGAGAAGATTTTTTAAAGTAAGTCAACATGATGAACAAATTGTGAAAAAAAGTCTTTAAAGGGCAATAACTCCTTAAGAGGTCAATTGACAATTTTGGTCAAATTGACTTATTTGTAGATCTTACTTTGCTTAACATTTTTGCTATTAACAGTTTATCTGTATCTATAATAATATTCAAGATAATGACCAAAAACTGCAAAATTTCCTTAAAATTACCAATTAAGTGGCAGCAACCCAACAATGGTTTGTTTGATTCATCTGAAAATTTCAGGGCTGATAGATCTTGACCTAATGAACATTTTTACCCCATGTCAGATTTGCTCTAAATGCTTTCGTTTTTGAGATATAAGCCAAAAACTGCATTTGACCCCTATGTTCTATTTTAAGTAACAGCGGCCATGTTTTTTGACGGATCAAAAATCGAAGCACACACTTTGTGCAGGATACTCTAAGGAACAATCATGCTAAGTTTCATCCAAATTCATTCAGCAGTTTCAGAGGAGAAGATTTTTTAAAGTTAGCAAATATGATGATCAAATTGTGAAAAATTGTCATTAAAGGACAATAACCCCTTAAGGGGTCAATTGACAATTTTGGTCATATAAACTTATTTGTAGATCTTACTTTGCTGATCATTTTTGCTGTTTACAGTTTATCTTTATCTATAATAATATTCAAGATAATGACCAAAAACTGCAAAATTTCCTTAAAATTACCAATTAAGTGGCAGCAACCCAACAATGGTTTGTTTGATTCATCTGAAAATGTCAGGGCTGATAGATCTTGACCTAATGAACATTTTTACCCCATGTCAGATTTGCTCTAAATGCTTTCGTTTTTGAGATATAAGCCAAAAACTGCATTTGACCCCTATGTTCTATTTTAAGTAACGGCGGCCATGTTTTTTGCCGGATCAAAAATCGAAGCACACACTTTGTGCAGGATACTCTAAGGAACAATCATGCTAAGTTTCATTCAAATCCATTCAGTAGTTTCAGAGGAGAAGATGTTTGAAAAATTGTTAACGACGACGACGACGTCGACGACGACGTCGACGACGACGTCGACGACGACGACGACGGACGCCAAGTGATGAGAAAAGCTCACATGGCCTTTTAGGCCAGGTGAGCTAATAATGACCAAAAACTTTATTATATTTGAAATATAAGCAGTTGACATATGTCATCCTCATAACAAGACTAGAAGATACAGGAATAGACAACTTTTTGTTTCTCAAAAACTGACATCCCAAAATGATGTTGCCATTTGGACTGAGTTGATTTCAGTAGATACATGCCAGTATATAGTTGGTTCGCTTTTCACCTGAATTTTAATCATTTTGGGAATGAAAATCATAGGAAATAGACTATAGATACTAGTGACAACAGCTAAATGGTGCCCTCCCTCCTTTTTTGGTCCCTTTGAAGCCAAAGGTTGGTATGTGTAGAGAGGGCTGTTGCTACATTATTAGGTTAATAAAATGCACCAGAGATTAAAAAGTGTAACTTTCTTTCTGTAAGACAAATTTGAAATGATGCCAGTTCTGATACTGAAATCATTATTTGATTTAATTTCAATAATGTTATGAGAAAAAGAAATTATTACTCTCAGATTAAAAAGTAGGTTATAATTTGTGAATACTAACTTGTCTGGTGATGAGTTTCCACTGAGTAAGTTAGACTTCTCTCCAGGACTAGTATCTACAGAGGACAATGTTGTCTTTGGTTCTCCCCAGAGTGAGGAGAAGTTTGTCCATCCTTTAGAACTAGCAGTAGTTAGCTGAAAAATACAAATAATGCATGTAAATTATTACAACTAGCATCAGTAAAGAAAAATCCAATTCTTCATTTTACTGGTACGAATTTGAGTAAAGGAAAAGATTATGTGAGCATGCCAATACTTGCAACCTTACTTCTTACATCCACTTCATTTGACCTTAGATGGGTAGCTGTCTAATTGGCAATCATGAGTGTTTTTAACAACTTTGACTATAGGATACATGTGGGTCTTGCACAGTTGGTAATTTTACAATCTTATCACAACTCCTATACAATCACCCATATGAATCTTTGTCACCTTTGTGAACAGGAAGTTAAAGATCAACTTGCCGTTTTAGAATCTAAAGCATTCTGGGTAATATTTCCAAAAGCGTACACCAAAACATTGTCATTAGTTTAAAATGTGATAAACAATAGAAATTCAACCAATGATGTAATACTATTTTCATCTTGGTGTACAAACAATGAGATTACCCATAGTCCTCTAGATTCTGAAAAGTCAGATTGATGTCAAAAATCATCACACATCTTAATACCTATATTCAAAACGCTCTTGACTTGAAGTGTCTGAATAAAAAATGGGATAAAAAGTTTGTGGTGCTGGCAAACAGACAGAAATCTTAAAAAAATAAGACCAGTCTGGAAAATTTAAAGGTCAAGTGAAGGTCTGCTGGCAATGATTATTATTGAACCTGAAAAGTAGTTTAAGCTTTAGAATGATGTTGAAGATCAGAATTTACCTGTAAGATTTATGTAATTAACAAACTGATGAATAAAATAGTGTTAAGAAGTACCTTTGAAGCAAATCCACTCATGGAGGATCCAACGTCATTCATCAAAGAACCTTCTTTCACCTGGAGAAACAAATAATCTTTGGTACTAAATCATAATAAATACAAGGTAAATAATTATCTACAAACATGCATAGAGGGGGAGGTACATGCATCTAACTAAACAAAATATAAAAACGTAAAACAGGCATGTATACTGGACCAAAATACTTAACCAATTATAGAATGTTCAAACTGCAGGTAAATTGAAACAATTTTGTTTGAGGATTAGACTTTGCGTTGTTTCTTTGATGTAAAGGTCACCACGTTATTGAAATAATTTATCATCAATGCACTATATAAAACATGCTCAGCTATTTGTCACTTTTATTTACCCATTATAAAATCCAAATTAATTGGCTTTGAAAAGTGCAGCACGATATTGCCACTAAAAATTCCAATCAATAATGTCTGCCTCCCAGGCCACATCATATCAGTTTATCAATCACGGATATTTAGATCACTTACAATTTTAATATTTTCAAGTAAGCATTAGAAATGTATGGGCATTAACAGAGATCATTAACTTGTTTTAGCATTTCATTTTTTTTTTAAATTCCTTGTTTGAAAACAGTACACATACATATAAAACATATAAACCAATATGGGTTAAAATAAAGAAATAAAAATGCACAATACAGAACAAAATTAAAATGAAAAGCATGAAATTAAATTGTGTTGAAAGATACAGTAATTCTGAAATGTAATGTTAACTATTTCACCTGATAAGAGCATGAACAGCAATATGAGCAGCAGCATCATGAACTTTGAACTATAACCTATTACTTATATACTCACTTTACTAGCTAACCCTGACACAGATGATGATATACCATCAAGTAATGTGCCCTCTTGAACCTAAAGAAGTCAAATCATTCAAAAAGTCAACAATTAACTTGAAATCATCCTTTTAATGATTATATAAAACTGTCTAGTAATCCTAACATTTAGAGTAAACAAATACAAGAATATCTGTACTAAAATTATAATCACTACAGGGCATGTACATCAAAATCAATAACCACAAAAACGTAACCCAAGCATGCGTCAGATTAAGCAACATTACCAGGGAAATGCAGGAAATACAGGCATACCATGTCATTTTATGGTCTTTGGATTTTCCATGTATAATTTTTTACTTTATATTATATAAAGAAATCTAAAATAGGATTACTCTTAATAATAGACAGTGTTAAAAAGATTACTTGATTTTTCATACTTTAAGTGTTATATGTGTAGAAGCTTTATTTTTACATGATAAAAAAGTTAGTCTGTAATTTTACTTTCTCTAAGTAGAATCTTATTTCTGTGACAAGGTGTGAAAAATTTGATTTCTGAATAAGAATGGATGCCTTCCAAAATAGTAATGCTGAAAATCCAAAGAGTACAAAATCAAATAGGTCAAACTAAACATACAACATTAAACTAAATCTAAGTTCTATTCACACCAAAGGTAACCAGAAAACATGCAATTGATGGTAACAAGTTAAGGAACTAAGTGTATTAGTTACAATATATTTTTATTAATCTCAAAACATTAAAAATATAAGACTTCATGTTTTCTGTAAGTAGTAAATAAACATGGTGTTTTTTTTTCAGTAAGTGATTCCCCATTAAGCGTGATTTACCAAATTATGAAATTTACATCATCAGTAACCAGGATAAAGATTTTTTAATATATTATATAAATCTGATGAAATGTATGTATCTATATTTAGATTGAAGTGCCAGCTGTTCAGGAATCTTGTAAGTTGTTGTCTTTTAAATGTTTCATAATTAAGAGAATTTGACCAAAGACTTTTAGGGCAGATCTTTGGAAGTTATTGTTAAAATTCAATTTTCACATGATTTTTACTCTGGAAGATCTAGTGCTTGACATATTGTAAAAATCCCAGTATTGGTAAAGTTGAATTGCTGGTTGTTCTTGTAATTGGGTTGCTGTCTCACTGATACATGTCCACAACTCCATTTATACGTATCTAAAAGTTTTCTCTTGTTTACAAAAGGATGATTCTTATGAAATGTATCTTTTTTTAAGGTTCACACTTTCAACTTGAAAAAAGAATAAATAAAACTGTGACCTTCACCATTAAAATGTTAGTAAAGCCATTCCAGTTGTATAACACCTGTACAACAAACAGTCATGTTTACCTTTTCTTTGGTTGGTTTTATAACGCTGTCATTTACAGTTTGACCTAATTCTTTTGTCTTCTTTGATGCAGCTGATGCTACTTTTGTGGCCTGTAAGATAAACATAATTTCACTGTAAATATCTGTAAACTTTTCAAAATATTGAAGCAAAATTATTGGCTAATACACCCAGACGCCCCCTACCCCCCTCAATTAATATTGGATATTTTTACAAATCCCCACTCCAGATTTTCGGAGGTTATGATGAGTTGGAACTTTAATATAAAGTATTCACTTTGAAGAGAATCTGAAAAAAACAAGGATAGCATGTAAAATGAAGGCACTATCTTGGAGCAACCCTGATGAACACGTAAAAACAAGTACAACATAAGATTACGAAAACGTCGTATGATTGCAATTGAAACAACTATCAACGTGAATGTAAGCAACTAAACATCACAGTAATTAAGGCCTTCAACAACAGGCAAAACCCATACAGTATTGTAAACTATAAAATTTATGTCAAAACAGTAAACAAAACAGAAACAAATATGACAGACAGCAACCATCAAAGGACAACTACAGGCTTCTAACAAGTATACATGAAACCTGTAAATGTTGATGGTTTATCTTGTTATTGTGTTAAAGTCTTATTGACATATTTTACACATATATAGAAGATTTTATATTCTTTTCATAATCACTTAGAACTACTTTACTTTATATGTTACCAACATCTGTCACCCTGAACAGATTGACAATCAAGGTAGATCATATGGACGAGATTATTTTACATTTTTATGATAATTGTAGAAATTCTGTGTTATTATAGCATAATCATTAGATATTTGTTTTAAACAAAAAATTATCATTAAAGCAACTATTTCTTATCTGAAAACCTGAAAATAATTCAGCAAATAAAAATGAATGATCTTACCTTAACGATAAAAAGATTAAGTCAAACAAGCTCTAGTATAATGTCTTTATTTACACTCAATGACATGCGCTTTGTCTTTACCAATAAATTCAGATTACAACACTTTACCAAGTATGAAATTCTTCTATACAGATTAAAGTGAGTGTATGGATTCTGACATTGAATTTTTCATAATTCAGCTAATAGAGTCACACACTAAGCCATTGTAAATATCAAAGTTTATAATCTCTATGTTAATTACCTTTCTATGGGGCACAAATAAACAACGTATTTACAAATTTGTAACATTGTTTTATCTTAATGTCACAATGCCGTTTTATTTGTATAAGGAATTTCTAATGACTGTATTGCATATATAATGCTCTCTCTTTAAAAGTTTTCTTATAGTCTACTGTTATTTAAACGTCACTTTTCCCTCCTGAAGATGCATGTTTTCACCATTAATTATATGTAAAAAAAATAAAATCAATTAAACTACCCTAAGTTATTCTACGGGGAGTATAAGTTGAAAAGCAGTTTTTCTGCAAAACCATGATGTATAAGACCAGGGTCCAAGCAAATCCAAAGCATTTTAAAAGTTTCATTCATTTTCTTAACCAAGTCAAATGATGATAAGAATCTGTTTGTTTTTCCCCCCAATTCAATACTATTGACCAATGGATTTATTTGTTTGTTTTTCCCCCCAATTCAATACTATTGACTAATGGATTTATTTGTTTGTTTTTCCCCCCAATTCAATACTATTGACTAATGGATTTATTTGTTCGTTTTTCCCCCCAATTCAATACTATTGACTAATGGATTTATTTGTTTGTTTTTCCCCCCAATTCAATACTATTGACTAATGGATTTATTTGTTTGTTTTTCCCCCCAATTCAATACTATTGACTAATGGATTTATTTGTTTGTTTTTCCTCCCAATTCAATACTATTGACCAATGGATTTATTTAAATCAATCAAAGTCCCAAAATAATAAAATGTCAGCAAGTATTTTGTATAAGTGTAAGTTTCATTCCTCTCAATTGATGGATACTGAAGATAGTGAAGACATCACCAAGAAACCTTTTTTAAGAAACAGTATGAATGATGAGTAAAGAAATAGCTATATATACTCTTGAAATTGTTTGATCATATATACACAAATTGTAATAAAATTATTTCTACCAAATTCTCTATTTTCCATTTTTTAATATCAATATCTGATGAGTCTCTGATGTTAATGAAAAGACCATTGAACATGTGATGAACTAGATTCTGAAATACCTGTTGCGATAGGCAAATCAGTCAAATTTTATAAAAAGCAATTACACTTTTGAAATTCAAGACTTTTCCACAATTTTTTCTCAAGTCTCAAGGGCATTTCCAGGCTTGAAATGACTGACATCAGTGGCATATCCAAGGGGGCTGGGGTTTCTTGGGGGTTGTATCCCCCTTTTTTTGACGATCAATGAATTTGAATTGGGACAAATAGTTAGGTCTCTCCCCCCCTTTTTTTTTAATGGCTGGATCCAACCCTGGTCATAGTTTTAGATGCTTTTCAATTTTAAACACTGATAATAATCATGTGTAAAAACAATCTTGAATTATTACAACATTGAACATACTGATGGATGGACAGAGTGACTGTTATATGCAGGAGGCTTTAAACTTTGCGATTTAACAACTGGTATTGTTTATGCAGACAGAAATGAAGGTCTTACATATATGTATAACAATGAAATTACTTCTACCATTAATTAAACTGTATCAAACACATCACATTTAATCAAAAGCACCAATATATTTAGATTAATTCCAATAAATTCTTCTTTTTTCATCAAGGCCTGTATAACAATTGATTACATGTGATAATATAACCAATGATAGATTAATAAACTAGAGGCTCATAGTGGACCAAAACATCTATCTCTGCAGATCATTATTTATACAAACAGGGGGAT
The DNA here is from genome assembly GCA_037788925.1 of Mytilus galloprovincialis. NCBI lineage: Eukaryota > Metazoa > Mollusca > Bivalvia > Mytilida > Mytilidae > Mytilus > Mytilus galloprovincialis. The sequence continues at coordinate 121,514,606 of CM075330.1, read as the reverse complement.
TATAGAATGTATAGAAACCACTAATCAAATAAAGAAAGGCCAAACATTGAAGAAGAACAAAGGGATATCTATCCACAAAGTATAATTGAATAAAGCATCACTTGATTTAGCATATTCATAGTTTCTACAATACTAGTGTACCACTACCTTATCAAAATATATTATCCTTTTAAAAAAAAAAACAAGAAGTCCTACCTTCTCCTGGATTAAAGTCATATAATTACATTAGATGTATGTTTCATTATAATACTTTATTCTGATTGGCTACACTGCAGTCTCGCGTTATTCCTTAGTCAATTTCATTAAACTATAAAATGTATCATTCATGATGACAAGAGGTCCCACAATAAAGTGCACAGGTAAATTAAATAATGTTTTCATGATCCTAGGTAAAAATGTAATTATAAGTATTGAATGCTTCTTTTTGTAACTTCATAGGGTTGTAAAAGCGTTGACCGTGCGCACATTTTTAGAATGAAGTTCTGTGCTTCATACAAAATGTACTTCGGTCAACGCTTTTACACCCCAATAAAGTTAAACTAGAGGCTCTAATAGCCTGTGTCGCTCACCTTGGTCTTTGTGAATATTAAACAAAGGACACAGATGGATTCATGACAAAATTGTGTTTTGGTGATGGTGATGTGTTTGTACATCTTACTTTACTGAACATTCTTGCTGCTAACAATTATTTCTATCTATATTGAACTAAGCCCAGTAGTTTCAGTGGAAAATGTTTTAAGAAAATTGTTAACCAGGTGCTCCGCAGGGTGCAGCTTTATACGATCGCAGAGGTCGAACCCTGAACAGTTGGGGCAAGTATGGACAAAACATTCAAGCGTGATACAGCTCTGAATTTGGATTGTGATCAAATTTTTGACATTACATGGGTTTTTTTTACACAAAACAAATGTCAAGATTTTACAAATCAATTAAAGATTTCTTCTTCAAACTTTTTAAATCTAAAATTAAATAGTTGACACAGCATACATAGGTTTCTGACACAGAATGAATGTGGTCTAATGAACTTAAAAGTTTTTTTTTGCCTTTGAGCAATTCACTATGCTGTTGAATATTAATCCTCTCAAAAAAATGTTTGAAGAAGTTTTCTTTTTATTTATGAAATCTGAAATGAGAAAAATTTAAACCCCCCCCCTTTTTTTTCACATCCCCGTTTTCCTTTTTCCAAAACTGATATCAATTCAAATTTCTAATGGAGTTTGCAACAATAACTACTCTTTTAAATACATCATAAAATATTAAAATGTAAAATAAAGTGCTTGTTATCACTGAATGGTAAAGATTGGTTGGTAGTAAAAGTGAATATACATTGTTTATTGTATAAAACAATAAAAAAAACTTCATCAGCAACATTTTATATTGGCAAATTTCCAATGAAGTTATTTACATAAAGTTATTGGCAAATAAAAATAGAAAATGACATCATAGTCATGTCTGGCAAATGTCCACCATACATTATCTAAAAACATTTTAGATAAGATAAGGAAAAAAAGCTTCATCAGCAACATTTTATATTGGCAATGAAGTTATTTACATAAAGTTATTGGCAAATAAAAATAGAAAATGACATCATAGTCATGTCTGGCAAATTTCCAACATATATTATCAACTACTATTCTATACAAAGAAAGATAACTCCAATTGAAAATTAATTGCTATTGCACAATATTGTGCAATTAGATATTTCTTGCTATTGTGCAATACTGTGCAATTGAAAATTTCTTGTTATTGCACAATACTTGATATGGAATCCTGATTTGGACCAACTTGAAAACTGGGCCCATAATCAAAAATCAAAGTACATATTTAGATAAAGCATATCAAATAAGCCCAAGAATTTAATTTTTGTTAAAATCAAACTTAGTTTAATTTTGGACCCTTTGGACCTTAATGTAGACCAATTTGAAAACTGGACCAAAAATTAAGAATCTACATACACAGTTAGATTTGGCATATCAAAGAACCCATTTATTCAATTTTTGATGAAATCAAACAAAGTTTAATTTTGGACCCCCATTTGGACCAACTTGAAAACTAGGCCAATAATTAAAAATCTAAGTACATTTTTAAATTCAGCATATCAAAGAACCCCAAGGATTCAATTTTTGTTAAAATCAAACTAAGTTTAATTTTGGACCCTTTGGACCTTAATGTAGACCAATTTGAAAACGGGACCAAAAATTAAGAATCTACATACATAGTTAGATTCGGCATATCAAAGAACCCCAATTATTCAATTTTTGATGAAATCACACAAAGTTCAATTTTGGACCCTTTAGGCCCCTTATTCCTAAACTGTTAGGACCAAAACTCCCAAAATCAAACCCAACCTTCCTTTTATGGTCATAAACCTTGCGTTTAAATTTCATAGATTTCTATTTACTTATACTAAAGTTATGGTGCAAAAACCAAAAATAATGCTTATTTGGGCCCCTTTTTGGCCCCTAATTCATAAACTGTTGTGACCTCAACTCCAAAAATCAATCCCAACCTTCCTTTTGTGGTCATAAACCTTGTGTTAAAATTTCATTGATTTCTATTTACTTATACTAAAGTTATTGTGCGAAAACCAAGAATAATGCTTATTTGGGCCCTTTTTTGGCCCTTAATTCCTAAACTGTTGGAACCAAAACTCCCAAAATCAATCCCAACCTTCCTTTTGTGGTCATAAACCTTGTGTCAAAATTTCATAGATTTCTATTCACTTAAACTAAAGTTATAGTGCGAAAACCAAGAAAATGCTTATTTGGGCCCTTTTTGGCCCCTAATTCCTAAAATGTTGGGACCAAAACTCCCAAAATCAATCCCAACCTTCCTTTTGTGGTCATAAACCTTGTGTTAAAATTTCATTGATTTCTATTCACTTTTACTAAAGTTAGAGTGCGAAAACTAAAAGTATTCGGACGACGACGACGACGACGCAGGACGACGACGCCAACGTGATAGCAATATACGACCAAAAAATTAAAATTTTTGCGGTCGTATAAAAATTGACTATAGAGGACAATAACTCCTAAAGGGGTCAACTGACCATTTCGGTAATGTTGACTTCTTTGTAAATCTTACTATGCTGAACATTATTGCAGTTTACAGTTTATCTCTATCTATAATAATATTCAAGGTAATAACCAAAAACAGCAAAATTTTCCTAAAGTTACCAATTCAGGGGCAGCAACCCAACAACGGAATGTCCGATTCATCTGAAATTTTCAGGCCAGATAGATGGTGACCTGATAAACAATTTTACTCCATGTCAGATTTGCTCTAAATGCTTTGGTTTTTGAGTTATAAGCCAAAAACTGCATTTTACCCCCTATGTTCTATTTTTAGCCATGGCGGCTATCATGGTTGGTTGGCCGGGTCAAGCCACACATTTTTTAAACTAGATACCCCAAAGATGATTGTGGCCAAGTTTGGATTAATTTGGCCCAGTAGTTTCAGAGGAGAAGATTTTTGTAAAAGATTACTAAGATTTACGAAAAATTGTTAAAAATTGACTATAAAGGGCAATAACTCCTAAAGGGGTCAACTGACCATTTCGGTCATTTGACTTATTTGTAAATCTTACTATGCTGAACATTATTGCAGTTTACACTTGATCTCTATCTATAATAATATTCAAGGTAATAACCAAAAACAGCAAAATTTCCTTAAAATTACCAATTCAGGGGCAGCAACCCAACAACGGGTTGTCCGATTCATCTGAAAATTTCAGGGCAGTTACATCTTGACCTGATAAACAATTTTACTCATGTCAGATTTGCTCTAAATGCTTTGGTTTTTGAGTTAGAAGCCAAAAACTGTATTTTACCCCTATGTTCTATTTTTAGCAATGGTGGCCCTCTTGGTTGGTTGACCGGGTTAAGCCACACGTTTTTTAAACTAGATACCCAAAAGATAATTGTGGCCAAGTTTGGAATAATTTGGCCTAGTAGTTTCAGAGGAGAAGATTTTTGTAAAAGATTACTAAGATTTACGAAAAATGGTTAAAAATTGACTATAAAGGGCAATTACTCCTAAAGGGGTCAACTGACCATTTCGGTCATGTTGACTTATTTGTAAATCTTACTATGCTGAACATTATTGCAGTTTACAGTTCATCTCTATCTATAATAATATTCAAGGTAATAACCAAAAACAACAAAATTTCCTTAAAATTACCAATTCAGGGGCAGTAACCCAACAACGGGTTGTCCGATTCATCTGAAAATTTCAGGGCAGATAGATCTTGACCTGATAAACAATTTTACTCATGTCAGATTTGCTCTAAATGCTTTGGTTTTTGAGTTATAAGCCAAAAACTGCATTTTACTCCTATGTTCTATTTTTAGCCATGGCGGCCATCTTGGTTGGTTGGCCGGGTCAAGCCACACATTTTTTAAACTAGATACCCCAAAGATGATTGTGGCCAAGTTTGGATTAATTTGGCCTAGTAGTTTCAGAGGAGAAGATTTTTGTAAAAGATTACTAAGATTTACAAAAATGGTTAAAAATTGACTATAAAGGGCAATAACTCCTAAAGGGGTCAACTGACCATTTCGGTCATGTGACTTATTTGTAAATCTTACTTTGCTGAACATTATTGCAGTTTACAGTTTATCTCTATCTTTAATAATATTCAAGATAATAACCAAAAACAGCAACATTTCCTTAAAATTACCAATTCAGGGGCAGCAACCCAACAACGGGTTGTCCGATTCAACTGAAAATTTCAGGGCAGATAGATCTTGACCTGATAAACAATTGTACCCCATGTCAGATTTGCTCTAAATGCTTTGGTTTTTGAGTTATAAGCCAAAAACTGCATTTTACCCCTATGTTCTATTTTTAGCCATGGCGGCCATCTTGGTTGGTTGGCCGGGTCACCGGACACATTTTTTAAACTAGATACCCTAATGATGATTGTGGTCAAGTTTGGTTAAATTTGGCCCAGTAGTTTCAGAGGAGAAGATTTTTGTAAAAGTTAACGACGACGGACGACGACAGACGACGGATGACGACAGACGCCGGACGCCGGACGCTGGACGCCAAGTGATGAGAAAAGCTCACTTGCCCCTTTGGGCCAGGTGAGCTAAAAAGAAGCATTCAATTCAATGAAACCGGTGACTGGTGAAAAATAATGTTTATCCAATTATTGAACCAATGCATGTATATGTCATAAACTTAACTACTGTGCATGATTTTATCATTTTTTAGGCAAATATATTGTATAATCGTCATTTTTTTTTCTCTATCTGTCTGTTATGAATTGAAAATATGGCCGCTCATTAATTCTCGTGTTTTGAAGCTGTAGTTTACCAATTGTCACCTTATAGTAAATAATCAACAAAGAAGTATGGATATTGAGCACATGTATAACATGTACAATCAGATAATAGTTTATTTAAATGACAGATCCATGCGTATTGCGATCCCTGAATTTTTACGAGAAAGGTCACGCTAAGGTCACGTTGAATACGGAAAATATGTTGGCGAATTGCTTCCTGGAAGCAAGCAATTAAAAGAATGTAAAGTTCTTCTAAATGTTGACAAATTAAAGAATTTTCTTCAGAAAAAAGTATATGTACATAAGTTTAATAATGACAAATATCCATTTTGTTATAAAAAAAACATATGCATATTTTTTTTTAATTTGAGGTTTCATATGCATATTTTTTTTTAATTTGACTTTAATGTAAGATGCATGGGCTGTTAACTTTCAGAAGAAATGCTAAAACATTAGATTAGGGGGAAAGATTTTTCCATTATCAAGTTCATTAAAGATGAGCCTTGAAAAAGGAATTTGGTAAGTTCTAACAAATGAGAATTAACTTTGAGGAAAAACATGGAAAGGACCACAATTTCATGGCAAATATATATTGAATGACTTTAATGATAAAACTTAAATTGAACACTGTAATAACTCCCTATTGTTTATTTTATATAGTCTGTCATGTATCTGTTTCTTTTTATTGAAGATTTAAGTTTAAGTCGTATTTTTATGTATACAATTTATTCACACTATCCTTGATTTTAAAGATACCCTTTCTTAAGTAACATTAACAATAAAGTTTAAATTCATTTTATATAGATTTGAAATCCCAAAATAACATTAAAAAAAACCTTAAACACATAAACCAAAACTTGCATGTTTTACATGTTAATATATTGACAGTTTGTTCACAACGTGTACAGTACAATCTATTTATTAAGTTATTTACAAGTCTAGGTTTTATACATGCAGACCTTTTAAATCCTGTTGAAACAAATTAATCTTCATTATTCTGTGCAATATATACTTATTATAGAAATAAACAACGAAAACTAGCTTGATTTTTAATCAATCTTTTCTAAAAAAATTTAAAAAAGAAGGTAAATACAGATTTTAAGCTTTTAACTGAAACAATGACTACTGCAACAAATCTATAATCATGCTTTTATTTTTTCCATGCAGCTGGTGGTTTCAGAGCTGCATGGATATTATCAACATTTTATACTCAAAGGATACATTACTCTTTTTACATATGAATTTTTACATTTACATTCTGTAATATATTTTACAAATTTTCCCTAAAAAAATCTTATATAGTGCTCATGTTAAAAATACAGCAAGCAAGGCTTGTGTAACATATAACACATTGGTAAATAAATGCACACAATAAACACTTTCAATGTAGAATTTTCCATTAAAATATTTCTAAATAAGAAGTAATTTCATACCTTACAATGCAAGTAAAAAATTGAACATTTTTAACACCATATAAATATAATAATAACCTGTGGCCCTCCTATTGGTTGATAATGATGTTTCATTGAAGACAATATATAGATTTATCCACTACATCAGTAAAAATCTAGAGAAGTGCTGATGATTGAATTACTATATTCTCCCCAGACACAATCTAGCCTCGCATTGTAACATCTGCTGCATACAAAACTGTGAGCGAGTATGACTAATGTCTTTATTAGATCACAAAATCAATAATGGAAGCTAAAGGACTTTATCTCAAGATAACACCAGAATCCAGTCGAATTATCAGATTCTACTTTTAATCACACAAGATTTGTGTAAGAAAGCAGCAAATAATTTAAAAATTAAACTGTTTAACCTTTGACATGACTACTTATTAGATGATAAAGGTAGCTAAGTGAGGATGCAAGACCTAAATAACCAGGAATGAGGGTTAGTTGTTTTACAACTGTACCTTTATATGGCATACAAAACAGAAATTAAAAGAAATTGGATATTTTTTTTAGATGACTAGAAGGGGGTGGGGGTTGTAGCGAACACCATAAGTCACTTTATATTACACATGTTATTTTTGAGACAGAGCATTCCTCAAATTATTCAAATATTTGTTTCATTACAAATGAGAATTTATAAACTGTAAATTCAGTACTGTAAATTCAGAAATTGTTGCATGCATTTAATATTGTGATTTTTGAAGAAAAGACAAAAGTGTGAGATATATTATTGCAATTTCAAGAAAATTTGCTAACAGACATTGTATCAGATATCAAAATTGGATTATTTTTTTTGTGATTCTTATTCAGTCGCAATATTTGCATTTCAAAACCTCAAAATTATTTCTGTATTTAAAGTAGGTACATTTGTTAATTTGAAGGAAAAAAACCTAAAATGTAAAATAATGCTGTATTTTGTTGTAGTTCAGTGAAAGAAAACTTTCAATTATTGATTTTTTTCTTCTTCATCTTTTTACTGTTAAGTACAATAACTCAACTTTACTTAACAGGTACTTTTTCTTTTAACAAGTCTAACTTTAAGTGTGAAAATTTAAATGACCTTTCATTGAAAACTATTGGAGTTTAGATACAAATAGGATTTTTTAAAGCTTTATAAAACAATTGCCAAAGCTAAAAAAGAACTATAGTGAAATCTTCAAAAAGACTTCTCCAGTCTAAAAGGAACCTTTTTCAGAGAAGAGTTACTGCATCTGATAAGAATGCAAATATTTGTCCACCATTTATTCTATTTAAGTTGTTCCGATCGACCCTCTGTGTCCTCAGACCCTAACAGTTACTTGACTGTCTAATTCTTGATATAGTCTCTATATTGTGACTGACATATTTGACATCAGACATAAAAAAAAAACCACTACAAGTTACAAATAGGGATATTTAATTTTTTGAATATGATCTTTAAGTCATCACAGATACCAGTACTTCAGTGCTTTCGTTTAAACAAGGTATCTTAAGGATAATTGTGGCTAAGTTTGGTTCATTTTGGCCCTTTAGTTTTTTTTCGAAAAACTAAGGATTTTCTTATTCCAGGCATAGTTTACCTTAGCCGTATTTGGCACAACTTTTTGGAATTTTGGATCCTCAATGCTCTTCAACTTTGTACTTGTTTGGCTTTAATATGAGCGTCACTGATGAGTCTTATGTAGACGAAACGCGTGTCTGGTGTACTAAATTATAATCCTGGTACCTTTGATAACAATATTCATAGGAGACCTTTATAAAAATTGAAAGATGATTATGGACAATAAATAATGGACACCAAGAGATGGAAAAAGCTCACACTGGTCCAAAATTTGAGCTAAAAATGAATGGAAAAAAACCCAGTCATTATTTTAATAATTATTACATTTAAATCATTATACTTCATTTAAACATGAATTTTAAAGTACATCTAAATTTGAATAAATTGAAAGATATCCTTATAATGGAGACTTAAGAAAATACTTTCAATTGAAATCAACTTAATAGTACTTAGTAAGACATTTTTGTCTCCAAAATTTTGAATCAATATAATTCAAGTAACTAAACAAGTCTACTACTGGGTTTTATTAATAAATAATGTTGACTACCTGTACCAAAGTCTTTATTTCATGATCAATCAACCAAATTATAAAAGAAGAGTTGTTAAACACAGAACACTTGTGAAGTTAACCTTGGAGAAAAGCCAGTAGGAAAACACATCATGAGTATCATACAATAATGCCGTTCTCTCAGTCCGTTATAAGAAGTCAAGCTCCAGTCAAATGTGGAGTGTGTGAAACTGATAGACCCATTAAGTGGAAGTGTATTGACTGTTGTAATTTATTGTGCAATAACTGCAAAGAAAAAGTGCATCCGAAGTTCCAAAACGCCAAGAATCATCAGATAGTAAATATCAAAGATGTTGGCCAGGTCACGGTTGAAGAATTAAATATCAATAAACAATATCAGACAGAACTGTCTGCAGTAGGTTATATGTCTTATTGTCATGATCATTCACTGTTGTTATATAGTTACTCAGAAAAAGTTTTACAGAAAGTAAAACCTGAAGGAACCAAAGTAAACATAATATCAAGCTTAAATACCAAGATTTATGTTATGGCTGTTACGCAACCTAATAATCTCCTTATATCTACAGAGGATAATAAACTAAAACAATTCAACAGTACTACAGGTACATTAACAGACTCAGTATATGTCACCTTTAGTACCTACAGCATTGCATATCACAAGTGACAATAATGTTCTAGTAGGAGCTGTTAATAAAGACTACCCTAAACCAGGAAGAAGAGTTGTAATACTAATGAATCAGAAGGGAGACCACAAGAGAGTGTATGAACATGATCAACATAAACAACCTATATTTAATGATCCCTCTAGTATAAGTAGTACCAGCAATGGGAATATTCATGTGGCTGATGGTCTTATTTCTAGGAAAGGAAGAGTAGTAGTGTTAGGACAGGGTGTTGATTTAATCAATATATATACAGGATACAGTGAAATCAACAAGGGCATACCATTCACACCAACTGACATAGTGACAACACATAGAGACAATGTTATGGTAGCTGATGTAAATACACACACACTTCATATCCTGAACAATGCTGGCCTGCTGATGACATATTATAAAACAGGGGATATAAACATAATCTTTCCATATTCTCTTGCATTCTCTAGGTCTGGACAACTCTACATAGGATGCAGTTCACAAAAAACTAGTACATCCAAGGATGCCAAGATATATGAAGTAACAATATCAAAAGCTTAATGTAACTAAGAAATAAATTCTTTATGTTTTGCATAATGTAATTGCTCATTGATTTTAAATAGAACATGTTTTTTCATTGTTAAAAAATTCCAATCAAAAGTTTCTTAATTCCAACTTCTTATTAACCCTGTAAAATCAACTCTTTCACTTAGTATACACAAGCAGGTAATATAACCTCCTTGGTTTACATATATAATATATCAATCCTATATTCAAGAAACGAGTTGTCAAATTGATCTCAAATAAAATTTATGAAATTTTAAAGGTAATACTAAAGTATTGCAGATACTGTTAAAAGACCATTGACTTTATGTTGAAAGTATTCAGACAGACATGTACATCTAACAATTATTTCATTCACCAAATATCAGTCTTTGTATTTAACTTTGTCCTACTCCTTGATACCACATGCTTAGCAGAGGTGCAGCAAATACCAATCTTAGTCAAACCCATGACCTCCCACACTTATAAAGTTCATGCTTATCTACTCAAGTTTTTTTTCCTTTTACAAAAATGGGTAAAATCATCATGCAGGGGAAATAACTCTAAGGGATAAATTGACTAATTCAAACATGATGACTTACTTTGATTCTAATTGTGCTTAACTTATTCTTATATTGATATTCAAAATTTCTTCTATTTATTATGATTTCTTCAAAAATTCAAAAAAAAAATCATTTGTCAAGGGCAATAACTACTATTGAATTGAATTGAACTATACGGGTCAATTGACAATTTCTCTAATGATGACTTATCTGAGGAGCATATATACTGTAACTGATATATACTGTTCCCAGCTTATCTGTAGATCTTACTGTTCAGGTCCTTTGACTGTATTAACAATTTATTACAATTTTAATCCACCATTTTCTACATTTGAAAAAGCCTGTGCCAAGTCAGGAATATGACAATTCTTGTCCATTCGTTTTTGATATGTTTTGTCATTTGATTTTGCCATCTGATTAGGGACTTTCTGATTTGATTTTCCTCTGAGTTCAGTATTTTTGTGATTTTAATTTTTACAATTATCAAGATAATAAACACAAACTTAAAAATTTCCCCCAAAACTATTTTTTCTAAGTTTACAATGTTCAACATATGCCTCAAATTTCTTAGAGTTTAAACTTATACAAAAATACTGAACTACCCCTCCCCTCACTTTTGGTCTTCTTCAGAATTCAATTTGACCACTATTCACTTGTACTCATACTGGTAAAATTCCCCGTTTTTGAGTTGATACAAAGACATCATATCAGGGAACCAGTAGGGAAACAAGCAAAACATCTATAATGGAAATCCAAAAAATTTAAAACCATTACAAGATCTCAATACTGGAAAAGGAGAAAACGGAAAAAAAACCAAACAGGGACATGTTGTACAATTTCATGAGTTTTCAAAAAAAAAAAAATGGACTGTTGGAGTTCTCAGTTCAATTTCTGGAAATGATGTATTTACTGCACAAAAAAACATGGAAGGGATGTGCTTCATGAACTATCATGAAATTACATCCCCAGAAGATATGTAAATATATTCACCCAAGAGACACAAGTAATTCCAACTAACATGGAAAATCTGAACATATTTTACTGAGCTCCAAGAACAAAGCGTTAATTTATCACACATGGATGACATGTTTGTATGTTGTCAAAACAAAAAACACCTGAAATTTACAATTGTCATATTTATAGTTTTTTAAATTATATTTAATGCAATCAGAAATATCTATCTTGTTTGTCTGAATGGCTGTGACAAGTTATCTGATTTCATTTTTTTTCTTCATAATTTGCTCAGAAATGTTTTGGCCTAGCAAGTTTCCAGATGTTAGTTGTACAAAAAAATCTTTGGTGCGAATTGAGTGGAGATATTTAAGTTGAAAGTATATCATTTAGTCTCAAAATAATGACAGTGTTCTCTTCAGGCCCTTAAAGCACCTCCGACCAGTGGTCCTATCAATAATGGACCCATGGTGCTATAATTTTCAGTTCCCATTTAAAATTGTTGAATCTCATAGATATGTGGTATGAGAGCCAATGAGACAACTCTCCATCCAAGTCACAATTCGAAAAGATAAACCATTATAGGTTAAAGTACAGCCTTCACACAGAGCCTTGGCTCCTATCGAACAGCAAGCTATAAAGGGCCCCAAAATTAATTCAAACCATTCAAACTGGGAACCAATGGTCTAATCTATACTAAAAATGAGCAATGAGAAATACTGATGAACCGAATAAACAAAAGTCAACCACTGAACATCAGACTCCTGACGTAGAGCAGGTTCAAACAAATGCAGCTTGTTATATAGATTCCAGGTAAAATTTGACCAACAAATTGATAGTATAAAAATTGTTGTTGATTGGATTTAATTAATAAAATAGCACTTGTTACAGACTTTTTTTGTGTTTTGATTAATAAAAGAAAAAGTTTACGACTTCTAACAACAATTTTAAGGTTCAATATCCAAGCAATGACCAGTAACACAATTGGAAATTATAGTTAATACACAAAAAGTTCGGACAGTTGTACAAATGCCAAAAAACTGGTTATACTTTACAAAAAAGCAACTGTTGCAATTGTTTGTCCATTAAATGATAATAGTTGCCCATTATGCATGTTTATGCTTTATAATAAAGCATGATGTCCAAGCTAGCAACATCATAAGCCCATATAAACCTCTATCTCTACTTTTGAGGCTGAAAAACTTGTCAAACACCTTGTCACATCAAGTTTTCAAAGCATGCATTGCTTGGCACATACAGCACAAAACAGCTGTGCTCAGTAAATGCACTATGTTAGGAATTAGTGAACAGTGAAATTTTGTATTAAAAATAAAGAATACAGAAAAAGATAACCAAGGTAACCTACAAACCCTGCTACTAAGACCCTCTTTAACTTTTCCCATAACTCAAATTTTGTCGATTTTGATATTTTCGTATCAAAAATGAGGGCAGTCAAATACAAATACGTCTGAATTTGCTATTTATTTTACGGAAAACAAGTAAAACAATGTTTTTAACAAGTTGATTATGGTTTTCAACTATCTCGTCAATTACGTAAATTACGTTTTCTCCATGAAACTACGGAAAACATTGCAAAAAGTGCCCAAATTGTCCTATGAACATTTCTTCAAAGACAAATGCCGACTGACCAATTCTATTTGAATGAATTGATGAATATTTCAAATTTGTCACCACACTTAGTCTTGCCTGCTTTACTGATCATTTTTGAAAAATAAATGTTGTCCTCAATGTAAACTTGATGTTTTCAAAGATCTATGAGATTGAATTCAAAGTCATATAATCCATAATTTACACCTTACAATTAATCCATACACCAAATATACATGTAGTTGTCCTATTGGCAGTATTGCTTATGCTAATTGAAAGAGAGACTAAAACACAAAAACTTAACATTAACCAATGAACAATGAAAATGGGGTCAAGGTCAGACTATGTCAGATTATACGGTTATACCAGATTACCTCTCAGACAGACATGTACACCTAATAATCATTAATTACACCAAATAAAGCTGACCTGTTACATTTAGTATTTGAAAAACAGAACAAAACATAACTTTACTTTGACCAATGAACAATGAAATTGAGCTCAAGGTACATGTATTATGATACCTTTCAAACAGACATCCACACCTTACAATCATTCCATACACAAAATCTAGTTACTGCTTAAAGTATTTGAGAACTGATCCATGAAATGAGGTCAAGGTCAGGCAAACCCTGTCTGACAGACATGTAAATGTTGCTAGTAACCAATACCAAATATATTTATCCTAGTACTCCTAATAAGTGAAAAATTAACATTGCAAAACATTATATTTTTTTTAATCAGTCACTAAACCATGAAAATGAGGTCAAGGAAAATAGACATATGACAGACAGAAACTTTGTAACATAAGGTATCTGCATACAGGTATGAAGCATGCAGGTCTTCTATCATCTGAAATATAAAGCTCTATACAAATAGTTCACATTGCCACAGCCTCTGCTGCTGGATAGTAATCTATTTGTGTCCTATACTGTGACTTTCTCCACAAACATGGCAAAAACAATAAATTCAGCGAAATAAATCATATTGTCAAACAATGATACCTTTGTATGTAACCTATTTTGATTTTATTATAAATTTCATTTTCAGATACCTCAAAAAAGTTTTGGCTCCATTAGATCAAAAATTATTCAATTTTAAAATGCTACTCTTCTATTCTCTTTCAAAAAATGCAAAGAACAATCTATTTCTTTTATGTGACCTTAAGGTATAGTTTTGAATTAATTTAAATACTTCTTGTCAGCATAACTCTTTATTTCACAGACTGAATCTTATTTTCTATGAAATATCTTCTTTAGCAAAATATGACATAATATACTTCTTGCTAAAATTGTTAATACTTCTTAATTTTATTTACTATTCAAGCCAAATTGCTTGTCACTTAAAACAGAACTCAACTATTTTCTGATTTCTAATCAATACAAAAGCAGTCTTTTTTACAATTTCATCACTGACGTTAAACATTGTTTACAATAATAGTGGTTACTGCATGATTAAAACAAGGACAAAAATACTTGATCATGTCCATGGGTATGTTAAAAAGCTGCTTTAAATATTCTAAAAGGCATGGGTATGTTAGTATTAGTATAGCAAAATCAAATTATCTCCCCTTTTAACATATCAAAGTCAGGATTATTTTTCTTTATATGCATGTACAGCATACCACTGTTTACCAGGTTATACTGGTATCAGAAAGAGAACTTCAACAACACTTTTTTTTTAATTTTAGTTCCATTAAGACTTAAGGGGACATAATCCATACACTCAATAACAGCTGTTATTTGGTGACAATAAAATTATTTTAAAATTCAAGACTTTCAAAAAAGTTATTGCATGTATATGTACAACTAAATGATGACAACATTGAAACATCCAAATCTTACTTTGACTGCAATTCTAATTAGTTACAGCTTTAACGTTAGGTGATAAGCAAGTTCTATGAATATATAATATCATGTATTTGAAATTTACCAACCTTTTCTGAAGCTACTGATGCAAATTTGGTAGCCCCCAATGCAAATGTTGACCATCCCTAAAATAGTAAAATATCACATGTAAATAACAATACAAGAATGTTAATGATATCAAATAGAGGAAATTATCTTTCTGTATATAGGATAGCCAGCTTTGTTTGCTAGAAAGCTATCATAATACAATTAACAATTTTTTTTTATTGTTTCAACAACAAACTGCCTCTTATAACAAATAGTGCTTTATTTTTATGCTCTATAACTTGTTTCAGCTGCTATTTTCATTGCTCTAATGTATGACTTTAATACGTATACTTTACCATAATAATGTGAGAAAACAGCAACTCTGTCTTTATCTTACTCTGTTTAATTCCATTTCGATGTATGCTAAGAGTGAATACGTATTTTTACTAATAAACATCTTGCTTCAATAAAATATTTAAACATAAGTAAGCTTACTGAGCTCAAAGATGATAGAGTGTTGTCAAAGAAATCATCATCTTTTTTATCTGACATAGGTGTACTTCCAAATCCTACATATTTTCCTCCTTGGCTTGGAGGCAGATTTCTAAAAAATACCAAACAAAAGGTGATAGTTATAAGTATTCCAAAGCATTTATTCATTCAACATTTTCTAAAGGAGTTATGTTCCTATGTAATAAACAGAATATTGAATTCTAAATTTGATAAACAGTAGAGTCACAAAAATCATCATATGACATCAAATAACAATGAGTACAAATCTCATGCTGTTCACCGGCATAAAAAAAAACTAAAAAAAATCCTTTTAGTTTCAAATTTACAGCTTAAAAAATTTCCTTACTTAAGCATTTTTGAAAATTCAATATTAAAATGCACTGTGTACTCGTTCATGTTGTGACTATTTCCTAATGTAGCAAGCCTTAGCTTTTAATTCATTGTTTCATGTAATCTGCCACATTATTTGCATAAGTCTGTAATAATATAAACTTACTCAGGTCTGCTGGCATTTTCTGCTTGCATTCTACCAAAATAATCTTCTTTCTGCTTTTTAAACTCTTCACTGCAAATAAAATATAAATTTATTACAGGATGCTACAGGTCCATGTCAAAAGCACTAACATGTTAAATTGTAATAGAAATATATTCAAAACAAGTACATGCATTACAAATTACGGCTAGGTTTGTACTGCTGCTGGGTATTTGTATGACTAAAATAAAACATATTATATCATGTATATTTTCAGTATGGCATGAATGTGCTAAAGTTAAGGATCCTTCAAACAAACTTAATAACAGACCTCTTTAGGTTTCTGTACCCCACATTTATATTTTTTGCTTTCATTTAGTGCACAGTGTAAGTGGTGAAGGTTAGTTCAGAAAACATTAGTTTTAGGACATGGAAATTGTATTATGTTTTTTTGAAGGTTGAAATAGTGAAATATTGAGAGAAAAAAAAAGGCAAATTGAGACTTGATAGAACAGAAATGTTTATCTAATTTATTTCAGTCACAATCATTTTAAGATTTGCAGTATCACAACTAATTTTATACAGCTTCGAATAGATTCAACGAAAGCTTCAACACAACAGTTTTAAGATTCATGTTATAGAAAGGTAGATGACTTATGAATTGATTTGCAAAGTTCTGTAAATTTCAATGATGTTTTACAGCTTTCACAGTTTATTTTCTTTTATAATTACCTATTGTATCAGACCTACCTTTGTAAATTGACATTTCCATCTTGATAGCTATTATCGGTAAAGTCATCAGAATATTTTGAAGTGTTTGTAGGTTTGTTACTGAAACTTGATGAACTAGATGATGTTTTCAGACCAGCTGATGGTTTATATGCAACATAATTCCTAGCAGATGAAGTTTCTATACTCCATGGTTTTCCTTCAGCTTCTGACAAAATCTGATAAAGAAAACAAAGTTTTTTTACACTATTGACACATTAGATATAACAAGTGACACAATATATATGTAAGACTCAGATCGACGTCCGGTCTCTAATCGACGTCCGTTCCTCAAATCGACGTCCAAATCTGACGTCACAAAAAAATATCCTTCCAAATCGACGGCCAATTTTATGCCTATCTAATTGACGTCCATTTTTTGGCATTCTCTAATCGACGTTCGATTTTGAGCTTCTTTAATCAACGTCCGTTTTTGACACAGAATACAAATAAAATGGATGTGAGCAATTATAAGTTATACGGCTTTCAACAATGATAAAAACCCATACCACAAAGGCTATAAAAGGCCACGACAGAAATAATGTAAACAATTCAAATAAGAAAATTAACGGTCTTCTTTATAAAATCTGAAAATAGAATTTGTATATGTTGCAATATAAATGTTTTGGAGGACGAATATCATTTTGTTTTATCATGTCCAACGTATGAGATCTGTGCGTATAGAATTTTATATTTATTCTACTATTCTTGGCCAAATCGGCACAAGTTAGATAATTTATTCTAAATCTCTGACAGTAAAACTATGCATCCGCTTGGAAAATTAGATCAAATATAATGTCATAATTTTATTGTATACTCTGTAACTTCTGTTCTCTGCTGCCTTTTGTTTGTCCATGGAAGTATTATATTGACCATAATACTTCCATGGTTTGTCATACGTTGTATACATTTTCGTTTGCCATAGCATGTGAAAATAAAGTATGCATTAATATGACTACAGTAATAACGATGCCGATCTGATAAATCAATAAACTGATAATGCCCCCAGTTTATCAAATCTCGTATTTAATTAGTCGATAACGCAAAATCACGATCGATCTTTCACATGCGCATTGTTTCTCTGAACTAGAGTATTACACCTTATCTAAGAATGCTGGATTTTGATTGGTTTATAGCCAGTGTATTTTTCACCAATTTACTTTTATCTTATAGATATCGCTCATTTTTTAACGGCGCCGGGGTATATGGAAAAGGATATATGCCAGTTTTACCCTCTCTGTCGTGGTATTTGCCAAAAAATACTCTATCAGACTGGACGCTTGTAACGTCACGATCATCAATGCGTTAACATTCGGTGTATTTAAACAGATATATCATGTCAAGGAGGGGTATTTGCGAGAAAAAAAATAACCCTCCTTAACATGATATAACTGTTCAGAAATCCCGAAAAACAAATATGACAGACATAAACCATCGAAAACCAATGCACTGCAGGTCCATACAGAATATGTCGGGGTTAAATATGTGAGTGAGCACCGCATAAATTTAACCTAAAACAGTGGTGTAACAGCACAACATAAAACATAATGCCAATTTCTTGCGTTTACGTTTCACTCAGGTGTAAAACTCAAGAAATTTGTTGGAAAAAACCATACAGAGTCCGAATTATAATATTCTCAAAAACAATTGGTAACGTGCTTCTTTATTTTGTCTATTGTTGAAGACTGAATAAAGCTCCTAGATTTCGTTTGGTTTTCTTTGTTGTTTGGTTGCTAACAAATTGCCATACATTTACATGCATGTAATTTATTATCATGAATAGGAATGATATACTATTATGTGGATCAATTGATTAACTTTTTATCAAGATAAACATTAATATGCATGTTTTCTGGTTGAAGAAATGTATATATGAAAAGTATGTATAATGTTTGAAAATTTAGTTGTCATAAGAACCCTACAAAAACATGTATATGTATAAGTGTAAATCAAGTCCATTAATTTATTATTCATTGTCATTTTTGATATTGAACATGGATTAAAGACGACCACAATCAACATCAGTCGGACGTCGTTTTGGGCAATACATTACGTCCGATTAGAGTATAAAATATTGGACGTCGATTTGAGAATGTGACGTCAGATTTGGACGTCGATTTGAGAAACGGACGTCAATTTGAGGAACGGACGTCGATTAGAGGCCGGACGTCGATCTGAGTCTAACATATATATAACAAGTGACACACTACATATTACTAGTGACACACTACATATTACTAGGGACTCATTAGATATTACAAGTGACACACTAGATATTACAAGTGACACACTACATATTACTAGTGACACACTAGACATAACAAGTGACACACTACATATTACTAGTGACTCACTAGATATTACAAGTGACACACTAGATATTACAAGTGATGATACACTAGATATTACAAGTAACACACTAAAATTTACAAGTGACAAACTTAATATTACTAATTTACAAATAACACACAAATATTACCATTACAATCAAGTTAACATGAGCAACAAAGCCAAAGTTTTTCCTTTATAAATAACAGGTCTACCTTATCTCTATACAATGCTGCTGCTTTAGAATTGTATTTCTCTTGTAGAGTGTTTACCTTTTCTCTGTACAATTCTGCTGCTTTAGAATTGTATTCTCTTGTAGAGTGCTTACCTTGTCTCTATACAATGCTGCTGCTTTAGAAGTGTATTTCTCTTGTAGAGTGTTTACCTTATCTCTGTACAATTCTGCTGCTTTAGAATTGTATTCTCTTGTAGAGTGCTTACCTTGTCTCTATACAATGCTGCTGCTTTAGAATTGTATTTCTCTTGTAGAGTGTTTACCTTATCTCTGTACAATTCTGCTGCTTTAGAATTGCATTTCTCTTGTAGAGTGTTTACCTTATCTCTGTACAATTCTGCTTCTTTAGAATTGTATTTCTCTTGTAGAGTGTTTACCTTGTCTCTGTACAATGCTGCTGCTTTAGAATTGTATTTCTCTTGTAGAGTGTTTACCTTGTCTCTGTACAATGCTGCTGCTTTAGAATTGTATTTCTCTTGTAGAGTGTTTACCTTTTCTCTATACAATGCTGCTGCTTTAGAATTGTATTTCTCTTGTACAGTGCTTACCTTGTCTCTATACAATGCTGCTTCTTTAGAATTGTATTTCTCTTGTAACGTATTTACCTTGTCTCTGTACAATGCTGCTGCTTTAGAATTGTATTTCTCTTGTAACATATTTACCTTGTCTCTGTACAATGCTGCTGCTTTAGAATTGTATTTCTCTTGTAGAGTCATGCCAGGATCATAATCAGATTGGGATTTGAAGAAGTTTTTGGCATTTCTGTTTCCACCAGCTTTCATCTTTTCTAACTCGATATCTTTCCATTTATCCATTGAAACAGACCTTACAAAACTAAAATAGAAAAAATAAAACAGATGTAAACAGACTACGCGAATGAATTTTATTTTTACAGGACATTCGGTCTGGTAAGCATCCTAGCTTTACCAGACCGAATGAAATTTTACCAGACCAATTTTTTTTTTTACATCTAATTGTATATTATCCGACAAAAAACAACAAACATACCCCTAATGACTTTGTTGTGCCCTACTCCTCCCCAAAATGCACAAATTAAAACAAAATGATGTAACAAGAGGGGATATTGTTATGAAAGTTGTGCACAATTGCTTGAATGCATTTCAGTGAACAGTAATGTCTTATTTTATTGGATTTTGACAATGTTTGTGAACTAAACATAATTTAGAGTTTCTGTATAAAATATTATTTCCTGTTTCTTCTTTCTTTTTCATATATCTTTTGGTTTTCAATTCTTGTGGTTATATTTCATAGCTAAATTTTGTGGTCTGCTTGGATTTTTATTCATTTATTGTATTTAAATCGGCAAACCCGGAATTATCCTCATCTGTTCCCAGAATCTGATCCGGTTTTATTTACATTTCCGGTTGTGCCAATGATGGCATCCATTCACGGCATTGTTGTTTTTGGCAGTCAGATATGTGTTTACCCGGATTTACACATTACTGGTTGGCGATGTTCGACATAAAGCTAGCGGTTGAACAAAATAAACATCGCTGTGATGAATAATAAAGATGAAAATGAATTTGAGATCGTTTGGCAATTTTGCTAGAATGTTAGAAAAATCCATGAAAAAAAAACACCGGACATTCGGACCGGAATTCAACAAAATTTTACCAGACCGATCCATTATTCACCGGATTTGTCCGACGTATTTCGTGTAGTCTGTGTAAACCCCTTATACATGGAATACTGTGTTATCTGTATTTGATGTGGTCTGACAGAAAGCAAATCTTTGATTTAAATTTAACTTTTGCACTAATTACGGTCTCACTTACTATAAAAATACACACCAAAAAAAAGAGGCAGAAATGTAAAATAAAATTTGCTATATTTTGCACTGGATGTTATCTATACTATTAAACGAGAAGACCTCATTTTTGGTGTCGCTTCTCTTCTTTCCAGAATAAATTAATCAACACGCCTCTGTGTCCTATAGGTACAGTGCATAGTCGCATTTGTCATCCATTCATATGATTATTAAGATTGAGTTATTTTAGGAGAAAAACGAGAAAAAAGGCATCCGGATATTGTCCCGTCATTGTACGAAATTTTAAGTCAGATTAGACTTCCGGTTTGCGTTTTTTTCTGTATACTTTGAACATACATATACTACGAATAAAGTGTATTTTTAGAATTTTATCTGCTATCATTTTCAAGTTAACTATCCACGGCGGTCACAGAGTTTATTAAATAGAGAGGGTCTGTATAGTATATCAATGATCACCATGGATATCATCGATTAGTAAACTTAAAATAGATAGTAAATACGCTTTATTTATATAGTAATGAATGTTCATAATATACAGATAAGCGCTAAAATTATTCATGTGAACTTTTGATACTTTTTCTGAAAATCTCCAGTCATTAAATCTTTTACAAAATTCATTGATTACATAAAAAAAAAGGAAGATTTGGTATGATTGCCATGTTAAGACAACTCTCCACAAGAGACCAAAATGACACAGATATTAACAACTATAGGTCACCGTACGGCCTTCAACAAAGAGCAAAGCCCATACCGCATACTCAGCTTCAAAAGGCCCGAAATGACAATGTAAAACAATGCAATCGAGAAAACTAGCGGCCTTATTTATGTACAAAAAATGAACGAAAAACAAATATGTAACACATAAACAAACGACAACCACTGAATTACAGGCTACTTACTTAAATAAATGTTCATAACATACTAAATGTATGTTCATATTGAAATTGATAGAAAACCAAAAATTGGGAACTTTGGAAATAAAGGTGGAGGGTAAAAAAACATTTTCCTGTCCCCAATAACCTATGACTTATGATACTTTTGCTAAAATTCTCCAGTCATTCTGTATTTTACAAAATTCTTCCAACAACACTTTACATACTTTAAACTACGCTCTGAATGCCCGCGATTTCGCGGGTGTGTTCTAGTAATTATATCATCAAAAAGCATTAGTAACAAATCTTTCCTACCAGAATTGTCACCAGACAGAGGAAAAATATTGTTTAATCATTTACACAGCTTTGTTTTAAATTCAGCAAACATTCACTAAGATTCTTTTGTTTGTTTCTTGTTTTACCTTAAATGGACACCTAGTCCTCTGTGTTTGCCTGAACATTCCAAACAGATCCATATTCCATATGTCACACTGACCCACTGGGGATTGTGTCCTCCACATTCAAAGCAGGTCTAAAATAAAGTTGACATAGGTTGGATTTCATACAATATATCTGTTGTTTTACAAAAGTAATTTTATATCAAAATATACAAGTAATTTCAATTTGAAAATTACAGCTTTACTCAACTGATTGAAACTTATAATAATATTCAAACTATAATCTATAATGACTTTACCTATTTTTCATTGTTTTTAGACCTCTATTGTCACCTACGTTGTAAATCAAGTATCAACACTATTTATTTTTGTTGGAATTTCAGATTTTTCGATCACCTTGTTAAAATGTATACTCCTCCAAAGCAAATACAATATTGGGGACATAACTGAAATTGAATGTAAAATGACACTTTAACAAATAAAGTAGTTCACCAAAGTTTGATTGATTTTATAACTGATAAAACTGGCAACCCTATTTGATAGCAGATGATCATCAACTATCTTTATGGGAAATTTCTTTTCCTTTTTTTCACAAAAGTAAATAAACATCAGCACAAGTTGAACAAAACTTATAAATAAGTTCACATCATGCACATAGATAGACATAAATTGTCATAATCTGTAATTCCTGATGATTACAGGCAGACAGGTTTCTTTCTCTTTGGGGACTAAGTGGAAGAATATGGAAATTTTATAGAAAATTCACAGCCTTTCCCCTTGTAATCTTATACATGTATATGACAATTCAGTACTTAATAGAAAGAAAATTAATACATGCATTGTATGATTTATAATTTTAGTTTCTTTTCTATATATCGGTGTTGAGTATGTCCATTATCACTGAACTAGTTGTACACATTTTTGTTTAGCAATTAGGGGGCAGCTGTAGAACGCCTCTGGGTGCAGGATTTTCTCACTATATTGAAGACCCATTGGCGGTATATGCTTTTCTTCTCTTTAGATTAGGTTACAAGATATTTATTACTGTAGCCAATGAGGGCAATATAAGTACACGTCCATGCGTGCAGGTTTGAGCAGACACTGCCTTTTTTCGCTTTAGCAATCAATACAACAAAAAGGGTATGGTATCGTACATACATTTATAATACATAGTGGCTAATGCCTAGAAATTATGAATTATAAAACACTCTGAAAAAGAATGGTTAAAGTGGGGATGGAGGAAATTCACATGAAGTTTAGAGGCAAGCAAGGGGCAAATTGAAAATACCTAGGAAAGGAATAAAATTAAAAATGAAAATAAATTGGATCATGAATGGGCTGTAAAGTGTGATTGTAAATATATCGTCTTGGTACCTGTTTTGACGCGGACCAGAAATGACGCACCAATTTAGTTTTGGGTTTTATATTTCTAAACAAAAGCTGTGACGTCATCGATAATTACCATTCATAACATGATGGTGAAGGTCATATGACTACAACATAGATGCCTCAAACTCTGTCCAGAAATGTTATTATTGCTTGAATTAGTAAAGATAATGCAATTTCCGCCATTTTATTAAGGTAAAAAACAGTCGACCCTTCCCAGAATGATTATCAGTCCTAAATCCACTTTGGCCGGCAAAAGTATGTAAGCACATGCTTCCCAAGTTTGTGTTTTTCAAATCATATGACTGTCATGTGACATAGTTTTACATTTAAGCGGGAATCACTGTAGAACAAATGATCGTCGCTTATATAATTTTCTATTGTTTATCGATTTTTTTCATTCATTGTACGAAGTATACATTGATAAATGTTTTAATGTCAATGTTGTTTTATGAATGCAATTACTTCTTATTTTCAAGTATATGGAATATATATGTCACTTTGATAAATTTTGAACAATTTTATATAAAATTTGAAATAAAATATAGGTTACAATTAAATTAATGAAAAAAATTGTGTTGCTATCAACATGATCATAAAAGTGACTGTAAATGTCAACATTTGTTATTAAAATTAAATTTGTTGAATAGTGTTAACTTTAAATTATCCGGATTGAAGCAATTTTTCGAACACCAGGTACACTGCAAGTGGTTTTTACTGGTTTGTTTATAGTGCGTCATTACTGGTACCCATCATAAGTTGACAGTCCGTTTGTAATGTTAGCAAACATGATTTTTATTGCTTTTACTGTTTCAAAAATCAACTGTTTAATGATTGAAATACATTAACAAGTGATCAATCTTTCAGTCTATTCCGTGTTTCTTTTTCTTTTAAATGGTAGATTAAATGCAGAGACAAACACAACGTTAGGTGCGTCATTACTGGTTCCTCGGGGATACAGTTAGAATACACAAAAATAATACACTGTTGTCATCTTTTAGCTTCAAATCCTTCAGCACACGTCTGGTTCTTGGGCTGGCCATCTCTTATGTGTGTTTCTATATATGAGGTTGTCCGTATGGTCGAGTTAGCATAAAAAGTCCCCTAAACGAGGGATGAGACGTGTGAGTTGTCAGACTTCGTTTGACATCAGCATGTAAAGCTACTTCAATTTGAAAATACAAAATCAACTAAAAAACATATTAGAAGAAATATAGCACATGTTGAGCGCTAAAATAATATTGAAAAATATCAAAATCATATTTAAAGTATGCCCATTCTAATATAGTATGACAATAAATAAAGTAAATGGTACGAAACTGATATGACCAATTAATGGCGGCGCCCATGAAATAAGAAAATATTATTGTTTTAATTTTGTCTGTTTTTTGTTGATTTGTTGTAAATATTCAAAAGCATGCTTCTGGCAGTTATGGCTTGATCAAATATAGAAATATTTCTTGTCAATAATGAAGAAAGAAGGCAAAGTAGATGGACAAAGGCCGTTTAAATTAGGTAAATATCTTCTTACTAATGCATCTATAAAAGCTATACAAAAGTCTAATGATACTCATATAAGGCACAAGATGTGCACCATAATTCAGTTACCTTATTTTGTAACTCTCATTGAAATAATGGTCACATAGGTTTGAATCATGATCTAAAGGTACACATGGAAGCTAAGTAAACAGGTAAAGGATGTCCAAATACATGCTGAAGTTAAAAAAAAAATGGTTATAATATGAGGCAGGCATAATCTGTGAATGGGGATGAAGTCTGTATGAATTTTTTTTATATAAATCAAACATGTTAAAAAGAGAAACGGAAATACGGTAATGTTTCTGATTTTGGTTCTGTTGTTAGGCATAAATTTAGTTGTGACGTTATGACGTCATATTCAATGTAAACAAAGAACGTAACGTTTCCGATTTTGGTTCTGTTGTTAGGGATTTTAGTTGTGACGTTATTTAAGTTATTAAAAAAAATTGAATGATTTTGAGTTCATTAGTACAATGAAAATTTTTTTTTTTTTTTTTTTTTTTTTTATTGATTTTTCTACTGTTATTGGGGACTTCGTCCCCAAATAAAAAAGAAGATGTGGTATGATTGCCAATGAGACAACTCTTTACAAAAGACCATAATGACACAGAAATAAACATCTATAGGTCACTGTACGGCCTTCAACAATGAGCAAAGCCCATACTGCATAGTCAGCTATGAAAGGCCCTGAAATGACAATGTAAAATAATTCAAACGAGAAAACTAACAGCCTGAATTATAATATGAGGCAGGCATTACCTGTGAAAGGGGACAAAGTCTGTATGAATTAATTTTTTTAATTCAAACATGTTAAAAGAAACGGAAATACCGTAATATTTCCGATTTTGGTTCTGTTGGGATTTTAGTTGTGATGTTATTTAAATTATGATGTCATATTCAATGTAAACAAAGAAACACTGTCATCAGGTAATGTTTTTTTCATATCAAACAATTATTTAAAATGAATTGGTATTGAATTGATTATTCCTTCCTACATTTTAATAGACTAATAACTATTTTATGTAAGGTCTCATGCAAACAAGACCGGAAAAGGAAGTAGAATTCTGCACAGATGCAGGGATTTAAAAAGTCTGAAAAATAAAAAGTTAACGATTTTGAATTCATTAGTAGAAAGAAAATTTCAGGAAATTTTCCTGATTTTTTTTTAATTTTATTTTTCTACCATAATTGGGGACTTCGTCCCCATATAAAGAAATGAACGAAAAACAAATATGTAACACATACATTTGTAAACAAACGACAGGCTCCTGACTTGGGACAGGCACATGCATACATAATGTGACGGGGTTAAACATGCTCAAGCAGGATCCCAACCCTCCCCTAACTTGGGACAGAGGTTTAACTGTACAACATAAGAATGAACTATATATATCGTCGCTGGGCTTCTAAAATGTCGTATATGACTTTTTTGGCCAAAAACACTTTTGACACCAATGGTCTGGGCGGGAAAAAATCTTTGGTATTACAAAATAACATACAGTTAGACCAATCAAAATGTGTGAAATAAGACATATTACAAAATTGCCAATGTCAGTTGTTTGTAAAGTTTGCTTCCAAAATGTTGTATGAAAATTTGAAAATCGTTGTAGAATGGCTTTGGGAAAAAATAATTGTACATTTCTTTATTTCTGTGAAAATAATTTAAGTTCTTGGATAATCCAGAAATGTCAAAGTTTTTATTTCACTGCTATTTACAAATATGTTCAAGTTCACATACGACATTTTGGAAGCATGCATTTGGCCAAAATTTTCAAAGCCTGTTTGTAAGATATTTTTTTCTTGAAAAAATTGTAATTTACAACATTTTAGAAGCCCAGCGACGATATATCAGTTGAAAAAGGCTTAACTCATCAGATGAACAAAAATACAAGTGGACGAGGCGTCATCCTAACAACAAAAAAAACACTAGGAACAGATCTGAGAGTACTCGCAGTTAACTTACAGCTAGTTCAAAGCCACTACATGTAACAACTAATAAAAAATCCTGCATCTAAGACTAAATGTTCCTTATGTCTGTGTTTATGGGTAACACAAATGATTTTAAATTTAGTATGTTCATCCAACATGGCAGTCATTGTGATTTCCATGGTCACCATGTTGTTGGATGTACACATTAAATCTAAAATGATCTTTATGAACTTATCTGATTTCTGTAAATCATTTTTAGCTCACCTGGCCGAAAGGCCAAGTGAGCTTTTCTCATCACTTGGCGTCCGTCGTCGTCGTCCGTCGTCGTCCTGCGTTAACTTTTACAAAAATCTTCTCCTCTGAAACTACTGGGCCAAATTTAACCAAACTTGGCCACAATCATCATTGGGGTATCTAGTTTAAAAAATGTGTCCGGTGACCCGGCCAACCAACCAAGATGGCCGCCATGGCTAAAAATAGAACATAGGGGTAAAATGCAGTTTTTGGCTTATAACTCAAAAACCAAAGCATTAAGAGCAAATCTGACATGGGGGTCATATTGTTCATCAGGTCAAGATCTATCTGCCCTGAAATTTTCAGATGAATCGGACATTTCGTTGTTGGGTTGCTGCCCCTGAAATGGTAATTTTAAGGAAATTTTGCTGTTTTTGGTTATTATCTTGAATATTATTATAGATAGAGATAAACTGTAAACAGCAATAATGTTCAGCAAAGTAAGATCTACAAATAAGTCAACATGACCAAAATGGTCAGTTGACCACTTTAGGAGTTATTGCCCTTTATAGTCAATTTTTAACCATTTTTCGTAAATCTTAGTAATCTTTTAGAAAAATCTTCTCCTCTGAAACTACTGGGCCAAATTTAACCAAACTTGGCCATAATCATCATTGGGGTATCTAGTTTAAAAAATGTGTCCGGTGACCCGGCCAACCAACCAATATGGCCGCCATGGCTAAAAATAGAACATAGGGGTAAAATGCAGTTTTTGGCTTATAACTCAAAAACCAAAGCATTTAGAGCAAATCTGACAGGAAGTAAAATTGTTCATCAGGTCAAGATCTATCTGCCCTGAAATTTTCAGATGAATCAGACATTCCGTTGTTAGGTTGCTGCCCCTGAAATGGTAATTTTAAGGAAATTTTGCTGTTTTTGGTTATTATCTTGAATATTATTATAGATAGAGATAAACTGTAAACAGCAATAATGTTCAGCAAAGTAAGATCTACAAATAAGTCATCATGACCAAAATGGTCAGTTGACCACTTTAGGAGTTATTGCCCTTTATAGTCAATTTTTAACCATTTTTCGTAAATCTTAGTAATCTTTTAGAAAAATCTTCTCCTCTGAAACTACTGGGCCAAATTTAACCAAACTTAGCCATAATCATCATTGGGGTATCTAGTTAAAAAAATGTGTCCAGTAACTCGGCTAACAAACCAAAATGGCCGCCATGGTTAAAAATAGAACATGGGGGTAAAATGCAGTTTTTGGCTTATAACTCAAAAACCAAAGCATTAAGAGCAAATCTGACAGGAAGTAAAATTGTTGATCAGGTCACAATCTATCTGCCCTGGAATTTTCAGATGAATTGGATAATCGGTTGTTAGGTTGCTGCCCCTGAATTGGTAATTTTGAGGAAATTTTGCTGTTTTTTTGTTATCTTGAATATTATTATAGATAGAGATAAACTGTAAACAGCAATAATGTACAACAAAGTAAGAACTAAAAATAAGTCACTATGACCAAAATAGTCAATTGACCCCCTAAGGAGTTATTGCCCTTCATAGTCAATTTTTAACAATTTTCTTAAAATTTGAAGATTTTCAATAACATTTTCCACAGAAAGTACTGTTAACAGAGAATTATTTAGATTAAGAGTTTATTAAGAATTCTAGAAAATGGAAAGGTTTAGACCATGGGATGTTACTCCAGTGGTGTCATTAGTTTTCTTCTGAAAAAAGGCCTTCTGTTGGCCACATACATTATTGTGACCATGTATCAAATTTAGAATGGAAATGGGGAATGTGTCAAAGAGACAACATGGTTACATGTATGGTTACACCCCTGTGATCATGTATGTATGGTTACACCACTGTGATCATGTATGTATGGTCACACCCCTGTGATCATGTATGTATGGTTACACCACTGTGATCATGAATGTATGGTCACAACACTCAAGCACTGTGGTTTTCAAACTTGTTTATGTAATGGTCAATGTGCTGTTACCATTCTGGAAAAGTTAAATTATTGTTGTCATTTTATAATTATCAATGTTGTGTTACCATTCTGGAATAGTCAATCTAAGGATACTTTTGAAAGATCAATTAAATGATAATTAACACTACATTGACCATTCTGGAATGGTAACACTACATTTACTTTTATGGAATGGTAACACTACATCGACCATTCTGGAATGGTACCACTACATTGACCATTCTGGAATGGTAACACTACATTGACCATTCTGGCCTTTTTTCAGAAGAAAACTAATGACACCACTGGAGTAACATCCCATGATCTAAACCTTTCCATTTTCTAGAATTCTTAATAAACTCTTAATCTAAATAATTCTCTGTTTGTTATAGATAGAGATAATTGTAAGCAGCAAGAATGTTTAGTAAAGTAAGATCTACAAACACATCACCATCACCAAAACACAATTTTGTCATGAATCCATCTGTGTCCATTGTTTAATATTCACATAGACCAAGGTGAGCGACACAGGCTCTTTAGAGCCTCTAGTTAAGTTACAAAATACATCGATAATATACTATTATTTAAGTCACCAATATGTGCTAATATTAAAATTTCAAGTGTTAATCGAATATTAACCATGTTATTCGGTCATTCTGATAGTACTCTGTGTTTATTGTCTTCAAATAAGGGAGAGAACACAATGTCAAGTGCACACATTCTTTGCAGTCACACAGGCACAAAAAGATGCTTTTGGCCATGTGGTATTGAATTACCACAAGGAGTACCAGATGTAACAGTAAGCAAATTTCTGAACTTTTTAATCAGTATGAACATTGATGAAAGATTAAAATCACAAAAATACTGAACTCCAAGGACAATTCAAAACGAAGAAAGTCCCTAATCAAATGGCAAAGTCAAATGCTCAGTCAAACACATCAAACAATTCAAACAAATGGATAACAAATTTCATCATGGTCTGACTTGGTACAGACATTTTCTTATGTAGAAAATGGTGGATTAAAGATGGTTACATGTATATAGCGCTAAACCTCCCACTTGTCTGGCAGTCACATCAAATTCCCTTATATTGACAATATAATAGACCTTGTGAAATAAATGGGTTTTGTATCTGCAATAAACTGATATATCCCTCAAACAGCTGTGAGAATGCAGGATATGGCTTTTAATTTTCAAAATATTACTGGATGAGCATGCCCCTTAGCCCTAGCAAGTACTTACTTATGTACTGACACACACCCCAAAATACTGACAAAAAGCATCCAGACAACTGATTGTACACGCAATGAGTAAACAGCTATGGACTCATTTTAGAATGTATAATATAATTTTCACTTTTAAATTGCCAATATTCTTTTTGTGATTTGTTGGAAACAATAGATGTTCCCTCCCCTTTATTTTATTCAAAGTGCTGATAGAAACTATTTTAGTGCAAATAGTGTGGAAGTTGGAAAGGACAACAATTTACAAATGATTTAGGATTTATTAGTTTATATTGATTTTTCCTCTGATATTGACGAATTTGTCCTCATAAACATGTAAATACATCTTAATCATTGAATGTTACATGGCTTTATACAGTTTCAGTAAGTCATTTAACGAGGTTCTTGAAATCTTTTGTTTTTTTCTGGTGGTCCTTGAAGAAAATCTGCTAGTCCTCTCTACAATTGACTACAATTTTAAATATACATTTTCTAAAATTGTGTTGGTCTTTGGTAAAATTGTAAAGGTAAACATGGGAAACTTAAACAGTACGAAAAAACAAATGAAATATTTGTTAAAATCCATTATTTAAATTATGAACTGATGTATTATGATAGTAAATATGTGTGTCATAATAATCAACTGTGATTACTCTACCAGCTTGTACAGCCAAAAGGTGTTGGTTCACTTGACTTATTTTGTAATAATAAGGATTAAGATTTTAGATGGATTTTCAGAGAAAGCAATAAAATTTTAAAGATGGCGTAAGCAGTTTGTAATATGAACAAATTAAAAGAAATTTTAAACAATAATTGGTGGGGAAATATGTAATATAGTCACAATAAATCAAATGCTCCTTAAATCATGTAAATTGTATTTGATAATCATGATGATGCAAATTATTGTATTACAAATTCAAGCTTGAAAACAGTTTATTTTTTCTGCAGCTCATCAGACTTTGTGCATAAGAGCAATTAACTTTAACAGAAGATCAGTTGTGGTGAGTATATTTACTTTTATTGTAAGCCTTTATGTGTGCTTAATTTTGTAACATCCTTGAATTAGATATATATATGTATATTAAAAGTAGCTAAATGAGGTAGATTTTCACAGAACTGTTTAACATTTAGTTTAAGGGCCAGACCAATTGGTGGCTTTTAGCTGTTTTCTGCTCTTTGGTCAGGTTGTAATCTCTCTTCGACACATCCCCCATTTCCATTTTTAAATATAAATATATGTATAACAGGTATACAAAGACTTGGTATGAGTGCCAATAAGACAACTATCCATCCAAGTCACAATTTGTAAAAGAAAAACCATTAAAGGTCTAAGTGCGATCTTCAACTATGAGCCTTGGCTCACACGGAACAGCAAGCTATAAAGGACCCCAAAATTACTAGTGTAAAACAATTCAAACAGGAAAACAAATGGTTTAATCCATTTAAAAAAAAACTTATGCACCTCACTAACAAACAACAACATCTGAACAAAATCAGAAGGTTTAAACATTTTAACAGGTGCCAACCTTCACCCTAACCTGAGGTAGCAGTGTAACATAACAGCATAGAAAGACACACTCTAACATATCATACTTGTATTGAGATTTAAACTATGCAAATGGTCAACTTTATATTTTTTTACTGTAATGCTGCATTTTAGAGGTTTTTTTTTGTTTCTTTAGGGATATGTAGAGCTAGCCATACATCCACTGGTTCCAAACCTTAGAAGGGTCAAGATTAACAGTAAGCAATGTAATATCCTTTTAATTATTTGATTCAAACGTTATTAGACCATCTTTTAGACATTTTTGTCAAGCCTGCAACTTTTGTTGCAGAAAGCTCGACATAGGGATAGTGATCCGGCGGCGGCGGCGGCGTTAGCTCACTTCTTATATTTTAGAAGGTGGAAGACCTGGATGCTTCATACTTTGTATATAGATGCTTCATGTTACGAAGTTTCCGTCAGTCACATGTCCAATGTCCTTGACCTCATTTTCATGGTTCAGTGACCACTTGAAAAAAAAGTTCAAATTTTTTGTAATGTTGAATTCTCTCTTATTATAAGTAATAGGATAACTATTATTGATATGTGCATACCTTGCAAGGTTCTCATGTCTGTCAGACAGTTTTCACTTGACCTCGACCTCATTTCATGGATCAGTGAACAAGGTTAAGTTTTGGTGGTCAAGTCCATATCTCAGATACTATAAGCAATAGGGCTAGTATATTTGGTGTATGGAAGGACTGTACGGTGTACATGTCCAACTGGCAGGTGTCATCTGACCTTGACCTCATTTTCATGGTTCAGTGGTTATAGTTAAATTTTTGTGTTTTGGTCTGTTTTTCTCATACTATATGCAATAGGTCTACTATATTTGTTGTTTGGAATGATTGTAAGGTGTACATGTCTAGCGGGCAGATGTCATGTGACCCTGACCTCATTTTCATGGTTCAGTGGTCGAAGTTAAGTTTTTGAGTTTTGGTCTTTTTATCTAATACTATATGCCATTGGTCAACTATATTTGGTGTATGGAAATATTTTATGATCTTTATGTCAGTCACGCAGGTTTTATTTGACTGTGACCTCATTTTCACGGTTCATTGCACGGTGTTAAGTTTTTGTGTTTTGGTCTATTTTTCTTAAACTATAAGTAATAGGTCAACTATATATGTTGTATAGAAGCATTGTTAGCTGTACATGTCTGCCTGGCATGTTTCATCTGACCTTGACCTCATTTTCAAGGTTCATTGGTCTTTGTTTAGTTATCTTGGTTAATGTTAAGTTTATGAGACAGTTGTAATAAAGCTTAGCTTTATACTTAGGACTATCAACATAATATCAATGATTAGTATAGAAGGCGAGACATTTCAGTGTGTGCACTCTTGTTTAATCAATTTGTATTCTTAGGAACAAGTACAAAAATATGTAAGAGCTGTTTTTAGGAAGAGGATTCTTACATGTATTTTCAGTAATCCCACTAATATTAAAAATATTTAGTAACATTAAAAAAGAAATTGAAATATTTGGACAGGTTTAGATAACACCAGTAGATAGGACAGGTACGTAAAAATGAAGCCAGCATAAATGATTTTAGAGGTGCCAACCTTTTTTTTTTTTTTTTTCAACATTTTTGAACATCCCTATAACTGCATTTTTAAGGAGATTCTTTATTTTGAAGTCTAAATTATGGAGATATATGATAAATTCAAAACGCAGGAATTTTCAACTGGTACAGTATATCAAATCCATTGAAGAAAACATAAATAAGATTGTATTCATACATATAAACATGATAAATGGGGGATTATTTGTTTTTTGTGAATGTATAAATATCAATATAGATATTGTTCCTTAACGATTGATAAGAATTTATCAAGTCACCATAAATGAGCAATGGGATGCCAGATTCCTGTACAATGATCCATCACTGGAGATCTGTCAAGGAGATGCTAAACAGTAAGTGGCATTTACGTTCATTTTTTCTGATTATATTCAAATTATTCAAATTTATATTTTTAAGATGTAAAAGGTTAAAGATATTTAATTTTGTTTGTACATATCCATCACTGACAGGACTTGTAATGGTATTTATCTGTTCAGGTTGCAAACATCACATTTGAGCTGTAGAATGCTAAGAATCCAATTGCCACAAAGTTTACACTATTATTTGGGTTGATATACATGTATAAAGGTGTGCTAATTGTGCTTTAAATCTTAAATATCTCATATCTAACAAATATATGAAATGAAGTGAAGGTATAATGAGGTAGCATTAGCTCAAAGAACAAACTAATTTTATTAAAATACACAAATTCTAATTCAGCAAACAGTGAACTCATATCAGCTTTGGAATTGGAAGTTATAACAGATTCTTGTCATTCAATAATATCGCATTAAAGGAAGGTATTGTACACATATTATATCTGACTCTGGAGTTAAAACTTACCATAATAATCAGAGAATGTTATTTCAGACGTAATCTTGATTATTTCCAAAACTTCCATTTGACCTCTATGACAACAGTTGACCCTGACACTGGTAATGGAGAAGTTACAATAAGAATGCCACCAGAATCCCATCCTTTGATATCAGGTAGGTTACATGTAGATCACTCTGTCAGAAATCTTGTGTTTGTTAACTGTTGCAGCTAAACCAGTTGATAAGAACGATCTTTTTCTTCTCTGGATCTACCCTTCATATAGGATAACCATACTTTTGTATGTTGAACCAAAAATATACAAAATAATGAAAATTAACTATCACTACACAAAAACAATATGTTTCTTTTACCAATACTGATGACTTACATGTAAGGGTACCAGCAGGTCCATAGTTTTACATGGTAACTTGAAAAACTTCTTGTCACCAGCACTAACAAAAATAAACCAAATTTGGCACTGACAGTCAGGTTCCTAGTTATAGTCTCATGGAGAAATGTTGGGTTAGAATTTTGTTTTAATACATTGAAGCCAACTAGCAGAAAAAGATATAAACATTAGTAAGATGGCCAACTTCTTAACTTTATGAAACAATAATGACAGAAAGTTTTGCTGAACTAATTGACTTTTGTCCTTTGTTCTTATTGTCATACCAATGTAGCTACCATTTTGGAACTTGATTCTGCAAATATTCTAATATGTTTTGATTACCGTTACAATAAATTTTCTTTTGGTTCAACTTTACATTAACATGATTAATGTAAATTTTTTTGTAAAGATACTTAATCTCCACACTAGTCATAATCAATTTAGCTGTGGAGATATGGTAATTTCTTGTAAAAGTATGGTAAAAAAATCTTCAGTATAACTCAGAAGAAAAGATATGATTATTTTGAATGTTGTTTTACATTTCAGAGTTGAGACCATTCAAAGTATGCATAGAATTTTCATTAGAACAGCCAAAGGGAGGAATTCACTTTGTAACTCCTAATATGGAAGGTACACCAGCAGAGAGGAGTTGTCATTTGTTTACTTATAAAAGTCTATATGAAAATTCTTCAAGGTATAGTAATCCCCTACTTTATTTTGTTTTAATTTCTTTAAATGATATTGTTTATTATGTACTTTAATGATGAAATTACCAAAGTAACACACACCTAATAGATGAATGCAGAACGTTGCTGATATCTTGATGGGATGTCGGCATTTGTCAATGAGACTAATAAAAAAAAACAAAAACAAACCAAAAGACTTCAGGAGGTAAACATATACTTTTATTCATGTTCATATGATGTAGCCTGAATAAAACTGGTTAAAAAAAATTAGTGAATTCTTTTCATTCATTCATTACTGTAGTATCATTATGATGCTTATTTCTGTTGCCAAATTGAATTATGAAAACATAATTTTTCTCTAGAAATTGATAAATCCAAATTCACAAAAATTTCATGATTTTTAGTGATGATTTTGTAAAAACAAATATTTTTTGTACAAATGTTTTCTAGGATGTGGTTCCCGTGTATTGATACATTCTCAGAACTCTGTACCTGGAAGATAGAGATAACAACAGAAATGGACATGACAGCCGTGTCGTGTGGTGACCTTATAGAGGTCATGCAGATGCCTGACAGGAAAAGTAAAACATTTCATTACTTCCTGTCTACACCAACTGCTGCACCAAATATTGCAATGGCTGTTGGGTAATTTATTTTTTTAGATGACTTTACATTTATTTTTTATGGCATTATATTTTTAAAATCATTTGCTTTTACTGTCTTCATATATGGCCGTTTTGTTTTTTGTCAGAAAATAGTGCACATGTATTCTGTGCAACAGTTCTTTTGAGATCGAGTAAAAATATATGTGTAAGTGTTTGCTAATGCCTAAGTATTGTTAGTTCGACTACACATTCCTCAAATACAAAATTTAATTTGAAGAGCTTTTACCTTGCATACCAGATTATAGTGGTATTCAAAAGAGAAGTTGCTGTTTCGCTTTATATTTATTTGAGTTATTATGCATGTTTCAGCAATTTTACAGTCACAAAATTTGAAATGAATAATCACTTGTCAAATAAAAAAATAGAATACAGTTATTCATTAATAATTGAATAAGTGTCAATATTTGTTTGCTTGTCATTATCACAGATTAAAAAGATTTTATATTTTTCAGACCATTTGAGATTTTGGTAGATCCAAACATGCATGAAGTCACACACTTTTGTCTGCCACATCTGACAGAAATCCTGAAGCATACTACTGGTTACATACATGAGGTAGGAATAAATCACCTTTACACAACGTAGAAAACTTCTTTTTATTTCATCTTATCAATTTCTATTTAAACCTGTGTCAACTTCTTTTAAAAATAGCTGTGTTTACTATTCAAATTAATCTGAGAAATTGTGAGAGAAAAATATGACAAGATATTTTCAATAGAATGTTATAAAATTGAGAAAGGAAATGGGGAATGTGTCTAAGCGACAACAACCTGACTATAGAGCAAAGCACAGCCGAAGGCCACCAATGGGTCTTCAATGTAGCGAGAAACTCCTGCACCAGGAGGGGGTCTGCAGCTGGCCCCTTAAAAATATGTATACTAGTACAGTATGTTTACTACATATATTTCCTTCGAAACTATATATAAAAATAATTATACATATATCATGTACTATGTTTTTCAAAAAATATAAAAAATCTTGACCCTGCTTTGTTGATAACAAAGTGAGAAACTGATGAATATGTTTTGTAATGTTCAAATGTTTAATGCTTTGTAATCCTATGTAATTCAAGGCTTTTGAGTTCTATGAAGAATTACTATCCAGTAGATATCCATACTCCTGTTATAAACAAGTGTTTGTAGATGAAAGTTTCATTGACATGGATCCGTACGCAACAATGACAATATTTAGGTAACATTCATTCATTACTAGATTAGATTTGGTCTATAAAAAAAATTACAATGATTATTTTGCTTTTAACAATTATCCTGCTCTATATATCTGACCATTTCACACTGATGCAACAATGCAACATCATATAATATTAAAGGAACATAATATTACATTAAATAAGCTCCCTTACCACTGTATGTGTCAAGTTTACTGAAAATTAACTGATCTTCACCTAAATAAACTTCACATATCTCCTTTGTCACTGGATGTGTCAAGTTGACTAGAAACTAACTGATTTCACCAGAATATTCACTTATCTCCCTTGCCACTGAATATCACAAGTTGACTGAAAACTAACTGATCTTTACCTGATTCTGTTTTATTATCTACATGTGGAATTAATCTTGATGCTATCAGTGAATACACATAGCCTGAGATGTTTATTTTACAATATTTTAAATGTAGTACAAACCTGCTGCACTCCTCCAGAATTATAAACCAGACAATAGAGACCAGGACATTGATGGCTGCAGCAGTAGCAGAACAGTTCTTTGGATGTTTCCTCTCCATGGCAAGCTGGTAAATCATTATTATTTGTTGGAAACCAATTTTTGTGGAATTTGTTGGTATGGACGAACCACATATTAAAATGTTCAACAAAGTATAAATTTCTTATAGGAGATTGTATGCAAAGATTGGCAAAGCCTAGAAGTCAAGTATCAACCCAAGTGGAATTGAATCCATAGAAATTAGTACCCACAAAAAATATATAGATATATAACAGATTAATGTTGCATTATTTCTTTTCCATGTACACAAATGTGTTTGAAGATAAATTCATTCTTTCAAATTATGTTTACAATTTTATATTACAAATTCCAAAGGAATTAATGGGTTAAACATAACTCTAATTATGAGTCATCTAAGAGATGTTTGAGGAATTCATTAACTTTGATTAATTATGGTATCTGCATAATTGTTGTTATTTATTTTAAGGCCGGATGCATGGTTAACTGTTGGCATTGCAAAATATCTAGCTGGATTGTTTATCAAGAATAAGTTTGGAAATAATGAATACAGATATCTTGTTTCTAAGGTATATTACAAATACTAGTACTAACATTTACATATTTTGAAATTGTAGTATAGTCTTTATTTTTATCAAACCTGATCCAATTATTTATTGAGACAACACAAAGATGTAAAACTGGTTTACAGTGATTTTTTTCATAATTTTTCATTGTGTTTTAAAATCGTATATACATTCACTAGAATAATTTCTTAGCTTTTTTCAACCACTTGTTTTGTTCATCATAATTTGATAGCTGTCCAAAGATTTAGTACATTTTAAATGCACCTACCAGTTCTCTATTTACAGCACTATGAGAAACGATTTATTGAACATGCTTTTTTTAATTTATTTGTTGAACATTGTTTAATAAGTGTCCAAAAATTGAGTGTATTTCTGTCAAATTTATAGGAAATGAAACTTGTGCAGGACTATGAACACAGGGTTGGTGGGATTGTATTGGATCCTGCAGCCAAACATGGAACACATCACTTCTTTGTATGGCACAGACAGACTATCTCTCCCAAATATGCTGAGATATTTCAGAAAAAAGCTCATCTTATTCTCAGAATGTTTGAAATCAGAATAGGACAACAACTTCTCATTCAGGTAATTGATTGACCAATGTATTTATACTACAGTATTTTT
This sequence comes from Mytilus galloprovincialis, assembly GCA_037788925.1. Lineage (NCBI taxonomy): Eukaryota > Metazoa > Mollusca > Bivalvia > Mytilida > Mytilidae > Mytilus > Mytilus galloprovincialis. The sequence continues at coordinate 121,475,377 of CM075330.1, read as the reverse complement.
TTTTTAATTCACAATACATAATTAAAGTTTGCTAAAATGAAGTCACGAGCCCTGTAATGCGTTTGACTGTCTCCAGGCAAAAATAACCTTAAATCTGAAGATTGCGGAAAGGGTCACTATTTTTGTAGTTTCTAATTGAGATAAAAATGAGGAACAAACATGGTCTGGTTTAAGGAGGGTCTATTTGTAAAGGATTGAAAGCAAAAATATTAAGACTCCATTTTTTGCAGGAATGGACAGGAAACCAGTTTAATCAAGTCCCAATTATCCAACTTTTACTGTATTTTGTTTCGCGAATATAAACATGAGTAAATTACGCTGAAATGTATCCCAAATTTGAAATACATACATCTAATTTCAGGTTTTAAATAAACTGCTAGCTTTGGCTGTTTCCTCAGCACAACAAAAATTCTTAGCCAATACATGGGGTAATACACTACTGTCTACCAGTTCTGTAAGTATTGTTACTTCTATATTTTATTAAATGACTTCCACAGATAATTGTTGAATGGCCTCTACAGATTATTGTTGAATGACCTCTACAGATTATTGTTGAATGACCTCTACAGATTAGAAAAAAAAGAGAGATATGTCCATAAAAAAAAAATCTTAAGTGTATGCTCATTCAATTAAGAATGCTTTCACGGTGTTTATATATCTCAACTTGTACGATTCGCTCGTATATGTAACAATGTTTTAGATTTTAACGAGAGAAATTTATGTATTACTGAAAAATTATTACACCAGGATTTTCGATATCACAAACTAGTCAAAACATTTACTAAATTTTATCATCGGTATAAGGACATCACTCGTAAATATAGCTCAACATGCAGACTTCTTAGGTGTTTCATATCCAATTTTTTATGGAAATATTCTTTATAAAGCACAAAGGTGTCAGTATTCACCTTAAAAACTAACAAAACCTTTGAATAGACTTATTAAGAAGGGATATAGTTACGAGACTGTTGTCAGGTCATTAAAGATTGCATATTTTGGCGTTAATATTGATTCACTTATAGGGTCTTTGCATCGGAACTAAACACATTTATTCAAAAACCAGTTGTTGGCATGACACGGGTTATGTTCTTCTCATATATGTTATGATGGTATGATACTAAACCCCTAACGGGAAGGATTGTGCCTGATGTTCATATGATGAAATCATAATCTTTCAGTCAGTTTAATTGAAGTCTGGAGCTGGCATGTCAGTTTACTGCTAGTAGTCTGTTGTTATTTATGTATTATTGTCATTTTGTTTATTTTCTTTGGTTACATCTTCTGACATCAGACTCGGACTTCTCTTGAACTGAATTTTAATGTGCGTATTGTTATGCGTTTACTTTTCTACATTGGCTAGAGGTATAGGGGGAGGGTTGAGATCTCACAAACATGTTTTACCCCGCCGCATTTTTGCGCCTGTCCCAAGTCAGGAGCCTCTGGCCTTTGTTAGTCTTGTATTATTTTAATTTTAGTTTCTTGTGTACAATTTGGAAATTAGTATGGCGTTCATTATCACTGAACTAGTATATATTTGTTTAGGGGCCAGTTGAAGGACGCCTCCGGGTGCGGTAATTTCTCGCTACATTGAAGACCTGTTGGTGACCTTCTGCTGTTGTTTTTTTCTATGGTCGGGTTGTTGTCTCTTTGGCACATTCCCCATTTCCATTCTCAATTTTATTTCATGAAACCTATGAAATTTTTCAATATTTATTAAGCTTATAATTTTTATTTGAATTTACTCAAAGTCAGTAAAATTTAATAAGTGGATAGTTTCAAAATTAGAGTTCTTAAATATATTGATTCTTATTTTAGTTCACAAAGATCATCTCCACAGTTACTGGTAAAGACATTCAGCCATTCTTGGACTTATGGGTGTATCCTTTAGAACACATCAGTTCATAAATATTTTGCAACATCCTGTAAAGAATATCTGATATTTTACATAAAATGGACATCAATTACCAACCAACCACCAACACCGACTCCTCCAAAAAATAGACTTACAATTAAAAACAAACACAGATGAACAGCACATAGTTCAGATACCAAGGTACACCCACAAGATTCTTTTAGAATAAAAGAAATTTGATTAATTCTCACAGCATCAATGAAATATGGTGAAATAATACAACTTTCAAACAAAGGTAAATGTAAACCTACATATTTTTGCAATCAACTCATTTAAGCAATTATTGCGATATGAAATTTAACATGTATAGGTGTAACTTGACTTTTCTTTAATATAAATGCATACACATATTATTAAATGGCAAAAAATAAGCACTCCAAAGGTACATTAAACAGACTATCAATGAAAAAAATAACCATGAAAGTGTACAGAAAATGTCTAGTTTTACCTTGACTTACAACCAGATCACAGAGTGGATGTGCTCGTTTCTTTGGTAGTTTTGTGTTTAACAGAAAGAGAAATGTTGTTGAGTTAGAAATCAAACAGGATCTTAGTGCTAAAGGAGCTCTCAAATATGTGGTAAGTGAAAGTTTTTACAATATATATAACTTTTTTTGATAATGCATGACCACCAAACAGCCCAACTTCTGCTCTTATTTATATGTAGGAAGTTTTTTTGAGGCTTCATGAGGTTAATATCAGCTAAGTGAAGTCATCACTTACTTTTTTTGATTTTCTAGTTAAAGTTAATTCCAATTACAATAAAATTACCATTAACTACTACTAGGGTCTCACACGGTGTTTTTTTTTTATGTTTTACAGGGTCCTTTAACAGTCACAATACAAGAATTAGATGGATCATTTAACCATACATTTAAGATAGAAGAAAATAAGACTAAGTTTGATATAACCTGTCATTCTAAAAGTAGGAGGTAAGATATGTGTTTTATTTGTATATGATCGTTGAAAACAAATCAATCTGATACTGGGGATATTATTATTATTCATGGGTAACCAATTTTAGTGGATTTTGTTGTTACAGGCGAACCACGAAATTTAATGTTTAACGAATGATAATTTTCACGTAGGCTTAAATTGTATGAAGACTTTGGCAAAACCACAAAATTAAATATCCAGGAATATGTTAGTTTTCCTGAATCCATGAAAATTGGTACCCACTAAAATAAATGAATCCACAGTACTGTCATTGGTAGAAAATTAAATATGTTTTTAGTTAAGATATTTTTGGTTTAAAATAAAATGTTATTGCAAGAGATCTATAATATATCCTACTTTACTATAAAAGTGATTTATTTGTAGAAATAAGAAGAAAAAGATACCCCTGGTGACTGGAGAGGAAGTTGATATGGACCTCAGTGCTATGGAGTAGGTACTTTTTTAGTTTTATCTGATATTTTTGATTCTCTCCTTGTATGCTGAAAATCTTTATATTCTAAATTCAGACATTCAAGCAACGTTTTAGATACTGTAATGCATGTATAAATTGTGAAAATATGAACTCTTAAAGAATCAAAAGTAATGTTTTAAAATTGCTGGAATTATTTCTCATGAGATTTTACAGCATGGTTTAGAATGTTTTGTATGTTATGTGATGTTATGCATTTTTCATTTTTTAGTTTTTTATTTCTGTTTTTACTATTTTAATAATTTTTATACGACCGCAAAATTTGAAAAATTTTTCGTCGTATATTGCTATCACGTTGGCGTCGTCGTCTGCGTTGTCGTCGTCTGCGTTGTCGTCGTCGTCCGAATACTTTTAGTTTTCGCACTCTAACTTTAGTAAAAGTGAATGGAAATCTATGAAATTTTAACACAAGGTTTATGACCACAAAAGGAAGGTTGGTATTGATTTTGGGAGTTTTGGTCCCAACATTTTAGGAATTAGGGGCCAAAAAGGGCCCAAATAAGCATTTTCTTGGTTTTCGCACTATAACTTTAGTTTAAGTTAATAGAAATCTATGAAATTTTGACACAAGGTTTATGACCACAAAAGAACGGTTGGGATTGATTTTGGGAGTTTTGGTTTCAACAGTTTACGAATTAGGGGCCAAAAAAGGGCCCAAATAAGCATTATTCTTGGTTTTCGCACAATAACTTTAGTTTAAGTAAATAGAAATCAATGAAATTTAAACACAATGTTAATGACTACAAAAGGAAGGTTGGTATTGATTTTGGGAGTTTAGGTCCCAACAGTTTAGGAATTAGGGGCCAAAAAGGGACCCAAATAAGCATTTTTCTTGGTTTTCGCACCATAACGTTAGTATAAGTAAATAGAAATCTATGAAATTTAAACACAAGGTTTATGACCATAAAAGGAAGGTTGGTATTGATTTTGGGAGTTTTGGTCCCAACAGAATAAGGGGCCCAAAGGGTCCAAAATTAAACTTTGTTTGATTTCATCCAAATTGAATAATTGGGGTTCTTTGATATGCCGAATCTAACTGTCATGACTGTGTATGTAGATTCTTAACTTTTGGTCCCGTTTTCAAATTGGTCTACATTAAGGTCTAAAGGGTCCAAAATTAAACTTAGTTTGATTTTGACAAAAAATGAATCAGTTAGGTTCTTTGATATGCTGAATCTAAAAATGTACTTAGATTCTTGATTATTGGCCCAGTTTTCAAGTTGGTCCAAATCGGGGTCTAAAATTAAACTTTGTTTGATTTCATCAAAAATTGAATAAATGGGGTTCTTTGATATACCAAATCTAACTGTGTATGTAGATTCTTCATTTTTGGTCCTGTTTTCAAATTGGTCTACACTAAAGTCCAAAGGGTCCAAAATTAAACTTAGTCTGATTTTAACAAAAGTTGAAATCTTGGGGTTCTTTGATATGCTGAATCCAAAAATGTACTTAGATTTTTTATTATGGGCCCAGTTTTCAAGTTGGTCCAAATCAGGATCTAAAATTATTATATTAAGTATTGTGCAATAGCAAGTCTTTTCAATTGCACAGTATTGCGCAATGGCAAGAAATATCTAATTGCACAATATTGTGAAATAGCAAAAAAAATTTTAATTAGAGTTATCTTTCTTTGTCCAGAATAGTAAGCAAGAAATATCTAATTGCAAAATATTGTGCAATAGCAAGATTTTTTTTTTAATTGGAGTTATCTTTCTTTGTCCAGAATCAACTTAAATCTTTGTTATATACAATATACAATGTATATTCACTTTTTACTACCAACTGATAAATTAAAATAATCTTTACCATTCAGTGATAACAAGCAGTTTTTTTACATCTTAATATTTTATGATGTATTTAAATGAGTAGTTATTGTTGCAAACTCCATTAGAAATTTTAATTGAGATTAGTTTTGGAATAAGGGAAAGGGGGATGTGATTAAAAAAATTGGGTTCAATTTTTCTCATTTGAAATTTCATAAATAAAAAAGAAAATTTCTTCAAACATTTTTTTGAGAGGATTAATATTCAACAGCATAGTGAATTACTCTAAGAGAAAACAAAAATTTTAAGTTCATTAGAACACATTCATTCTGTGTCAGAAACCTATGCTGTGTCAACTATTTAATCACAATCCAAATTTAGAGCTAAATCCAGCTTGAATGTTGTGTCCATACTTGCCCCAACCGTTCAGGGTTCAACCTCTGCTGTCGTATAAAGCTACGCCCTGCGGAGCATCTGGTTATATGCTGGTATGATTCTTTTAAGGTGGTGCTTTGTAATTTATGTTTTATGTAATTTTTGTATTTAATTTATTTTTAAATGTGAAGCACTTTGTTGTTATTATATAATGTGCTCTCTAAATATTGTGTTTATTATGGTCCAAGTGAGTCTATTTGGTAATTGATTATTTTTTAAATTCTTGATAACTTCTCATTTATGTGCCGATTCTTGCATGTTATGGCTACAGATACATGTAGATGCTAAGTTAGATTATTTCTTATTTTAGTGCTAATTCGCTAGTGTTATGGCTAGATTGATCGTAAGTTAATTAATTTCTCATTTAGTGCTGATTCTCCTGTGTTATGGCTACAGATAGATCCTAAGTTAGAACTTCTCAGACAGGTGACCTTTGAACAACCAGATTACATGTGGCAATACCAACTTAGATATGAGAGAGATGTTGTCTCACAGAAAGAGGTATAACTCATATAGTCATGCTGGGAAGATTTAACTCCTCTTGGTTTTGTAAAGTTGTGCATTAGAATAAAATGAAATGTGGCTATATACCAATGTGACCCAAACACAGCATTGAATCAAATAGGGATTTTATGTTTACTATACAGCTTTTAACAAAGTGCCCATACTAAAAGATTAGTTTTGAGTTACCCAGGGTCAATACAAATTCAACACAACACAAACAAATATCTCACACCAACAAAAATTTCTTATGAAAAGGCAACAAAAACCATCAGAACTCTTTACTAAAGACAAGCACACAAACTTGTGATTGTTGGGGTTTTACACAGGTTCCCGTAAAATATTTACGTCATAAAACTAAAGATCTGACGCCACAATGGAAAAGTGATTGTTGTATGCATCAAAAGTTCAAGCAGCCGGGTCATCCGGAATTAGCCATAAGTTAGCCATAAGGTGTATTAGATATATGTAATTTCTAGAATATTTGAAATGGGATATTTATTTTATTTGTTGAGAGTATTCCCATATTAATTTATTTTTGTTTTGTTGTTTTATGTCATGTGATCTATTATGTATTAGTGTTTAGATATAATGTTGTATGTTATTGTAGGCTATTGCTGCATTGGAACATTATCCTTCACCAGCAACAAGAAAAGCCCTGACTGATGTATTAGAAAATGAACATTGTTTCTACAAAGTTAGAATAGATTCTGCTCAATGTTTGGCAAAGGTATGGTGTTATAAAAGAAAAAGCTTTGTTAACGTTATATACTAGAAACATGTTTTTGCTGAACAGAAAAGAAATTTCAGTATTATTAGATGAAAAGATACATGATGTGACTTAAAATTCATAGTGCAAGCTGTTGGAATAATATTTAGTCTCAAACAAAGAAATCAATGATAAAGGATATAGCTATGTTTTGTTCAGGAGGATATACATTGCTTTATTTAAATTGTGAATTTTTGCTCAGTACTTGGCATTGGTTTATCAATTATTTTGGCAAAGATACTCACAAAATAAATAATCTGCTGTTTTTCATTCTTCAACTAATTTTTGGGGAAGCATGACATTTATTTCCATAAAAGCATTGCATACATTATTACCATTTTAATACATTGTATTATTATTTTAGGTAGCCAACTCCATGGTAACCTCATGGGCAGGACCCCCAGCAATGATGACAATTTTTAGAAAGATCTTTGGATCCCACTCTTGTCCAGCCATTATAAGACAAAATAACTTCTCAAATTTTCAGCATTATTTTCTATTAAAGGTATTTTTATGAATAAAAGGAGATGTTAGATATTTGTAAATGAGACTGCAACCCAGTGACACAAATAAACAAAAGAGGCTTTAAGATTGAATCAATATGTAGATATAAGAAGATGTGGTATGAGTGCCAATGAGTCAACTCTCCATCCAAGTCACAATTTATAAAAGTAAACCATTATAGGTCAAAGTACAGCCTTCAACACAGAGCACAGCAAGGTATAAAGAGCCCAAAAAGCTACCAGTGTAAAACCATTCAAACAGGAAAACCAACAGTCTAATCTATATAAAAAACGAGAAACGAGAAACACTTATAAACAACATAGAGAAACAACAACTACTGAACATCAGATTCCTGACTTAGGACAGGTGCAAACAAATGCAGCAGGTTTAAACGTTTTATAGGTACAAACCTTCACCCTGATCTGAAACAATAGTGTAACATCACAACATAGAAAGACACTATAAAATATCAATTGAAATGGCTTAACTCAATCAAAAGACAAAGAATAAGATATAATCATATCATGTATCATGCCAAATGAACATACATGATCTATATCTGCTGTATATTGCAGAAAAAAACTAAATGTAGTTAAAATGATGACAATGACAATCAAAATATTAATTAGCAGATAAAAATGAATAATGGTTATTGCTAAATTATGTGTACACTATGTATTTTGATGATTTTATTATTATTTCAGACAATTCCACGTGCCATGGCCCATTTAAGAAATCTACATGCTATATGCCCACCTGAGGTGTTTGAATTTATTATGGGATTGTTCAAGTACAATGATAACAGTAGAAATAAGGTAAAATATGGCTGATATAAAAGGTTGGCCTAAAGACAAAATACATTGAACTTAAACAATACATTGTTTAAAAGGAGGATATTGTTGTCCGTTGAAGATTGGTGATCATTGTAATATTTAATGAAAAATGCAGACAAGACATATGATTAATACAGATAAACGAAATTTCTCGAGTTCTATCTTTACCCATAATGTGGACTAAACAAATTTGATAGGGACTTAGGAGTACCCTTATTTGCCCATTTCCATGTATTTCTACAGCCAATCTTCAGAGAGTGATTGAAAAGGAGCAATATATCATCTTATTTATTATTTCAGTATTCTGATTGTTACTACCGAGCCTCCTTGATAGATGCAGCTGCAGCAACAATTACACCAGCTATCACTATTGTAGGAAGTGGGTAAGTGAAGAATTATACTGGGATTTGATAGTGGTAAATTCATATACTAAAAAGGCCTTATAAATAACCTTTCAGATAATCTATTAAACATTTTGGTCAACTAGAATTATCTGTGAGAATAATAATTTTTCTTTAAGAAAAGGCTGTGATTTTCATTCTACTTTTGAAGGAAAGTAATCAAATTAAGAAGGATAAAATACAGCAATTTTCAACGTAGTTCAATGTACTTAATTATTATTCACTGTCAAAATAAACATTGAATATGTGGATAAGTCTAAGATTAGATAAGCCATTTGATGCAGTTTTTGGAATATAATTTTTATGTTCAGCCAGAGAAAAATGTCTATTACCACTTATTATTAATTTTTATCTGTGACAGGTATTTAGGGTAATTTTATTTTACATTAAAAAATTACCGGATGTTAAAAAAATTATGTGAAATTAAATTGTTTAACTTAAGCCAAGGATTGAGTACAGACAGTTTGACAGCAGAAGCCAAGAGAATTCTGGAGGAAATCACAAGATGTCTGAACCTAGAGAAACTATTACCATGCTATAGACATGTAGTCACTGTTAGGTAAATATCATTTTGTCTGAACCTAGAGAAATTATTACCATGCTATAGACATGTAGTCACTGTTAGGTAAATAACATTATGTCTGAACCTAGAGAAATTATTACCATGCTATAGACATGTAGCCATTGTCAGGTAAATAACAATTTGTCTGAACCTAGAGAAATTATTACCATGCTATAGACATGTAGTCACTGTTAGGTAAATAACATTATGTCTGAACCTAGAGAAATTATTACCATGCTATAGACATGTAGTCACTGTTAGGAAAATATCAATTTGTCTGAACCTAGAGAAATTATTACCATGCTATAGACATGTAGTCACTGTTAGGTAAATAACATTATGTAATAGAAATATTGTTTTTATCTTTGATAGTTGTTCAAATATGGTTGATATGTTTTATCAATCGTTGCAAACATTTTTTCAGGTCACTCTTAGTATTAATAACTTAACTATTCAACAATTTTCACTGCAAGTGTTGTCCATGGGGTTTAATCTGTTACAAGTCATTTTATATCTTTTCCTAAAAAATATCATGTTTTGAAATCATTTGCTCTAATACAGGTTTAAAAACATTCCTGAGCTAATTATAAGTTATCTCCCTTATGTCAGTTTTAATGCCAGCTTTTAAGTTATTTCTCAGTAAGTTAGTTTGACATCTTATATTTCAGTTGTTTAAAGGCTATCAGAATTCTTCAGAAGAATGGTCATCTCACAACAGATTCTACTTTCTTTATTAACTATGCTCAGTATGGTGTGTTTAGAGATGTCAGAATCACAGCTTTAGAATGTTTAGTAGATGTCATCAAAAGTAAGCAACAGCTTTAAACAGCAGATTCATTATATTTTAAGTTTCTGTAAATTCATGTTTAATCATGGGTATTGGTAACCTACAAATATTAATGTTAAACGAACAACAAAAATATAAAGGATTGTATGCAAACTTTTGCAAAACCACAAAATCAGATTTACACAAAATTACAATTTTCCCTGATTTATGAAAATTGGTATCCATGGTGATGAATGGATCCACAGTTACAAAGTTAAAAAGATGGATATTTAGATGAGTTGAAAAATTTGTTCATAAGTTACCTATTTATTTTAGAAATTTTAGTTAAAATTAAAAGTTAATTTTGCATGAGATTTGTTAATATTTACTGTATAATTTCTAGCTGAGAATAAAATATATAGCTACCTGTTGTATTGTAAATTTAACTAATACAATGACTTTTTTAGAGCTGATCTGATGCCTGGTGTAAATTTAACTAATACAATGACTTATTTACAGCTGATCTGATGCCTGGTGTCAATTTAACTAATACAATGACTTATTTACAGCTGATCTGATGCCTGGTGTCAATTTAACTAATACAATGACTTATTTACAGCTGATCTGATGCCTGGTGTAAATGTAACTAATACAATGACTTATTTACAGCTGATCTGATGCCTGGTGTAAATGTAACTAATACAATGACTTATTTACAGCTGATCTGATGCCTGGTGTAAATTTAACTACTACAATGACTTATTTACAGCTGATCTGATGCCTGGTGTAAATTTAACTAATACAATGACTTATTTACAACTGATCTGATGCCTGGTGTCAATTTAACTAATACAATGACTTATTTACAGCTGATCTGATGCCTGGTGTCAATTTAACTAATACAATGACTTATTTACAGCTGATCTGTTGCCTGGTGTAAATTTAACTAATACAATGACTTATTTACAACTGATCTGATGCCTGGTGTAAATTTAGCTAATACAATTACTTATTTACAGCTGATCTGATGCCTGGTGTAAATTTAACTAATACAATGACGTATTTACAGCTGATCTGATGCCTGGTGTAAATCTAATTAATACAATGACTTATTTACAGCTGATCTGATGCCTGGTGTAAATTTAACTAATACAATGACTTATTTACAGCTGATCTGATGCCTGGTTTAAATTTAACTACTACAATGACTTATTTACAGCTGATCTGATGCCTGGTGTAAATTTAACTAATACAATGACTTATTTACAGCTGATCTGATGCCTGGTGATTTATACTGGTTGCTTGATCTCATTGAATCAGACAGAGACAAACATGTTTGGTAGGTCTACATTGAAACCTTTATTCCTATATGATCTCATTGAATCAGACAGAGACAAACATGTTTGGTAGGTCTACATTGAAACCTTTATTCCTATTATGAAAATAAGGAGATGTGGTATGATTTCCACCAAAGACCCAAAGGGCAAGGATGTAAACAACTAATGTGCACTGTATGGCCTTCAACCATGAGCAAAATCTATACTGTTTACTGTAGTATACTGTAGTCCCTAGAATGACAAAATGCTAAATATTATATTTGAAAACACATATGATAGTTACCAACAACATTTAAAAAATATGGCAACATTAAACAGGATTGTGAGAACTCAATAAAACTCACCTTACATTATTTGCTTCATTAGAAGTCAATCTGGATAACCTTCAAGAGGAATCCTCAGAAATAAAATTTTGAATCTTTGAGATGAATAAATACAAATTATTAACAAACTCTTTATAAAACTTTTATTTCACTTAGCTAAAGTTGAATACTTGTCAGGATATTTCATATTACAAAGAAAATTATTTATAACAAATAATATTTCAACACGTAAAATCACTACACACTTTAGCATTGTTCTGTTATTCAGGTTAAAAGGAATTTTTGAAACATTTTTCAGGTTTAAAAAAAGAATTTTTGAAACATTTCATGTAAATTTTTAGTCTTTGCAGAAATCAGTATAATTAAAATTCACATCTTCTGGTATTATAATTGCCTGTTTGATTTATAAGCCATATAGCTATGAGACAGTTGATAGACAATCCACCATTCAAAAGACAGGAACATAATCCACTTCATACAGAGGACTTGGTGGAAAGGCTATGGAAAATGATGAAGTAAGTGGTTTTAGATACTGGGGATTCATTTATTTTCGTGGGTATCAATTTTCGTGGATTGATTAAAACTTGAATATTCGTGGATATTTGTTTTCATGGTTTTGACAATCTCTGTATATAAAGCCTAATTAAAATATGTATTTAGTCGAACATTTGATTTTGGGGTTCACCTGTACCCACGAAACCCACGAAAATTTGTATCCAACGAATAATAATGAATCAACAGTAATCAAACCAATTAAACCAGTCAGAAATGGACAATGTTAAGGAACCATAACTGAAGCCTGAAATGATAGTTGATGGTTTATGAATTCAGTTTACTAAATACATACCAGATAAAGATACACAGTTTAGGGTTGTATAGGGAGGTATTTGCACACAGACAAACAGGAAATAAAATGGACATTTCAGGATGAACAAATAATAAGAAAATATCATACTTGTGACTTCTTTTACCAATTTGCACAAAGCACAGTGAATAAAGAGCTTCAAGCTTGAAAACATGTGAAATTATATTGCAAACATGGTGCAGAAAAATAACCACTGGTATAGTTGAATTGCATTGTATGAAATTGATTTTTTAAAGGGATAAAATTTAATTTAAAAAATTCATAAATGTTATGAGAGCTGAACTTATATTATTTTCATGAATAGAAATGCTGTTATTTCGTTGGCCTTTTCAGTCATGTCATTACACGATAAATGGTCTTGAGAAATAAGGTATAAAATTGTCAATGCTTTCAATAGTATGACTAACATTTCTGTTTAATGAACTTTTTCAGTTCCACTTTGTCACATGACAGTAGACTAAGATGTGATGTTGCTGACCTGTATTTCACATTGTATGGTAGAACTAGGCCAACTTGTCTTGTCATTCCTGATGTAAGAATTTCTATGTTTAATGAAAAAAGTTAACGAAACATTCCTGAATAAATTTTAACTATTTTCAGTCTCAATTTTGTTTCGGTAGAATTTGATGAAATAGTTTTTACACACTAGATAATTTGCCATCTGGAAATATCTGAAGTATGTTACATGTACGAGAAATGACAACACAGAGATACTACAGTAACTAGTTTATTCTGACATAATATGGATAAAAAATGTTGTGTAAGGTTCATAACACTTCCATACTTGTTCAAGAAGATATCATACATACATAATTAAAATGTATTCAGGCCAGAGTTTGTTGATAAACCTTGAAGGAACTAGTATGTTGTCACTATAACTAAACCACTGTTTATGTATCCTGTATTACTGCTTACAATATGTATCGGTTTTTTTTAAAGATAACTATTATGTTTGATTACAGAACCTTGTTGTATTAAACCTTAAAGACAAGAAGACAAGAATGAATCCTGCCATTGTACCTGAAGAACTGGAGGTTTGTTTACATGTTTGTCAAATATGGTTTAAAATAATACAGTTTAAATGTTAAGACAACTGTCATAATTGAATATATAATTTTGAATTTAGATAACAGTTACTTTAAAATTTGTATTTCTTTAACAATAACAGGGTTTTTACTGCCATTATAACATAAAGCAGGGTATAAATTGTAATTAGCAAAAAACTAATACAAAAGTATAGTTACGATTTGGTCTTGTCCATCTTGTTTTTTTTAGGGGGGGGGGGGGGGGGGGGGGGCTACTCAGACTTTTTCTATAATCAATTAAACCTTCTTTTTTTTTACCTAGAACTCATCATGGGTTATGATTTTGATAAAAAAAAAACAATAATTGCTGATTCTTAAAAGATACAAGCATTTGACAATATGTTTATTTTAGGACATGTTTGAAAGTGACGACGATGATGATATGAATTTGAACTCCAGTATGAATGCTGCTGAATCTGATGACAAAGAAATCAATGTTATGGATGTGTCACCACTGAAAGATGACGTCAGTCTGAAACGTAAAAGTGACATGGCATTTGATTTAATGATGTCAGATCATAGTATGGTGACATCATTAACGCACAATGAAGACAGTAACTCAGAATTTAAGTTCAAACTGAAGGTAAGGTCAAATGGTGATTTGTTGGTTGGAACACCATACAAAATATGTTACCAGTTCAATGAAGAATTACAAAGTTTTTTTTGATTTTTAGGGTTTTTCAAGATCATTATGTATATTTCATATGATTTGGAGATTTTTTGTTAATAATATGTGTAAATTTTCAGTTTATGTTGTTGACCTTTCATTGAAAGAAATATTTTGTCCATTTTTATATAATCTGATAATGCCTTATGTTATTATCTTTTTTCCAAAACATATACCTGTATAATCAACTCCATTACAGATAGCATATAACAATTGTCAATTCATGAAAGTTCCAATAGTAAGTGAAATGTTGGGGTTTCTTTCTGTTAGTTCTGTTTATTTGTTAAAATGTTATTATTGTTTTAGCTGATATTTCAGGATTTTAACAATTTTACAATTATCTTTATTTTTAATTTCCTTTCACTGTTAAAAGGGTTGTTTATGAGTGTCTTGACTGCTAGTTGGTCTTGTGCTTGTCTCAACAATTGGGAGGCAAATAGTTAGATTCCTGAAGGCCTATAAACACATAGAATGCAAGACTACTGAAGAGAGCGTATATATGTGTATATATGTCTTATAAAATTTCACTGTTAAAATTCTCCATATATCATTTATAACATCATATTGAGATTAAGAAGTATTTTGATTTCGCTGGTTCCGATGAATAGAAGGTGCATGGTCCATACAATAGTTGTAATCCTTATACTGCAACTCTTATAACTGTTACGATTAAAATATTTTGGCAGAAACCAAGAATTTGGAATTCAAAGTCGATGACAAAAATTGTGAGAATTTGCATTATATCACTCCTACTTAAATAAAACTCTAGGAAACACATTATCAATGTCTCAAACAAGTTCGTTTACGTTTAGTGACTATTTTTCACAAATGTTTATACTTTCAATGCATTTTAACTGCAAAAATAGCACAGTTGCAGTTTGAATGTAGTTATTGTTTTTTTCTCAACACAGCATAGGGTATACAGGTTTTTAGAGCAAGTGCTGATTACTGGCATTAAATGTCTTAATGGGAGGACATCACTTCCTTATATAATTCCCTTGTTAGCTAGGCTAGCTAAGCATGTTAATCTAGTATAAAGTAGGGTTCAAATTGTATCCCATCAGTGTATTTTTATCCATATAATTGTTGGAATACTAATTATCACAAATAAAAATTACAGAATATCAAAATGACAGAATTAACAGTGTCTGTTGATGTAATTTTTCTCATCTTTACTTCAAAACATTCAGTTATACTTTAATCGTGCGCCTACTTAAATATAATATTTATTTACCCATTTATTGTTTTATGTTATTTATAAACTTGTTTTTAAAAGTTCTCCCGATCAAATTTAATGTGATCTTTTTTCATTACTTTTGTCTATACTTGACATCTGTCACTGTGGACATCCTCTTTTTGTCAGCATTTCCTGTTTTGATTTTCCTCTTTTAAATTACTCAACAGAAAGTTGAAATTTTCCCAGAATCATTGAAATTTTAATCACTATATCAAATTATAATCATCAACTAATTATGAATTTGAATGCTCTGACATAAACAGTGGGGATCCAGAAATTTTCATAAGTGGGGGCCCACTGACTGACCTAAGAGGGGGCCTGCTCGAGTCACGCTTCAGTGATTCCCTATATAAGCAACCAAATTTTTTCCCAAAAAGGGGGGGCCTGGGCCCCCTGGCTCCCCCTCCTAAATCCGCCTCTGATAAATACAGGTATTATCATATGATATCAATTAACGTAAAGATAATAATCATGTAATATATCTTTTCTTTTGAATACTGTGGATTCCTTATTATTCCTAGGATACCAATTTTCATGGATTTCCTATGTGTAGGTTAACCATGAATTAAAATGTTCAACAAACTACAAATTTGCAATAGGTTTGTATGTAGATTTTGGCAAAACCAAGAAATTAAATATGCACGAAACTAGATTTTTTCTTTAATCCATGAAAAATTGGTATCAACAAAAATAAATGATTCCAATGATGTAAATTATCTACACATGTATGAGTTTATTAATTAAGTACTAAATCTGTTTTCTCCTTTAGTAAAATGCATATTTGCATGCTGTGTTTTAAATTACTCACAGGGAACCAGTATGGAGCAAACAAGTGATACCATGGCAACAGATAAGAAAACACCTAAAACACCTGTCACTCCTTCTTCAGCAAATCTGTCTTTTGCTACGGAGCTTTCAAAGTTTGTCGGGGTACAATTTTACCTTTTTTTCCTTAACATTTTTAATGTAGTCTGCTGTTGCTTGTAAAGCTAGCTCTTATTCCTTGTCTTTTTCTTGTCATGTAAGTTACATGTTTAATGTTTGTAATAAAAAAATATTTGATGATGGTATTACCAGCAGGAATTGAAATTCCAACTCTTCTGTCTAAAAGAGACATTTTTGCAGCACACTTTTTTGTTATAGAATAAGATTTAAAGGATTCATTAAGTAATTTGTTTGCCTAGCTTGTATTTTTATGCCCCAATTATGGGCATTATGTTTTCTGGTCTGTGAATCCGTTCGTCTGTTTGTTCGTTCTTGCCTTTGTACGTTGGTTTGTCCGTCTGTCCCACCTCAGGTTAAAGTTTTTGGTCGAGGTGGTTTTTGATCAAGTTTAAATCCAATAATCTTGAAACTTGGTATACTTGTTCAATATGATATGATCTTTCTAACGTTAATGCCAAATTAGAGTTCTGACCTATATTTCTCGGTCATCTGAACGCAGAAAACGATAGTGCGATTGGGGCATCCATGTACTATGGACACATTGTTGTTTAAAAATCTAAATGGCTTTGTTTTCAATGCTTATATCAGAATTTAACATTTCATACCTTCATACTTATGATGGTAATAGTGATAAATTGATTATATATACATTTTCCATGAAATTTTGATTATAAATCTAATTGGTGATTTTTAAAAGAAAGTAACGTAATTAACCATAAACATAAATAATTGTTTTAGTAATGGTGAGCTTGATAGTATATAAGCTTGTTGATAGCTTTAGTTAACAGTATTCGTGTTTGGTGTAGTTTTTATTTGCATGCATAAGGCACCAACCATTCATCTTTTGTGTGGGGGGATAAGGGTAAATAATTTGTTTATTATTCAAGTTGAACAAAATATGTGTCCTGAGAATAAAATCCTGGACCCCTACAAAAGATGAATGGTCAGTGCCAAACCACTGAATTTTGTGTCAAGTTTTGCAATAGAAAAATCACAATAGTCATCCCTTGACCTCACAAAGACATACATATGGTATTCAATTTAATTGTCATTTATCAATTTTGTTTAAATTTTAACAACAGATTTTTTAGGAACTGTTAATTGCTGAAAATTACATTGGTTCAGGTCAATATTTGTCGAATGAAGCAAGCAGTTTCAGCTAGATACTTAAAAAAATCAACATATTAAGCTGACTACATAAATCATATATTGTGAAAAAAAAGTTGTTATGGTTGTAAAAGGCATTTATTCTTAGACCACACACCAGAATCCAACCAGACTAGAGAATTTTCTTCAGAAAATAAAATGTTCACACCTTTTTAGTTTACTTGTAGTTTTAAAAGGTGTATCTGCACCATTCAATTGCTTGATTTTGAGATATTTGTTAGATGATGTCAATCAGCTGTTTGTGTAAAATGAGTAATTAATCAGCTGTAGAAGTTCTCTTTAATAGTATTGTTATTTGATACATTTACTGTCCAATGTTTTATGAAACTTGTGTCCTGGTAGGATGACATATCTATGTCCTGGTAGGATGACATGTCTATGTGTTTATTGCTAACTTATGTCCTGGTAGGATGACATGTCTATGTGTTTATTGCTAACTTGTGTCCTGGTAGGATGACATGTCTATGTGTTTATTGCTAACTTGTGAACCAGCACATAACAAATTAAACTCTGCCTGTTAGTCTAGTACAAAGCAAACTTATATCACAATAATTACATTAGATGTATGTTTCATTATAATATTTTATTCTGATTGGCTAACTGCACATCACATGTTATTCCGTAAGCAGTTGCATTGCTCAATACAACTTTTCACTCATGATAACACATACTCCAACAATAAAGTGCACAGGTGAATTAAATAATAAAATATATAAAATTCGTGTTTTCATGATCATAGCTAAAAAATGTAATTATAAGTATTGAATGCTTCTTTTTGTAACTTTATAGGGTTGTAAAAGCGTTGACCGTGCGTACATTTTTAGAATGAAGCGCGGAACAAAATGTACTTCGGTCAACGCTTTTACACCCCAATAAATTTACAAAAAGAAGCATTCAATTCTTAATTAACATCAATTTTGTTGTTGTGTGTAATGCATTTTACTTTTATTACAGAATGTAAATGTGTGATATAAATGACTCGATAAGTGCCGATATTTGTGTTTGTAGGTCAAACCAGAAGAAGATATAACCGTAGCCTCATCGTTTACCAAAGATACAGACAGATTAAGTGATGACTCTATGTCACCATCACAATCAAGTTCGGCTCCAGGTTGGTTTTACAATAGTGTCATTTTATGTGCCAATCAGTAGCAGCATAATTGTCTAAAGTCAGATTGAAAGAATTGTTTCCAAAAAAGGAATGGCCAACAGAAATATTCATAAATCAAGCCATTTGTTACATAATGAAAACAACTCTTCAATTTAAAGTCATTCATTCTAAATTACATTTCATTTTTGAAATATACATGTGTATATCTATTTTCCTTTATAGAAAATAACTTTTTGTTGTTTTTATACGGAAATCTTAGGAAAGAATTTTCTCACCATTTATGTGTAGAAATAAGAATATGTGGTATGAGTGCCAAAAAGACATCTCTTCATCCAAGTCACAATGTGAAAAAAATCAAACAATTATAGGTCAAAGTATGGCCTTCAAAATAGAGCATGAGCATGTTTACCAGTCCAGGAATAAATAGGTATGGTATGATTACACAGCTACTTTTGCAAAGTTACTATTTCTGTACTAAAAATATATAGTACTGGAAATTTACTTTTGATATTTAGTACTATTTCTTTACTTTAAAATTATTGTAATATTTAGGTACTTGTATTTTACAGTACTTGATTTGTACTAAATATTTTGGTACAGAAATAATACAATATTCCATGTTTGAAAATTGTAATTTTAAGAGATTTGAAATAGAAAAACTTTCAAAATGCTAAAAATGTAACGGTAGTAACCAAAAATATGTAGTACCTAAATTTCAAGTACAAATTAAGTACTGTAAAATACAGGTACCTAAATATTACAATAATTTTAAAGTAACAAAATAGTACTAAATATTAAAAGTAAATTTCAAGTACTACAGATTTTTAAAACAGAAATAGTACCTATGCAAAAGTAGCTGGTATGATTAGGTTGTAAAGCATATACTAAAGAGAGGGACATTCAAACTAAAAAAGTTGAAATTAAACTGGCAATGCCATGGCTAAAAAAGAAAAAGACAAATAACATTACACGAAACACAACATACAAAGACTGAGCAAGGGGGGATCTTGGGTGATCCTGCTCCACATGTGGCACACTTAAACACAATCTTTACTAGACTTTTTTGGCTAATATAAATAACAAAAATGTATAAAACACAATATATTGACACATGAGATCTGTAGTAAATTTGTATCGATGGTTCATTTCTTTTATAGCATCAGCTGTAACATCCCAACCAACATCATTTTCTGGATTGTTTTCATCAGTATCAATGGTGGAGTCTGTGGACCATAGTAAATTACATAAAGTCAAGAAAAAGAAGAAGAAAAACAAAAAACACAAGCATAAACATAGACATGAGAAGTCTGAACGAGACACTTCTGTTGATCTGTTCAAAGACTCGGAACAAGAAAGTGTTTTGTCATTGGACAGGTTTAAAGAAGGACACAAATCATCAGAGAGTAGTACTGTTAATTCACCGTCTGTGTTTAATAACCCGCCAAGCTCTCCAGAGTTTGAAGTTATATGAAATTATGTGGCAAATGGTTCAATTGAAGTCTACTGAATCTATTGAAAATATTGAGTAAATTGATTGATGGATTGACATATTTGTATTATTTGCAATATTGTACTATAAAGACGTTAGAGCAGAGTATGATTCACATATTGGATTTATTAATTCTGAGAATTATTGTCCGTCATAATACATTATTTGTACATGTGTAATGGTAAGCATGAAGATAGTAAATAAATAATGAGAAAGTAGATGTTTTTCATAGTTTATGGGGAAAAGGATGACTGTAAATAGATACACCTTTTATAGTATAACAGAAAAAAATCACAAAAATACTAGAGTCGGAGGGAAGTTTAAAATGGGAAGTCCTGAATCAAATGGCAAAATCAAATACTCAATCACATTAAAGAATTGATAACAACTGTTATATTCCTGACTTGGTACATGCATTTTCTTATGCAAAAAATGGTGGATTGAACCCGGTTTTACAGCTAGCTAAACTTCCTACTTGTATGACAGTTGCATTAAATTCCATTATATTGACAATGATGCGTTAACAAAACAAACAGACACTATATGTAGGTGTGGACTGAAGTTGTTGCCCTGACACTGTCAAGTCAAGATATTGTAGTTGAAAGGTTCTGACTATGCAGAAATACATTATTTAAAGTTAAAGGCAATGAAATGAGGACCATGTAAGGTCAAATATGTAGAATTTCACATATTTTTTTCTTACTGGTATGGCTGTAGTAAATAATGTTTTCTTCTAATGGTATTGCTTTCTGTATAAAATTGTACCTTCTAGTCATATAAAGCCTGAGAGTCAATAAGGTTGTCACTGAATCCTAAAAAAGAATACACACACTAAAATGTCACCTGCTTACTATCAAATTATGTTGGAAGTCTTTAATATGAAGGTTTTACAAGTATTACATTCACTCCATAAAAATAAGGTCATGGTCATCTAAACACTGGTAGACAGACATGTACACCTTCCAATAATACCATACACAAAATAGTGTGGTCCCATTCACCCTATTCTGATTATCTGACAAAATCATGAACACTTTACATTGTCCAAAAAATCATAAAAATGAGGTCAAGGTGGAATGAATCCTGCTAGTCGACATCTATACCTTACAATCATTTTATATACATCAAATATAGAGGCCCTATTGCCCTTAGTATCTGAGAAATAGACCAAACCAATATAACTAAACATTGTCCACAGAACCATGAAAATGGGGTCAAGGTCAAATGAAATCTGCCAGTCTGATTCAAATCCCCATCTTACATACTTAGTGAATAATTATTGATGTGGTCATATTTATAAATTAACTATTTACAAAACTTTTGAATTTTTGAAATAATAAGGCTTTTCTACCTAAGTAATAGATTACCTTAGCTGTATTTGGCAAAACTTTTTTGGAATTTTGGTCATCAATGCTCTTCAACTTCGTATTCTATTCGGCCTATTTAACTTTTTTGGATTCGAGTGTCACTGATGAGTCTGTTGAAGATGAAACACACATTTGGCATTAAAATAAAATTTAATCCTGGCATCTATGAGTTTATTAGTGGAGAGAGCATAATGTATGGTGCATTCCATTTGCTTGCCATAAGACTGGATTCATCTTCTGCAAAGCAAATGATGAGTTGGGACAACATTCAATACCATTGTAAATTCTATTCCTTATACCATTATAGGTCAAAGTACGGTCTTCAACAGGCAGCCTTGGCTCTATCCAAAAAAGAGATTTTACTTGAGCAAATAAAGAAGAAAAATAAAAGTTTCATAAATTTATTAAGTGGCCACACAAGGACAGCCATAACTGCATTGTACTTTGCGTCAGATAAACGATGACTGATCAAACTGAATATTCACATTTAAACTTTCTACAGTGTTATTTATCTCACACATGTATCAGTCAACTCCCTTACCAGGTGAACATTCATAAACAACTAAGATATGTTTACATGTAAACAAGAATTTATATATGGAGTTGGTGATAAACATTGGTGTTTTCAATATTAAAATTAATAAACAAATATCATAAGGGGTCTATTAATACATACTTTGGTTAAATTTTAAGAAAACAATGAAATACTATTTTATATACAAATTTCATATTAACTGACCAATTATAAAAGCACCAAAAAAAATAAGTGAAATATTTCATATTTCTATACAATAAATCTGAACCTGACATTCAATAAATAATCTTTCTCTTATCTAGGACTAAATGTCTATATCAAATATAAGGTATGTATTTTATAATCACTCAAGCAACTTACTTCATGATCAACACGCAATAAGTTCTTCCTTTTATATTTGCCTACTTTAACCTGAGTATATTGCTAACAAAATAAAACTGACCTAGCTTTGAAAAATATTTTTTTAAAGATAGAACTTAATGTGTTGAAAAGATAAGTTTAAAGTGGGCAAGATCTAATAGCTTCCTTTTTAGCATAGACAAACAATCCTAGATTTGACAATTTTAAAAATAAACTTATTTCCATGAAATAATATGTCAATATATATATATATTAAAATCTGTGTTAAGTATTTAGATCATGTAGTTGTCTTTATCATCTGTCCACACCATTGTACAAATGTCATGGTAGTATTCTGTATGGCTGAGATTCCTGTTGAATACATCTGTTGTAAAGACTTAGCTGTAAAATTGTTTCTGAAAAAGATGGCAGTAAGAATTAACTTCATTGGGTTTTGGTTTTATTTAATAGTTTGTACATAGCCACAATCTTATCCTTTTTCCTCTATTGTGACATCATAGTCACATGATTTTGTTTCATCTATTAACATGACCAACACAACAAGTACCACTAGTAGAGCAGGATTAACCTACCCTTCTAGAAGACCTGAGTATATATTTGGGGGGTTTGTGTTCCTTCTAGAAGACCTGAGTATATATTTGGGTGGGTTTGTGTTCCTTCTAGAAGACCTGAGTAGAAGAGAAGACCTGAGTATATATTTGGGGGGTTTGTGTTCCTTCTAGGAGACCTGAGTATATTTTTGGGTGGGGGGGTGTCTTCCTTCTAGAAGACTTGCGTATATATTTGGGGGTTTGTGTTCCTTCTAGAAGACCTGAGTATATATTTGGGTGGGTTTGTGTTGCTTAATCTTTATTTTTCTGTGAAGTAGTTTGTGGAGAATTTTCTGTACATCATTTTTCTTTTGGCCACTGTGTTGGCTGCTTTTCTCTAATGCAAGGAAAATCTAAATTCTTCCATTTAATACCACACATTCATTTTTTTTTTACAATTGTTATGCAAAATAGTGAAATAAAGTTTGACAATTAAACACTACATCCAAAAATTTAACCAGTTCAGCAAGTAATTTTGAGATAAATTAAAAGAAATACAAATCCTTTCCACATGCTCATCTCTGATTTAAGAATATACAATCTGACAGGGGTAAAGAATCTAAACAAATTCATACTTTTCCTCTGATTGATATTCTAATGTTGAAAACTTCACATGTTTATCCCCTGAACATTTGTATTTTTTTGTAACATGTCATGATTTTGTAAGTCATTGCTGTTGTTGGTTGTGGTTTGGCATATTTGTTTTTAGTTTCTTGATTTGTCATAAATCTTTTTTTCTTCTTTGAATTGTTTCCCATATAGTATGCGTTATTTTATGTTGAAGTCAGTAAAGTGACATATATTTGCTTAAATCTCTTTTATATGGTGTCTGTTGAACAGTTGTCTCATTATCAATCCCACCACATATCCTTATTTTAAATTAATCATTTTGATTTTTCTTTAAAAAACCTCCAACAAAAATACTTACAATATTAAATTTTGTTCCAACCACTTATAGGCGGTTAAAAATAATTTGGCCGCATGGCCATATATTAATAGGACATTGTCCAAGACCCAACTCCAGGCTATAGAAATATAATTTCCTAACTGGTTGAAAAACTCCGGTGATAGTGAGTATACCTACAAAATATTAAAAAAGAACAATAAAATATATTTTTTTAATAATAACACTTTAAATCATTCAATTTGTTGGTCTTTTATTATAAAATTTCTATTATAAACAATATGCTTCACTAACAATGTTTACTTCAAAATAATTATGTGGAAAACTAGTGTGAACATATAATGCTTAAGGATGTACTTAGGTGAGGTTAGGTAAAAATTAAGAAATTAAGAAATTAAAATTGATATTATAAGCTGGTAGAGCATCAATAAAGGATAAAGATAAGCTAAAAATATTGATAGGTCATGGACCTTCTTTTCGAGATATTTGAGATTTAAAATATGGCGGGAAAAGGCTGACTTGGACTTTTACCTTATATTTGCATTCGTATTATTTGGGTCTCACAACAAAAGAAAGAAAATCAAGAATCTTCTAAAATTTTGGTAAATGACCTTTCATGAGCTATTAAGTCTTATATGAAAAAATAAATGGGTGTTATGGGGCAAAATATTTTACATGGTATTGTATGGAATAACACCAAGGAGTCCGAACATTTGACACAAATTCCAAAACCTCACCTAAGTACATCCTTAAAAGCTATTAAATGTCTTGTTTTGGATTAGTGTTCATTCATTGTAAAGACCTTACATAACCTTTCCAGCCATTTTTTTTTATAAAGATTATAATTATTTTATACGGACGTCAACTGCTGGGCATATACACCCATTTTCATTAAAACGTAGTTATGTGTGTGAGTAAGGGAGCTTATTGTTTCTTATACCTCAAAAACATTCAATACAATTTTTGGTTGCAAAAGTTGAATTTTCTGATATCTGGTTAGCAGTTTTGCATATATCTAATAAAAACCTACCCAATGCCATCCTGCAATTAACTTGACAAGTAGCCATTCTCTATAAGGTGCTGTCACATCCACAAGTTTAACCCACATGGTGGTAGTGACCTCTACCATTTTGTTGACTTGTGGTCTAACAACGGCTTCTACTTTGCCATAGTACAATGGTACGTTGACACTCAACCAGCTAAAGTATAATGTTAATATGATTAAATTATGTGAATGGAAGCTACATGAGTAAATTGTGTGCATGGTAATGTTTGGAAAATAAACTGACAAGTCAAGTTATTGTAAATGGGTGATGATAAAAGATTTTGCATAGAATTTAAAAGTTGAATTTTAGCTGCAAATAAAAGAATACTGGAAACTTAATTTGTATTTGGTCTGACTGAATAATTTTAATAAGAATGATGAATGTTTGTATAGAATAAATTTATTTTAAAATCCTCACTCCTTTGAAAGAAATCAATATTTATCTTTGAAAGTTGAGTTTTATGCAAAATTAAAACTTCTGTGTAGACATAGAATAATCTAAGACCAAATTCATAGAAAGCATGTTCATGATCTTGTGTATCAGGTTTTCTTTTACATAAAAATATCATTTCAAAACTATGAAAACACTTACCCATATACAATGCCATAATACGTAGTCAGCCTTCCCCAAACCTGTTCTACGAATCCAAGTACCCCATAGTTCTCCATAAATCTCATAGTCTTGGATTCTGTAAAACAAAATATCTTCATATAACGAGAACTGTAGCAATACTACACCAACAGCAATTAAGTGTCCTATATTTACAATTCTAATGTGTAATCTGCCATCAAAATAATTATACAATAATCTTGATGATATCTGCATTGCAATGTTTAAATTATCTTATTTTACTGAAGCAAAAAAATAAAGTTTTGTGTCTCCCCTGTTATCGCTGCTGTCAGCATAGAATGTAAATAGTAAGTCCAGTTTTTGTTTTTTTTAATCACATTATTTTTCTTCTGAATTTTATATGAATTGTCCCAATGTCATTGTCAGTTTGTTTTACCCCATATACATCCAACTTATATACAATGACAATACCATTCTTATATGCAATGACAATACCTTTTACACTTGGACTTGAGAACAAGTCATATGCTACTATAGCTGAGACAACTCCACACAAAAGGAAAATCAACCAAAACCAGGGAAATCTTGTCTGTTCCATCTCATGTAACAGATCCTAAAATTTGAAAATAAATACATTTTAAAAATGTTTTTTGTCATGAAAGAAGTCACATATTATCTAATTGTATTGCTATCAAACTTAGACATAGTGGTACTTTTAAGACACTGTGTGCAGCTATGGTTAAAATCCTATCTTATTCTTCCATTCTGGAGGATTTTGATTTTATCTCACTTGATAACTTTGTACATCTGTCCTTTAATACAGTTTAGGCTTTCTACTTAATAACAGCTACTTATTTTATTGTGATAAAGACTGCAGTTTTATAGCACAAAAATTTCTATTATATCATTTTCTGACTCTAAAAATTCAGTAGTGTTTATCTTCACCATGAAATATGTCTATTAAGAAATATTTTTAAAATATATATATATATATATATATACAGTAAAACCTGTATAAACCGGCCGGCTACGGGACCATGAAAAAGGGCCGGTTTGGACAGTGAGCCGGTTTATTCAGGTTTCTGTTTTGACCGGAAGTTAATGACTTGTGACGTCCGACATTTTGCATGAAAAAATTCTCTCTGATTGTAAATTATATCTGATAAATTAAAATACTTTCACCTCGTTTTTCATTGTTTGCATTTGCATCATAATGCTCGCGTTGTTTGGATTGTAAGACGAGAGTTTCGATTTACTCCCATGATCAATAATTTGAAATGTTGGAATGGCCGATTAAAAAGCCAGAATATTATCAAACGTAATGTCATCACTTTCGAAACGTTGTCGTACAGTGTACAATATCCATTGATTGTTGTCATCCGGGTGTTTTTCATTATCAAGGTCATTTGTTTAGGGGTTCACAACAAGGAACCAAGGATTTCGAAATTACGATGTGAACTTTTTACTTCGCGATTTTAATTTGTTTATCCAAGTTAAAACGTAAGTTCAATCCGAGATATATATTCGGTGTGTCTTTTCGTTTAATTGACATGTTTATAATGTTTTAATAAATAATACAGCTCACTACTGTACGATTGTAGGTTCACAGTTTGACACCTGACTAATTGATTATCACGAAAAGTTATATTGTATCAACAAATATGTTTTGATTGCATATCGATCATTGAAATTAATTAGACAAACCGGTTTTGACAGGTAATAATTAATGTAATTAAGAGTATTGGGACTTCATAATAAGACCGGAATTCGGAATACACAGGGTCCGGTTTACAAAGGGTATTTTAACAAAGACTTTGAATGGAAAAATATGGGACTTTCATTTTCGGCCGGAATGGACAGGAAACCGGTTTATTCAGGGTCCGGTTTAATCAGGTTTTACTGTATATATATATATATATATATAAGGCCTAAGCTCTACAGACTAAAGTCACAAAGATGTATACATTCACTTTTCTATTACAATGTATGACAATCTGTGGCCTTTGAATTCTGATTTTAAAATATATCAAGATTATAATTGAGCTCTCAACTAGGCTTCTTAGTAAATTGTTGATAAGCATTGACTAACAATTATGGGTAGACCATACAAGACACTGATGAGCTTCAATCTTTAAACCCCTCCTGTCTTATGGTCAATAATGGTGTGTTAATGTTAATCAATGTCTTACTAAGTATCCTAGTTTAGAAGTAGCAGTGTTGATTAATCATCTATCACATCAAGTTTACAACAAAGCCTAATTTGGCAGTTGAAGCATCGATTTAAGTTTTCCCTTTTCTGATTAGACAGGAATCATTATTACCCTGCAAGCAGTAGAACACTGTCCATATCCTTCCATGCTGTTCTTGCCTTGTGCAGCTAACTCATCATTGGTAATAGAGAATGACCTCAATGTCTGCTGAAGCAACTTCTTATCAAGCTTAGATCTCAATTTATTCCAATTCTGTAGCAAATGTTGCAACAATATGCTGAAAATAAAATTCACAAGAATGCACACGCTGAAATGTCTCGCCTTCCTTACTAATCATTGATATTATGTCGATAGTCCTTAATATAAAGCTTTATTACAACTGTCACATAAACTCAACATTAACCAAGAAAACTAAACATTGATCAATGAACCATGAAAATGAGATCAAGGTTAGAAGAACAATACCAGGCAGACATGAACAGCTAACAATTCTTCCATACAACAAATGTAGTTGACCTATTGCTTATAAATTAAGAAAAACAGACCAAAACACAAATACTTAACACTTAGCAATGAACCGTGAAAATGAGGTAAAGGTCAAATAAAACATGCCTGACTGACATATCGATCATAAAATATTTCCATACACCAAATATAGTTGACCTATAGCATATAATATTAGAAAAATAGACCAAAACTCAAAAACTTAACTTTGACGACTGAACCATGAAAATATGGTCAAGGTCAAATGACACCTGTCAGCTAGACATGTACACCTTACAATAATTCCATACAACAATTATAGTAGACCTAATGCATAAAGTATAAGAAAAACAGACCAAAACACAAAAACTTAACTATAACCACTGAACAATAAAAATGAGGTCAAAGTCAGATGACACCTGCCAGTTGGACATGTACATCTTAGGGCCATCTTACAGTCCTTCCATACACTTAATATACTAGACCTATTGCTTATAGTATCTGAGAGACCACAAAAACTTAACCTTGTTCACTGATCCATGAAATGAGGTCAAGGTCAAGTGAAAACTGTCTGACGGGCATGAGGACATTGCAAGGTACGAACATACCAAATATAGTTATCCTATTACTTATAATAAGAGAGAATTTAACATTACAAAAAATCTTAACTTAAAGTAATTAAATTTCAAGTAGTCACTGAACCATGAAAATGAGGTCAAGGACATTGGACATGTGGCTGACGGAAAGTTTGTAACATGAGGCATCTATATACAAAGTATGAAGCATCCAGGTCTTCCACCTCCTAAAATATAAAGCTTTTAAGAAGTTAGCTAACACCACCGCCGCCACCACGCCAGATCACTATCCCTATGTCAAGCTTTCTGCAACAAAAGTTGCAGGCTCGACAAAAATGAGTCTTTAAATAAGTTCGTTCATAATTATTTCAAGCTTGGAGACACATAAAGGGCAAATAAATAAAGCAGACAGGTTTTATCATCGTTAAGTGTTTCATACAGAGAATTTTCCTATTTTTTTTTCAAATATTGCTTTAAACATGCATTCCTCATGTCATTAACATTTATTCTTAAACTAAGTTTGTAGCCACGCAAATAACCTATACCAAAAGCAGTCTTCATGATAAACTTTTGAAGCTACAGGTTCAAGTAGAATTTTACAATAATTTAGTTTAATTGTATAGGCCTGAAAGAGATAATTTTTACAGGCCCAATAACATTTTTTACAAGCTGGTGGGCCTGTGGTTGAGTGTGAAGACGACTGAAAAGAAATGTAGCTTAATAATACCTTGAAGGAAGTAATTTGTTGGTATACATCTGACACCACACACTGTAGCATTGTTTATCAGTCACCAGACAGTTGATCAGACAATTGAACACCTGAAAATAGACAAGGATATTATTTTAACTAAGTTATAGGCAAAATATGTATATATCTGTTGCTGCCTTTCTATCTTTTATTCAGACAGAAAACAAAAAGTCTAGTAAATAATAATTGATTTCAACAGATCTTTTATCCTACAATCAGGCAATAAAAAAAAAACAGTAGAAAATTTATTAATTATGATAGTAGAACAAAACATAATAAGTCATGTTAGTGAATATTTGTTTGAGGGATAAAAAGAAAATACAATTTTAGAAAATATTTTTTGCTAAAATACAAAATAAAGATAAAGTAAATGCTTAGGGAGCCTCACTTTTGTTCTGGTTTCTAAAGCTTATACAACTATGTTTGATATCTAAATGTATTTTTGTATATTGTTAAAACATTTTCCAAATCAAAGAAAACTACCTCTGTTTTCATATCCTTGGAACATTTCTGTGTCAGTCTAGTTAAATAAGATGGGAAGACTGTTCTTGCTGCTGGAGGATTCTTTCCACCAAAGGCTACATTCTGCAAAATATGAACATGAAGTTACTGACTGTCAAGTTACAATTCTACAACATTAAATATTTTACAAACCGGAATGATTTGAAGTATACTATCTTGTTACTAGAAATTATAGCATCACATCCATTATATAATACAAAAGAAAATCATATCTGATGGAATCACATTGCCATTAATCTAAACGGCCCTGGAGAGAACACTCTGAAAACTAAAACAATACTTGCTTTAAAAAGCTTGTAATTGAAAATGTCTATAAATGTTAAAACTGTTTAGAAACATTTCTATAATCCAACTATTAAACCAAGCATATCTCTTTGACACCTTCCCCATTTCCATTCTCAATTTTAAATTTAAGAAGTTCCCAAACCTAGTGTCCCAAATGCTGATATACCCTTACACAAATGGATCATGACTAAATCAAGGACATCACCTTTACTCAAATCATTTACATCATATGCAATTATATGACTGCTTTGTAAATAATTATTTAAGATCATTAATTTCTTATGTGAAATCAAGTTTTCTTCATCAATTAAATTGACACATTCTTTTAAAGAAAAATTACATTCAAACTAGATGCAATATGTCCCTGTAACAGTTGAGATACAAGCAAGTCAATTTTATTTGAAGGTTATTACAGTAAGTCTAACCTTCATCTTAGGATAGAGAGCTACCAGTTTCTTCTTGAGCTCATTAGAGAAATGGTGGTCCTCAAAAACAGCATCCATCATATGAAAATACTCCCTCACTGAAACTTCACCATAAACTCTCTTCATATCTGTATGCCTCCTATAATTACATTGTAAATATCATATACCGGTACATGTACTTCTAAATTACCAGCAGTACCCTAACTAATCAGATACAATTTCTGTTAAATGTTTCATCACAACAGTCACCTTTTGTAAATGTACCAGTTTTTTTAATCATTTTTAACTATGAAATTTTAAAGTATTACTAGAACACACCTGCGAAATTGCGGGCATTTAGAGCTTGGTTGAAAGTATGTAAACTGTTGATGGGAGAATTTTTGTTAAAGATTTTGTCTCTGGAGAATTTCAGTAAAAGATTTCATGTCTATAGAATTTCAGAAAAGGTATCAAAATTCTTAGGTACGGTACTTGGTAACAGTTTAAGCCTCTCCTTTGTTTCCAAAATCAGTTATTTTTTTTCTCTTAACTATCAATTTCAAGTTTCTTCTCCTAGGCAATCACTGCTATATTATATAGATAGTCTCTATCAACGTGATATTTATTGTCCTGTCCCCGAGTACTCTTATTCAATTTATGTGCAAGTTTAAAACCGGAAGTCCTGTTTGACTTAAAAGCGAAATCGTGGGCACTTAAAGCTTGGTTGAAAGTGTGCAAAAAATTTTAGGATGAATTTTTGTAAAAGATATTATGCCGCGGTCTGGAGAATGTAAGAAAGGATATCAAAAGTCATATAGGTACATGGAGGCAGGACAACATTTTTAAGCCCTCTCTTTTTTTCAAAGTCCTTTATCATTTTGTTTTCTGTTATATTCCATTATTTTCGCATTTCTGTATACTATCAATATACGTATCTATATTATAAATATTAAAGTGTGTTTAATTTTCTATTTACTATTATTATTTCTAAGTTTCGTCTCCATGGCGATCACTGCTATATTACATAGAGATAAAAGCGAAAATAATTGTGCTGTCACCGTCTGAGTACTTATGAAAATTATGTGCAAGTATAAACCGAGGTATAATAGTGGTGGTTCTCATGATCTAAAAACCATGCTATGGAGAACGCTCTGATTGGCTTATTTAATTTTTATTTTTGTTATCTCTCATACGATTGGTTCTCTTTTTCTAAAACCGGAAATTATGTGTGACTTAAAACTTGATTTGATGACAGGAACAATATGCGGACGCCTTTATTTTCATTTTTCTCCCGAAATAACCCAAACTGAATAGTCATGAGAATGGATGACAAATGCGACTATGCATGGTACCTATAGGACACAGAGGTATGATGATTAATTTATTGTGGGAGGAAGAGAAGCGACACACAAAATGAGGTCTTCTCGTTTAATGATATAGACTGTTAAAAACACCAATTTACTAATTAAAACGCATAAATTTGAAATCTGAAATAATTCTACTGAAAGCTAATACTAGTATTCTGCAATCTCTTTTCCTTCTAATAAATATCACACTTAACATTTATACAGCATCATATTAGTTAAGACAATCTTTACTCTGGTCTTCTTCAACATACTAAGTCCTTTTAAACACTGTAATTAATGTTTTAAACCATAAGACTATTAATTACTCACTTGAAAAGATTTTCCAGATAATCCACACAGAATGGAGCAAGTCCTTTAGAGCTGAGAGAAGGAAGCATTACTTTGAACCAGATCCTCAATCCACACTTGAAATCTCTGGCAGATTGGCTGAGGGCCCACAAGATAGACAAACACTTCTTTGGGTTGTTGGTGTTGGTGGAAACCAACTCTTCATACTGAAAATTATACAACATATGGTAAGAATAATTAATGTATACAATTCACTTAAGCTGAGTGTGTATCAAAATAGGTTAATAAAGATATAGTATGTGTATAAAAAAGTTGATACATGTATAATCTAATTTATTGCTATTTACGAAATTTTCCTTTGACTTATTGACTGATAATTTCCTTTCTCAGCACACTGATATGAATGATTCTTGCTAGAAACTAAGGGAAGAAGTGCTGTTGTCATTAACAATATCTTCATAGGTAAAATAGCAATAAATAGTTTATCATTGGTCATCTCAACTCGATTGCTTTTCTCACTTTTGCTGTACCGGCTACAGCAAGAAAATCAACCTCATTAAATTAACGATAATATATAAGTCATGCATTTGATCTTACTAGTTTCCACAGAAAATAGCAAACCTTGTTGACTGAATTAATATTTCCTTCATTTTGAAAAAGGCAATACAAGGACAAATTGTTGATAAAAATTTACCAATATACAGGTTTCTTATGACAACCATGGACAACTGAAATAAACAGTAATGAATTATCATGCATGCTTCAAAAGAAACACTGCAAAGCCATGGTCTTGACAGAATGATAAATCTTCATAATCTTTGGAATGAATTCTAAGTAGTCTACATTGATTTGTTTCATCGCTTTCTTT
Organism: Mytilus galloprovincialis; assembly: GCA_037788925.1. Classification (NCBI taxonomy): domain Eukaryota; kingdom Metazoa; phylum Mollusca; class Bivalvia; order Mytilida; family Mytilidae; genus Mytilus; species Mytilus galloprovincialis. Next base: position 121,442,157 of record CM075330.1, on the reverse strand, counting down.
TTATTTTCTCTAGTTAAAGTATATAAGAAATGTAAATCTCTTCAACAGTACTTATCTTTGTAATGACACCATTTGGTAATATTGGACTGGTCCCTCAATATTTGACATCACCAGGTTAAATAAATACACTTTGCCAATTTGAACCAAAATCAAAATAGTACAGGAAATGATGCAGTATGATTTGACAACAAAATAAGAATACAATCTCTTCATTGCATAAATGAAAACAATAAAGGAAATCTGGTTTATAAAGGTATTTTACCTGTCCTAACTTTGATATTACCACACTTGGCTTCACTTGAACAAGAAGTTGTAAAAACACTCTGTATCCATAGGTAGAATGAACTGTGGAAAAAAGACATAATTAAGAATGTTTAATTTGTTGAAGCTATCATACATGTCATATTTATATCATCTTTAATCTTTAAAAGCATGCTATTAAAACTTCCCAAAAGGATTGTGCATTCCCTATTAAGGTACTGTAATATCATCACTATTTGCTAGGCTACAATCTGTGTGGATTTTTCTGAAATTTAAATGTTCAACAAAGTCTTAATGTCCTGTAGGCATTGTAGGCTTGTTCACTATATTGAGCTTTTACATATCGACAAAATCAAGTACATGTATTTCTGAAAATAAATGAATTCATAGCAACTTTTGAAAAAAAACATCTACAATATACATCTGTATTAGGAGGATCTCAAGTGAAAGTATATCCTATACTGTGAACTTCTAATGAACATATTTCTACCAGACCAAATTAAACTCTAGATATATCTTTTTTGTTTGTGATTCTTGTGTTGTTGGGTTGTTATCAAGATTTCCACCACACCTCATTTAATACTACATGAAATGCCTTGATAACAATAAGGGTTATGTACGTAGAGTTAAATAATGCAATTACTGAAAGTGTCTATAAAACACGTATGAAAACCAGATTGGCATTAAGTATTGCATAAATATAATATGATGTATTTTCCCAAAATTTTGATGAATCAGTTTTACGTTTTCATTTTCATCCACTTGCACAAAAAAGACATTTAATTCAAAGTGCTTATATGTTTTGGAAGAGACATACTAAAAGTGACGTACTTCTGTACATGTTTGGACATCAGTGTATTATTTTAAGTTTAAGTTTAAAACAATGTTGAGGATCTACCTTTAGATGATTCTAACATCATCTGTACACAGTGATAGAACATGTGTTCCTGGGTTTCAGCTGGTGCTTCACTAATGGTACATCTGATCATCTCTTGGCAGTTACTGTTCAGTTTATTGGCCGGATATTCTACAACATTGGTTATACATATTAATTAGTCTGATCATCTCTTGGCAGTTACTGTTCAGTTTATTGGCCGGATATTCTACAACATTGGTTATACATATTAATTAGTAAGGCAATTGTTGATTACATTTATTTCAGGAAGCTGTTCAAGTACATGCAAGTCTCATATGTCACCCCTATCACCCATATTTTTTTATATGTCTTAAAAATAATTTACTACACATAAAAATCCATCCATTGTTATATTACCACTGATATTTTTACATATTAATCTTATGGCACTTATGTAAAAAATAAGGCAGTGTGGTGTGATTGTCAATCAGACAATTGTCCAAAAGAAGCATATTAGTGCAAAAACTAAGCATTCATCTATTTAGTACATTGTATACAAAAGAATTATTTATTGTCTTTAAAGAAAAATTGGCCGCAGGTATACTTGCAGAACTTGTAGGTAACACCATTTCTGTTACCAGTTAAACATGATATGCTCAATTATAATCTACTGTACATGTTCTAGCATTGTGAATTTTTTCTGCATTGCACTGATTTTACATTACCTTTAGGTTTTCCCGTAAATAAAGGGTCAGTTGTTTCTTGGACATCTTCAAGTTTCAAGTTAAGAAATGATGCTATATCCTTCAGCCAAACATCAATGCTATCAGGAAACCTTGTCTGGGTCATCGTAAGTAAAGATGAAACTTCATCCTGGGTTATCTAAAACATATCAACAGTAAAATTCAAAAATTTGTTTTCAATCAGGTTCAAATGCATTACTTTTAATGATCATAGTATAAAAGAAGAATGTGCTAATGGGGCACAGATGGATTACCCCCCCCCCCCCCTGATGTTTTGTTTAATATGTTCACTTCATGTGGATACAACAAATTTAGCATATATACTTTAAAATTTTAAAAATCAACAGGTTATATGAAACTACTGGATATTCTGTTTATAGGTGGTGAAAATGTCGTATGAATAGAAATATGGTAAAAACTTTATGAATTATATCTTATTAGATGTTGAAACTTGCAACCTTATTGTTCATGTTGTTTACACACAGTAAACAGTACTATAGATGGAAAGTCAAAAACATTTATCTAAAATGACATTAAAAAGTAAAAGTACAATTAAACTACCGTTTTAATGGCTTCGTCTAAAGTAATGACTTTCTTACCGTTTTAATGGCTTCGTCTAAAGTAATGACTTTCTTACCGTTTTAATGGCTTCGTCTAAAGTAATGACTTTCTTACCGTTTTAATGGCTTCGTCTAAAGTAATGACTTTATTACCGTTTTAATGGCTTCGTCTAAAGTAATGACTTTATTACCGTTTTAATGACTTCGTCTAAAGTAATGACTTCGTCTAAAGTAATGACTTTCTTACCGTTTTAATGGCTTCGTCTAAAGTAATGACTTTCTTACCGTTTTAATGGCTTCGTCTAAAGTAATGACTTTCTTACCGTCTTAATGGCTTCGTCTAAAGTAATGACTTTCTTACCGTTTTAATGGCTTCGTCTAAAGTAATGACTTTCTTCTTTTTGTCTTGTTCAGTCTTCTTTTTCTTTGGTTGGTTAGGTTTCTTGTTATTAACATTCTTGTTAGTAGTATCCTTTGGTGAGGTTTTGGCATTATTAATTCCATTTGCTCTCAGTTCTTTCTCTATGAAAGCTTGGTACATGGTAGTTGACTCTTGAAGAGGAGCTAAATTAAAAATTTAAATACAAAAGAATTAGAAGTAGAAAGGGCTTTCGAAATCAACTTTGTTTCTGCACATGTTGAATTAAGGTTCCCAATGTATTATTTGCTTTTTGCCATATTTATAAATTCATGCATGATAAGATCTCCTTTCAGCATTAACATCTATAAATGTGTAACAAAGAAATGTGAATGTTTTCTTCTTTGCCAGGTTATGTTAGTGAGACAGGCAAATGAAATTTAATTAATATTTGCCTTTGTTTCTACATGCATGTATGTGAATAAACGGATACTGTAACATTTATAATTGTTGGCCAATCAACTCATAGCACGGGTAACAAAATTGTAACTTGAAAGCCTGCATTTTTTTTTCTCCATTTTATTGTACTACCAAGAAATCATAATTTTCCAAATGAATCTTGAAGATATAAATTTGTTGAGTAAATTTTCTCTCCCATTTCTTTGATGTCATTTAAACAAGGCCTCTTTTTATCCATTTTATAAACCATTTTGAAAACTGTCATATAAAAATTAAAAATTGTGGTATGATTACCAATAAGACAACTATTCACACGAGAAAAATATGACACAGAAAGTAACAATTATAGATCTCAGGGATCTCCATGAATGAAAATTGGATGATGGAGGAATTTTACCATGATGAAACCCAGTGTCTACACTGTACGGCATAGCACAATCAAAGTATTTCATCCCTCCATGTTCATTTATGTTAGGAACGGTAAACAGGCTGATATATTGCTTATTCAAATGTTATTTATTTGAATTTTCAGAATAATCAATATTTTCATTCATTGTCATTTGTAATAATTATAGTGTCAAGTCTGCATGGCTCCCACTTAATCGAAGCTTAAGGGTGAAAAATCAAGGGATCTTTATTTTCACTGTTAAATTCAGAAGTCATGAAACGGTACATGTATTGCCCATTTGCAGCTTTAACAATGAAACGATTCATATAGTTTTGTAAAAGGTTGAAGAGATATGCAAACGTTTTATATACTATGCAACATGCATCTTTACATTCTGAATGTAAACTGGAAAAACGGATGTATCAAATTGATTGTAAACTACGAAATGAATTCAGAATTTAACGATATGAAATTTCTTCAGATTATCAAGTTTGATATTTATGTTTTTACTTTTTAACTTGTAAAGTCAGTTTTACTGTACTTGTGTTATTTGGCATGAAATTATGTTCTGTTTAAGTCTTATTTTGTACTTGTTTAAAAAAGGTGGATGCTGATCGGGTTAGTCAATACAAAAGCATGTGTTTGACTTGTTACAAACCTTTTTTTTTCTAACTGGTTTCTTGTCGTGAACATGCACCAAATATTTGCCACTGGACACTAAGCAACTAACAATCAATCAATTCTTTTTAACTGGTTTAAAAATTTATTTATCTAATCTAATTTGGCAATTGCATTTGCTAAAATGCAATTAAATAATGCAATAAATCAATTGTCTATCTTGATTAATTGTTCTCCTTTAAGGTTTGTTGATCTACCTGTTTAAGTGATTAGCAATCTTGATCGGAATATCCCTCAGGCGTTAGAACTGTAATCGGGAGGACCCTTTCAATTATAATACAAGAGCCTAAGGCTTATGAGATGACAAGCAACTGATTATAAATGCTAACAAAAAATGGTGGCAGCAAGAAATATCAAAACAAAGTTTTGATAACGGCGGTGATCATTTGATGGTGGTGGAAGATATTTAAACGGTGGCGGTGCACCATAATTAAACAGGTCATGGAGATCACTAGGTCTCTGTACAGCCTTCAATAATGAGTAAATCAAAAACTGTATAGTGAACTACATTTTAAATGTGTAAATACGTCTATTCAAACAAGAAATCTTTAATCATCTTGACTCATATAATTATGTAGGTATGACTGCATGTTTTTTTCTGAATACAGTGAAACAAGTATAGATTCATAAACATTATATTTGGGTTCACCATTTAGTTACTATGAAGGTTTTTAAAAATAAAATTAATGAAACAAATTACTAATTAAAATAATAGGCCATACATTTTGTCCAAATAATTATGAAGTCTTGGAAGGCTATTTTAAATTTTTGCTTTGATGCCTTGCGTTGATGCAAGGTGTCAATAAAAAAAATTTAATAGTCTTTCAAGACGTCTTAATTATTTGGACTAGCCATACATAATTTTAAGTACATATATATGAAAAATCCTTTCAAAATTCCAAATGTGAAGCCGCTTTCGCCTGAAAATTTGAATCTTTTTACCTTAATGAAATGATAGATAAATAAGCCTGTCAACCTTACCAAATCTAATAAATTGTCGATCGGAATGTTAATTGACCAAAATGATGTTATTGATTACAAAACATATGCATGATATGTATTGATCTTTAAAAACTGAATATGAGCTAACTAAATTTTGTGATTTCTTAGTCCAAATAATTATGACTTCTGGAAAGGAAGGCGTCGCAGAAAAAAATAAAATAGCCTTGATAGTCGTGATAATTATTTGGACTAGTGATTTCTGTGAAGTCTGTACATTGTATGTCGTTTTTCCATTGACATCGTGATTTGTAGCCTGTATCTGTATCTGTATGTTACACAGTGCAGGATCCGATCGCGGATATATGCGCACTGGAAGGAGAGCGGGTTGGTTAGTCCAACCGTTGGAGGGCAGCCGTGAAACCCTCAACTGTCTTTTGACATGCAGTTACCTCGTCCAGATGGTTCCACTCAACTATTGTTTTTGGAAAAAAAGAGTTCTTTCGAATGTCTGTTTTGCAGTCTATTAATTTATACGATCTGCTATTTCTGGTTTCTTGTCTTTCCACTATGTTTGAATATTGGAAGTCACTAAAGTTTTTTGCTTTGACTTGGCGTTTATTTCTTGTCTTTTGTAGATAATCTGTTGGATCAATAGCCGGCACCAATCCCTCAACCACTTTGTAGAACATAGTCAGCCTCTGATGTTTCCTTCGCTCTTGGACAGGTGGCAGTTTTAGCTTAGAAAGCATATTTGTGACGCATCCGGTGTCTCTGGATTTATAGTCGTGCAGAATGAAACATGCTCCTCTTTTCTGTATGCTTTCTATTTTTTCTATTTCCCTGATGGTGAATGGGTCCCAGATGACAGCACCGTATTCTAGTACGGATCTAACCATGGCTAAGTAGGCAAGTTTTTTGCACTCTTGGGGGCACTGGCGTAAGTTTCTTCTCAGGAACCCCAGTGTACAGCTTGCCTTGCTTGTTGTTTTCCCTATGTGGCTGGTCCATTTTAGGTCATCAGATATGTTAAGACCTAGGTAAGGATTAGTTTGTACCTGTTCTAGTATGTGGTTGTCTAGTTGGTAGAAGTGTGTTGATTTTTGTTTGAAGCTCATTATATAGCATTTTTTTGCGTTGAATTTCATTCCCCAATTTAGTGCCCATACTTCCAGAGCTTTTAGATCTTCTTGGAGAGTTTGGTGGTCTTTTGTGTTTTTAATCTCTCGATAGAGTAGGCAGTCATCTGCAAATAAACGAACTTGAGATTTTACGCTTTCCGGGAGGTCGTTGATGTGGCATAGGAAAAGCAGCGGTCCTAGTACTGTGCCTTGTGGTACGCCAGAGTCTACGTGGGCATATTCTGAGTGCTCACCTTCTACGACAACCCGCATTGATCGTTTTTGCAGAAATGCTGCTAACCATTTGTTCAGATTTCCATCTATTCCGAAGCTGTTTAGTTTTGCCAGAAGTTTGTTATGTGGCACAGTATCAAAAGCCTTTGAAAAGTCGAGTATAGCCATATCAAGTTGAATGCCACTGTCGAAGCTCTTTAGTAGGTCTTCTGTTGTGACTAAGAGCTGTGTTGTACAAGAGTAACCTGATCTGAATCCATGATTTAAATTTGTCAGTATTTTGTGCTTTTCCAGATGTTTAAGGATGTGTTTACAGATAATGTGTTCCAAAAGCTTACATGATACACAGGTCAGTGAAACTGGTCTGTAATTTTCAGCTGCGTGGACGTCCCCCTTCTTAAATACTGGAGCTATGTTTGCACTTAACCAATCTTCAGGGAGTAGTGTAGCTTTTAGCAGAATACAGAATAGATTTTACTCCAACGCAAAAAAATCTTATGAACCAAATAATGAAACAAACGAACTTGCCGGCAAACATCCTATTCCTTTCCTTCTTTCTTGATTTCGATTTACAATTTGGGATAACGTAGATATCGATGTCAAATTTTTCAAATTCACGAGAACCGGCTTGTGCTAAAACTTACCATTTGCCTCAATTCTGGGCATGTTATCCACAAAGTTCTTCTTATCCTGTCTAGTTAGATGGGGAATTTGACTTTTAGTCTTTTTCCCTTTTCCCACAACTTCCCATGAAGCAGTTGTACTTGCCATACTGTATCAAATTCGTTTGTCAAGTGCCTGCGAAATTTCAAATGTGACGTGCAACGAGTAATAATATATATATCAAAACGTGATGAAAACCACTATAAGCACCACCGTTTGATTGGATTATCATTTTTCTGGTAACCTGTCTTATGATTGAGACAAGGTCTCAGTCATTTTTTTTTCGATTTATTTCTAGCTTTTTCTTTGTTATGGATCGAAAACTCGTAGTTATATCTGCGCATGGTCAATTAAATCAAAACATCCGGTTTGTTCAGCCCACATTGAGCTCCACATTTTATAGGCATGTTTGGTTGTCTAATTAACTGTTTAGGTTCAAATAATTATTACAAAGGCCCTAACGGGATATCTTGTCCAATTTAAAAGTCTACCGGAATGTTTTTTCATTGAAAATGTTGTTTAATTTAAAGCACCACCTAAAATGAACTAAGCACCAGAGGAGGAAGCTTCTGTTCTGTCTTAAGGTCTTACATCCAGGGTTTGGGTCCAAACTTTGTGAAGCTTGTAAATTACAGACACCTCTGGTCCAATCTTTAAGTCATGGGGGAACATTTCACAACAGGAAATAGCTACCTTCCCGCTGGTCCAACAGACAAGTATATGGGTGTATAACACTCTTCGTGAGTCCTAGTTGGTTTGTAAGGCTCATTGGTCCACATGCCTCTTGGGTCCAATCTACAAGTCCGTGTGGTCCTCTTTAAGGGTATTTTTAATTTAAAAAAAATATAAGCACCACCGAAAAAAAACTTAGCACCACAGGAGGTAGCTTCCCTCCAATTGGTCCAACTAACATGTATAGGGGTCTATAGCACTCTATTGGGGTCTAAGGTGGTTTGTTAAGCTCATTAGTCCACAGGCACATATGGTCAAATCTACACAAGTCCTGGGGTCTTTTGGTGTATATATCATTTAAGAAAAATATAAGCACCACAGAAAAAAAACTTAGCACCACAGGAGGTAGCTTCCCTCTAATTGGTCCAACTAACATGTATAGGGGTCTAAAGCACTCTATTGGGGTCTAAGATGGTTTGTTAAGCTCATTAGTCCACAGGCACATATGGTCAAATCTACACAAGTCCTGGGGTATTTTGGTGTATATATCATTCAAGAAAAATATAAGCACCACCAAAAATGGACTTAGCACCACGGGAGGTGGTTTCCCTCCACTTGGTCCAACTGATGTGTATAGGGGTCTAAAGCAATCTATTGGGGTCTAACATGGTTTGTTATGCTCATTAGTCCACAGGCACATATGGTCCAATCTACACAAGTCCTGGGGTCTTTTGGTGTATATATCATTTAAGAAAAATATAAGCACCACAGAAAAAAAACTTAGCACCACGGGAGGTAGCTTCCCTCCAATTGGTCCATCTAATGTGTATAGGGGTCTAAAGCACTCTATTGGGGTCTAAGATAGTTTGTTAAGCTCATTAGTCCACAGGCACACACGGTCCAATCTACACAAGTCCTGGGGTCTTTTGGTGTATATATCATTCAAGAAAAATATAAGCACCACCAAAAATGGACTTAGCACCAGGGGAGATGGTTTCCCTCCAATTGGTCCAACTGATGTGTATAGGGGTCTAAAGCAATCTATTGGGGTCTAACATGGTTTGTTATGCTCATTAGTCCACAGGCACATATGGTCAAATCTACACAAGTCCTGGGGTCTTTTGGTGTATTTATCATTTAAGAAATATTATAAGCACCACGGGAGGTAGCTTCCCTCCAATTGGTCCATCTAATGTGTATAGGGGTCTAAAGCACTCTATTGGGGTCTAAGATGGTTTGTTCAGCTCATTAGTCCACAGGCACACACGGTCCAATCTACACAAGTCCTGGGGTCTTTTGGTGTATATATCATTCAAGAAAAATATAAGCACCACCAAAAATGGACTTAGCACCAGGGGAGGTGGTTTCCCTCCAATTGGTCCAACTGATGTGTATAGGGGTCTAAAGCAATCTATTGGGGTCTAACATGGTTTGTTATGCTCATTAGTCCACAGGCACATATGGTCAAATCTACACAAGTCCTGGGGTCTTTTGGTGTATTTATCATTTAAGAAATATTATAAGCACCACGGGAGGTAGCTTCCCTCCAATTGGTCCATCTAATGTGTATAGGGGTCTAAAGCACTCTATTGGGGTCTAAGATGGTCTGTTCAGCTCATTAGTCCACAGGCACACACGGTCCAATCTACACAAGTCCTGGGGTCTTTTGGTGTATATATCATTCAAGAAAAATATAAGCACCACCAAAAATGGACTTAGCACCAGGGGAGGTGGTTTCCCTCCAATTGGTCCAACTGATGTGTATAGGGGTCTAAAGCATTCTATTGGGGTCTAAGATGGTTTGTTAAGCTCATTAGTCCACAGGCACACACAGTCCAATCTACACAAGTCCTGGGGTCTTTTGGTGTATATATTATTTTTAAAAAATATAAGCACCACCGAAAAATTGACTTAGCACCACGGGAGGTGGTTTCCCACCCATTGGTCCAACAAACAGGTAAAAGGATCTATAATGCTCTTTGGTGTTCTAAGTTGGTTTGTAAGGCTCATTGGTCAAAAAGCAACTGTGGTCCAATCTATACTAGTCCAGGGTTTCAGGATATTTTTCACTAAAGAAAAATATAAGCACCACCAAAAAGAAACTTAGCACCACAGAAGGTAGCTTCCCTAAATTTGGTCCAACAGATGGTGTAGGGGTCTAAATACTCTTAGGGGTACTTAGTTAGTTTGTAAGGCTCATTGGTCCACAGGCAACTGTGATCCACTCTACAAGTCAAGGGGTCTTTTATAAAATATAAGCACCACCAAAAACAAACTTTGCATCTCTTGAGGTAGCTTCCCTCCCAATGGTCCAAAGGATGGGTAGTGGGTCTAAAATAGTCTTTGGGGTTCTTAGTTGGTTTGTAAGGCCTGTTGGTCTAAAAGCAACTGTGGTCCAATCTACATTAGTCTAGGGGTCTCTGGGTATATTTTACTGAAGAAAAATATAAGCACCACCAAAATAAAATGTAGCACCACAGGAGGTTACTTCCCTCAATTTGGTCCAATAGATGGGTATAGGGGTCTAAATACTCTTAGGAGTACTAACTTGGTTTGTAAGGCTCATTGGTCAACAGGCAACTGTGGTCTAATCTTTAAGTTAAGGGTTCTCATAGGGTATATTTCATTAAAAAAAATATAAGCACCAAGAAAAACAAACTAAGAACCATGGGAGGTAGCTTTCCTCTCGTTGGCCCAACAAACAGATTTAGGGGTCTAACACATTCTTTGGGTCTAAGATGCTTTGAAAAGGTCATGTGGTTCAATCTTCTAGTCCAGAGGTTTGTTGTAGTATATTTCAATATTTCATATAAGAAATATAAGCACCATCAGGCACGAACTAAGCACCATGGGAGGTAGCTTTCCTCTCAGTGGTCCATCAGATAGGTTAAGGGGTCTAACCCACTCTTTTGGGTCTAAGATGATTTGAAAAGCACATGTGGGGCAATTTTCTAGTCCAGGGGTCTGTTGTTGTATATTTCATTACAGAAATATAATAAGCACCACCAAAAATGAACTTAGCACCACGGATGATTGCTTCCACCCCCTTGATCCAATAAACAGGTATAGGGATGTAAAAAACACTTTGAGAGGTCTATATTGATTTATATGGCCCACTGTCTGTGTCCAATCTACGAGTTCAGGAGTTTTATGATATATTTCATTGACGAAAAACTTGATTTTGTTTTACAGGGCCATTTGGTCTACATGTATGCACAAAATGTTACTGACAGGTCTGTATCCTTAAAGCTATGTAAATGCAAACAAATGTTGTGAGGAGATTTTAAAGCCAGAAAATTGTATTTCTTATGATAATTCTCCATTGCTCTTCCTGTCTTCAAGGCAAAAACCCTATAAAGGAGTAATTGAAATAGTATGAAACAAGCACCTTAATACATTAAGTAACTTTGTAAAAAAGAAGAAAAAAACAAATATGATATTCAGCAATGATAACAGGCTGCTGACTTAGAACAGTCACATATAGAAAAACATAAATAACATGACATGTTCATTATGGTGTGATATTTAAAATCACTATGCTAAATTATTGATTCTTAATTGTACATCATTTTTATGAAATTGTGTGTCCAACTATATATCTAAATCTTGTTTTTCTTTCCGCAGATTATCCAAATTGACGTCAAAAGTGTTCAGATATCAGATGTACTACAGCTAAAGAATGAAATTAATTGTGGTCATTTCACAGCTTTTGCTTACAGTCAGCTTTTTTATGGTAGGATAATTTGCACGTCTTAAGTATTATTAGTGTATACAAATGTAAAATAAATCAATGTATACACACCTTTTATCAATTAATAATTTGTTCATTCATTTTCCCATATTTTGATAAATTACATTGCACATAATTTAAATAAATTATCACATATTAAAGTAAACAATAAGTATATCCAATTGGATGAATATAAGTTTCAAGTAGACAATTATTCTATATTATTACAAAAGTGGCGGATGACCTGTAGTTGTTAATTTCTGTATCATTTGGCCTCTTGTAAAGAGTTGTCTCATAGGCAAATACATTTACAATCTGTTAGGGAGCTGATTTTACTGATTCAGACAATTAATTTCATTTTATCTTGATTGATTATGTAGCACTAAACAATTGTCACAAGCAAACATGTATTTGAATTTCAAGTTATTATTTTAAAAAATTGAGGCTTTATTATTTCAGTGAATTAAAGAATGAAGAGAAATCAACTTATTTATACCCAAGTTGACCAACTGTCAAGAAAAAGAAGACAAAGCAACTCCATCTGAAGGAAATTAAAAGAAAAGATTTTATCATTACAACAATAGATGTGAAAATGTTATTTTTTCAATCTAAAACATACATAACAAGAAATACACTTAAGAAATACTGTTCAAGATTGATTCTTAAAATATCAGTCTTACTTTTTTTATATTCTTGAAGATGTATTGTAAAAATAAATTTGTTAGATTAAAGTTTTTCAAGGCTTGAATTATCTCCCCTTATTAATCTCCAAAAAACTTTATGCAAGACTGTTTGTTTTCCAACTCCTAGAATTCTAAATGTTTAAAGTTGAAAATATGTGTCAAAATTTGTTTCTTCTTTGTTTACAGTTTTATGATTGGAGTTCAACCTTTAATCTCAAGAACAAAATAAAGGAAATCTACTGTGCACAAAAGTCTTCCTCTTTTTTTTATGAATTGTAAAGATAATTTTTGAAGACTGACAATTCAACACTGTATTAGAGAAATTTAGTTTGCAGAAATTCAAGATACATTTTGTAAAACCAAACAATATGATTTTTTTACTTAAATTAAATCTTATTTCAAAATCAAATGACTAAGGGAGATAACTCTACTTCTAAATTATTTATCTGAAATAGTAAATTAAAGTGGCTCATTTTAGTATTATCACTAACTGATAGATTTGTCCCTTAATAGAGATTAATGTTCCTAACAATTGATGCTAACTTATATTTGCTGATGCAAATTATCCCTTAATTTTAAATTATTACTTTTAAATTAAATATATGTTGTTTTTAGGAGTTGTGTCCCTTTAATATTTTTTTATTTATTAGAATATGTTTGGTATATATGTAATCAAGGCGGTATTTTATGCTGATTACATTATCTTTATTTACATTCAAGATTGTCAAACAATCCTGTAGTTGTAGTATTTTTGAATTTAGCGATGATCTGTATAAATATGTATTAAAATTAATTGTTTCTTTTGCACGCCCCCCTCAATTACATAGTAATGGCTTATTTTTTTTATACCAACCTTAATGGTGAAAGTATTCAGAATTTGATGAATTCTGAAAATCTGCATTTTAGATCTGTGGTAATAAATAAGTTATTTGAATTTGAAACATCATTTAAGTTGACATGTTACATTTTCAAACATTTACAAATGAACCCACATTTTTATTTTATTTGAAAAGATAATAAATTGAAAAACTTATTACATTTTAAATTAATGTATCTCCTACCTACTGATACTTCTAAGAATTCTGTATGCAAATAAAAATGTTCATAGGTATTAAATTTATAGAAAGTCAAACTTGAAAAGAAACTGGGGTTGAAGTGCATAATTTATGTTTAATTTGAAATTGTAACAAATTATAAACTTTTATTTGATTGTACATTGTGCTGAATGTTGATTGAAGTTCATCTGTATAGATGAAACTGATGTTTTGAATATTCATTGATTAATAAACTTAATAAGAGTATAATGCAATACCTGTCTTTGTATGTTTTATGAATCAATTCAGAGCTACCACAATTTATATCACAAAAAAAATATTTTTTTTTTTTTTTTTTTTTTAAGTTTCTCCATGTCCATTAAATGATTAAACCTGTTAAACTAAGCATGAACATTTTCTTGATTACTGAATGATCAAATCAATAGAATATAAATCATATGTCCCAGAATGCAAGAAATAGGATGCTGGTCTCAACTTTTTTTCATTTCAGAAGGTAGAAGAGTTTGATAAATTATATTTGGATGTCTGGCTTGTGTCTGGTGTCATTGATCTCAGTGTTTTTATCACCTGATTTTGTCAGTTATCATGAGTAAAAGGACAATTATATTTGGTATTAAGTCTGCACAAGAGGTATACATTTCTGTAAGAAGGAGTTCATCTTCTTTTTAATTATTGATTAGTAAGATACTATAGTAATTATGTGTTGAGTATGAAATGATGATAAGATCTACTAGTATGTGTCGGTTTGGCAGGACTCATCTGACTTTTATTTGAATTTTATGATTTCAAACATAAACACTACTTTTACTGTTCTTGTCGATGTATGTTCGTTTATAGCATTTTATGCAAGCAGGGGCATTATCTGTGTCCTATGGACACATTCCCAATTTTTTTTTTACATTGTAGCTATTATCTTGAAAACTATATTAGATAGATAGAAACTTTAATTGATAAAAATGTTCAACAATGCAACATCTACAATTAAGACAAAATGGAAGAAATCAACCAAAGACTCCTTGTTGGAGTAATTGCCCTTAAATGACAATTTTTAACTTCTTTCTTGTTTGTATATATGTTTGCCTTCAAATGATAAGAATTGTAATAAATAGAAAATTAAAATCTTAATGGTTTACTTTTATAAACTGTTACTTGGATGGAGAGTTATCTCATTGGCACTCATACCACATCTTCCTTTATCTAAGATCTACTAACAAATCAAATTTTGAGTACATAGTTAGTAGACTGTCGCCCTTTTAAGGAGTGCTTGTCTTTAAATGAGGATTTATTTACCCTCATTTGTGTCTTGAGCAAAACAGAAGAAGATAAAAAAGAAACTAAACACACTAAATGATAAGCAATGAAGATTAACAAAAGAGAGGTATTTAAATGAGAATTTTATTCCCATTTATAATGTTTAAGAGTGTACTTTGTTGAATAAGAACACAGGCCAAGCTAAAGGTGAGCGACACAAGCTCTTTAGAGCCTCCAGTTCTGTAACACTTGTGCAAGTGTTTAGTCCAGCTTTGTTTCATTAACGTAGTTGTAAATATCTTGTGGGAAGGAATTCATCAGTCTTTCTTAATAAATCCCTGATTTAAACATTAAGGTCACCGAAATTGACATCATTAGAATGATAAATTGAAAAAAAACCTTTTTAAGTTTGAGGACTATGTTTTTCAACAGACAATTAACATTCTTTTAAAAGCCTCTTTTAGTTTATCGTTTCTTCGTTGAAATAAGACCTTCATAATATTGGAGCTTCTCAAGAAGATATCTTAAAAGCTAGACTAACCCTTATACTTCCCCTTTCCAAATGGAAAGGATGTTCTATTTAATAATTACGTTTGGTGACAATGTTAATACCAGTCATCCCTTCCGATCTTGAAATAAAGGATACCATCAGTACAGCCAAGTCTACATATTGACTTTCATCTAGCAATAACTAATTAGGGTGGTTTTGCACTAAACATAAAGACAAAGAAAATTATTTCAGCTTTCCTATCTTGAACTTTCCATTTCTATGTAATAACGTCTTAGCAGGACCACCAAATGGACTTATTCCAGTTGATACGATATTTCATAGTTTGCATACACTAACATGATTACTATGCAAGAGGCTGTTGCTTACAAGGAATATTTGGAATCAGAGATCAGATATTTCAATTCCTAAATTTAAAGTTAGCCCTTAAAAAGTTTTACGGAAGCTGATATGATTTGGGTGACCGTTTTAGAATATCTGTGTGACAGATGACCACCAAATTGTGAAAGCCATATATATTCCTTTTTTCTTTTCCTTGACTGAAAAATCGACTTATCACCAGATTTGTAATCGCCTTGAGCTTCTCGATGGATACCTCTAGTTGACCAAGATATGATTATCGTTCAACAGCTTCTGATATAACCACAGGTATTTGGTGGGTCTTTCGTTGCTATAAGACATATGTTTCTATGTGGTGTTTTGTAAAGTATTTCTCAATAGGTAATCTTCTAATTATATTCGTTGGATGCCAAACTTTTTCCCGTTTTCAAAGGATGAATGGTATGTTTCGCAAGTAACATTTAGATGACTTTGCCTATGTTTTTATTTTTATTTTTCAAGATTCAGTAACTTTAACCTGCATGGCATTTTGTTCATTGACTTGGACAAATTTTTCTTCAAAATTAACAAAGGTTTCTTAAAACGCATTTGGTATTTACTGCTAAAAGGGCCTTTGATTTTTGCGTTTAGATAAAGTGTAGAGATCAATAACTTAGTTCAAACCTTAATGGAATTTCATAAAACATTTGCAAAAAGCTTTCAATTTCAAGACATATAAGGGAGTAATAAACTCTAAATCTGAGCGCCATAGATGGAAATTCCAGGATTGAAGATATTAAAACTTGCGATATAAAAATCAAGCGATGCTGGTACAGACGAGATAAATGAGAAAAAAATCTGTGACTGAAAATGTATAGTTTAGCGCTGTAGACATAGAGTTATGCGCTGTAGATATATAAAGATCAACACACGGGATTTAACTTCTATAGCGCTTAATATGTCAAGTCCAGCGACAGAAGCTACATCTTCAGATCTTCCACGCTAGACCTTGTATTTTTTGCGGTAGACTTTACATATTCGGCTTTAATTCTGGATTTTGTGTCTCCAGATCCAGAACTTGTCATGAGAAGGGGGCGCTGACTGATTAAAGGGAGGCCCCAGTCATGCTTCAGTGACCCCTATATAATCAACCAAATTTTTCACACGAAAGCCCCCCCTCTCCAAGCCCCCTGGATCCGCCTATAATACCATTCACATAACATTTGAGCCTAATGCTTAGGACACCGGTGGTTTGTCTCTGACAAAGCGAACAAAAAGTAAAGTTCTTGTATATAATGTCTTGCGAATTCAGCACTGTAGATGTGAATATTAGCGACAGAATAAAAAAAAATGCAAAAGAGCAGATATTAAGTTAATATAAAAGGAAAATATGTCTTGCATTGGATATCCAATCACTGTCAGAGGTTATGTATTTCTTTGTATCATTAGGTTTTATTCTTTACATCGCAAGCCCAAAGACAGTACTTCTTCAAAAGACAAGTTTGCAGTTGCATTGCAAGATTTAGATGAATTTGGCTAATCGTTTATCTTAATTCCTTCTGGTTTTGCTTAACATCCGAATCGATACATGACTATAGGTAAAGATGTAAGACTTCAAATTTCTAGCGCACAACTATACATCTCAGTCATCTTAAGACTTGACATATATTGCGCTAGACATTGCTACTAGAGGACCTTACGCATCCAGTAAAGGATTTATGCAGTGCGACCAGCGCCAATCAGACTACGGCTATCTATATATAATTTTCACGGAGTTATGTCAGCCTCATACTAATGTTGAGTTATGATAAAGCACTAGAGAAGTAAAATTGAACGATGCAGATCTATACTCTACTAATTATGTATTTAAGTAATCAGGGTTAGGGTTAGGGTTACATGTCATAACCCTAACCCTAACCCTAACCCTAACCCTAACCCTAACCCTTACTATAACCCTAACCCTGACCCTAACCCTTACTATAACCCTAACCCTAACCCTTATAATAACCCTAACCCTAATCCTAACCCTAACCCTAACCCTAACCCTAACCCTAACCCTAACCCTAACCCTAACCCTAACCCTGACCCTAACCCATGGCCAACACCCAGTGCAAGAATTTCTCATTAGCACACAGAGTTTACAGTTCATCACTGCATTTTGTATTTTAGCGCTGGTAGTGAGAAAACATGCATTGCAAAACACTTTCAGCGCTAATCCATGCATTTTTAGCATATCAGACTTGAAATCTTGAATCTTAACTCTTAAAGTCTTTAATATACAGGGTTACTTCAATTTCTATGCGAGTAACAATTATATATAGTTTGCAATACTTATGTGAATATATCACAAAAGAACATCGTATTAGATAATACTTCGATGAATTGAAATAGACTCTGGACCTTGCTTATTAGACATGATGAATGATAGTTCAGCCCCTGGTGCCAAATACAAAAAAAAAAGAAATGTGATATGATTGCCAATTAGACCACCATCAAAAAGAGACCAAACGACAGAGAAATTAATAGCTATAGGTCCCCATACGGCTTTTAACAATGAGCAATGTCCATAGGACTGGACATTGTAGACCGGCCCACTAAGTCTGATGGACCAATAGACCACAGAAACCACATTAGAACCCTCAGAGTAATTTAGACCCTGTATATTGCCTGTTGGACCTAATGGATGATAGCTACAGCCATTGATGCTTAGTTCATTTGTTGTGGTGCTAATATATATGCACTATTTAAGAATTTGACATCTTGGTCTAGTACACCAAAACCACTAAGTTTGATGGTCTAATAGGCCATAGAAGCCAGATATGACTTCACCAGATTGATTAAAACCATACACCTAGTTTATAGACATTAAGGAGCTTAGCTGCTGTCCACGGTGCTAATTTATTTTTGGTGGTACTTATAAATATTTTAGACAGGTAGACATCTTCAACTTGCAGACGATTTAAGCAAGTCTGGTGGACCTATATGGTGTGTTTATCAGATAAGTCCCAAACTGATCGCTTAAGACCATTGACATTGAGGCGTAGACCTATTGGAGGCTAGCTCCTAACCATGGTGCTTATTTCCTTTTGGTGGTGCTTATAAATAGATGAGATGGGTGGATTTCTTTAACTTGTAGACTATTCTAGAAAAGCTGATGGACCCCGCTTGAGTGCTTTAGACCCTGGGCCTATTATCTTATATCAATTAAAGGATAACTTCTTCCTGTGGTGCTAAATTCGTTTTTGGTGGTGCTTTTCTCTTCTCCCATGAAATATACCATAAAAGACCCAATCGACTTATAGATTGAATCACATGTGCATATGGACCACGGGGCTTTACAAACCAAGTTAGACCCCCAAAGATTATTTTAAAACCTTTTATCTGTTTATTGGACCAATGGGAGGGAAGCTACTCTCGTGGTGCTAAGTCCATTTTCGGTGGTGCTTATATTTTTCTTTTTTGAAATATACCCAAAAGGACCCCATGGACATGTAGAGTGGACCCCCAGGTGCATGTGGACCAATGAGCCTTACAAACCAAGTTATACCCCAGAAGAATATTTTAGACCTTTTTACCCGTTTGTTGGACCAATGGGAGGTCAGCCACCTCCCGTGGTGCTTAGTTCGTTTTTTATGGTGCTTATATCTGTATTTAATGTAATATATCCTAAAGCACCATAATGAGTTGGAAGTTGAACCACAAGTGTATGTGGACCAATGAGCCATACAAACCAACTTGGACTCACAAAGAGTTTTATAAACCCATATACTAGTCTATTGGACAAATAGGAGGGAAGCCACCTCCTGTGGTGCTAAGTCCATTTTCGGTGGTGCTTATATTTTCTTTAATGAAATATACCCTTAATGACCCCATGGACATGTAGAGTGAACCCAAGGTGCATGTGGACCAATGAGACTTACAAACCAAGTTAGACCCCATAAAAGTATTTTAGAACCTTTTACTCGTTTATTGGACCAATGGGAGGGAAGCCACCTCCCGTGGTGCTTAGTCCGTTTTCGCTGGTGCTTATATTTTCTTTGATGAAATAAACCCTAAAATAACCCCATGGATTTATAGATTGAACCCAAGGTGCATATGGACCAATGAGCCTTACAAACCAAGTTAGACCCCCAAAGAGCATTATAGATCCTTTTACCCGTTTGTTGGACCAATGGGTGGTAAACCACCTCCCGTGGTGCTAAGTTCATTTTCGGTGGTGCTTATATTTTTCTTAAATGATTTATACATCAAAGGACCCCAGGACTTGTGTAGATTGGACCATATGTGCCTGTAGACTAATGAGCATAGCAAATCATCGTAGACCCCAATAGAGTGCCTTAGACCCCTATACACGTCGATTGGACCAATTGGAGGGAAGCTACCTCCCGTGGTGCTAAGTTTTTGTTCTTTGGTGCTTATATTTTTATTAAATGATATATACACCAAAAGACCCCAGGACTTGTGTAGATTGGACCATAAGTGCCTGCGGACTAATGAGCTTAACAAACCATCTTAGACCCTAATAGAGTGCTAAAGACCTCTATACGCGTCGTTTGGACCAATGGGAGGGAAGCTACCTCCCGTGGTGCTAAGTTTTTTTTCGGTGGTGCTTATATTTTTCTTAAATGATATATACACCAAAAGACCCCAGGACTTGTGTAGATTGGACCATAAGTGCCTGTAGACTAATGAGCTTAACAAACCATCTTAGACCCTAATAGAGTGCTTAAGACCTCTATACGCGTCGATTGGACCAATGGGAGGGAAGCTACCTCCCGTGGTGCTAAGTTTTTTTTCGGTGGTGCTTATATTTTTCTTAAATGATATATACACCAAAAGACCCCAGGACTTGTGTAGATTGGACCATAAGTGCCTGTAGACTAATGAGCTTAACAAACCATCTTAGACCCCAATAGAGTGCTTAAGACCTTTATACGCGTCGTTTGGACCAATGGGAGGGAAGCTACCTCCCGTGGTGCTAAATTTTTTTCGGTGGTGCTTATATTTTTATTAAATGATATATACACCAAAAAATCCCAGGACTTGTGTAGATTGGACCATATGTGCCTGTAGACTAATGAGCTTAACAAACCATCTTAGACCCCAATAGAGTGCTTAAGACCTCTATACGCGTCGTTTGGACCAATGGGAGGGAAGCTACCTCCCGTGGTGCTAAGTTTTTTTTCGGTGGTGCTTATATTTTTCTTAAATGATATATACACCAAAAGACCCCAGGACTTGTGTAGATTGGACCATAAGTGCCTGTAGACTAATGAGCTTAACAAACCATCTTAGACCCCAATAGAGTGCTTAAGACCTTTATACGCTTCGTTTGGACCAATGGGAGGGAAGCTACCTCCCGTGGTGCTAAGTTTTTTTCGGTGGTGCTTATATTTTTATTAAATGATATATACACCAAAAAACCCCAGGACTTGTGTAGATTGGACAATATGTGCCTGTAGACTAATGAGCTTAACAAACCATCTTAGACCCAAATAGAGTGCTTAAGACCTTTATACGCGTCGTTTGAACCAATGGGAGGGAAGCTACCTCCCGTGGTGCTAAGTTTTTTTTCCGGTGGTGCTTATATTTTTATTAAATGATATATACACCAAAAAACCCCAGGACTTGTGTAGATTGGACCATATGTGCCTGTAGACTAATGAGCTTAACAAACCATCTTAGACCCCAATAGAGTGCTTAAGACCTCTATACGCGTCGTTTGGACCAATGGGAGGGAAGCTACCTCCCGTGGTGCTAAGTTTTTTTTCGGTGGTGCTTATATTTTTCTTAAATGATATATACACCAAAAGACCCCAGGACTTGTGTAGATTGGACCATAAGTGCCTGTAGACTAATGAGCTTAACAAACCATCTTAGACCCCAATAGAGTGCTTAAGACCTTTATACGCGTCGTTTGGACCAATGGAAGGGAAGCTACCTCCCGTGGTGCTAAGTTTTTTTTTCGGTGGTGCTTATATTTTTATTAAATGATATATACACCAAAAAATCCCAGGACTTGTGTAGATTGTACCATATGTGCCTGTAGACTAATGAGCTTAACAAACCATCTTAGACCCCAATAGAGTGCTTAAGACCTTTATACGCGTCGTTTGGACCAATGGGAGGGAAGCTACCTCCCGTGGTGCTAAGTTTTTTTCGGTGGTGCTTATATTTTTATTAAATGATATATACACCAAAGAAACCCAGGACTTGTGTAGATTGGACAATATGTGCCTGTAGACTAATGAGCTTAACAAACCATCTTAGACCGAAATAGAGTGCTTAAGACCTTTATAAGCGTCGTTTGAACCAATGGGAGGGAAGCTACCTCCCGTGGTGCTAAGTTTTTTTTTTCGGTGGTGCTTATATTTTTATTAAATGATATATACACCAAAAAATCCCAGGACTTGTGTAGATTGGACCATATGTGCCTGTAGACTAATGAGCTTAAAAAACCATCTTAGACCCCAATAGAGTGCTTAAGACCTTTATACGCGTCGTTTGGACCATTGGGAGTGAAGCTACCTCCCGTGGTGCTAAGTTTTTTTCGGTGGTGCTTATATTTTTATTAAATGATATATACACCAAAGGACCCCAGGACTTGTGTAGATTGGACCATATGTGCCTGTGGACTAATGAGCATAACCAACCATCTTAGACCCCAATAGAGTGCTATAGACCTCTATACACGTCGGTTGGACCAATGGGAGGGAAGCTACCTCCCGTGGTGCTAAGTTTTTTTGTTCGGTGGTGCTTATATTTTTATTAAATGATATATACACCAAAAGACCCCAGGACTTGTGTAGATTGGACCATATGTGCCTGTGGACTAATGAGCATAACAAACCATCTTAGACCCCAATAGAGTGCTTTCGACCTCTATACACGTCAGTTGGACCAATGGCAGGGAAGCTACCTCCCGTGGTGCTAAGTTTTTTTCGGTGGTGCTTATATTTTTATTAAATGATATATACACCAAAAGACCCCAGGACTTGTGTAGATTGGACCATATGTGCCTGTAGACTTATGAGCTTAACAAACCATCTTAGACCCTAATAGAGTGCTTTAAACCCCTATACACGTCAGTTGGACCAATTGGAGGGAAGCTACCGCCCGTGGTGCTAAGTTTTTTTTTCGGTGGTGCTTATATTTTTCTTAAACAGATATACCCTAAAGGACCCCATGGACTTGTAGATTGGAACCAAGGTGCATGTGGACCAATGATCCCTACAAACCAACTAGGACTCAGAAAGAGTGTTATATACCCATATACTTGTCTGTTCAACCAATGGGAGGGAAGCTATCTCCCGTGGTGCTAAGTCCGTTTTCGGTGGTGCTTATATTTTTCATTAATGAAATATACCCTAAAAGACCCCTTAGACTTATAAATTGAACCGCAGGTGCATATGGACCAATGGGCCTTACAAACCAAGTTAGACCCCAAAGAGTATTTTAGACTCGTTTACCCGTCTGTTGGACCATTGGGAGGGAAATTACGTCCCGTGGTGTTCAGTTTGTTTTTTTGGTGGTGCTTAATTACTGCAAGGATTTGTATAGTTAGATTATACAAATACTTGAGTAATGTAGTCCATATTAAAAAAAAAAAAAAAATTATTTTAACTTTTCATTTAATGATAATTTGATGTATCTTAATATCTACGTATACATTAAATAACTCATAGTTGCCCAAATGTATTTATTTTACTGATAAAGTCCGTGGTGCTTATTGTGGTTGTTCGTGGTAGAATCGGGGGATATTCTAACTCGTGCAACAAAAATAATATGCGCTTCCGTTTTTCGGAACTTTTTAGGTTTACCCAATCACTGCATACCATTCAGCGAAGCGTGAATAAAGTTAGCTTTACAAAAAAGCTGACAAATATTGAATTCGTCAAAAATAATCAATCGAAAGCTTTAGATGTGTCCATGGTAATGATAGTCAAATATCCATTCCGTTAATTATCTTCCCAAAGTTTTAATAATATAAAATATTTTCAAATGTATTTGATGGAACCAATCTTTTTTCAGACATGGGACATAAAAGAGGGGCGAAAGATACCATAGGGACATTCAGACTTGAACTGACAAGGACATGGCTAAAAAGACAAACCGACAAATAATAGTACACAAGGCACACAATAGAAATTTGTAAATAATAAGCAACTCGAACCCCATCAAAAACTTGGGGTGGTCTCAGGTGCTTGAGCCTTCGGAGGTATAGGAATATATATATACATCCTGCAGCCGGTTGTACGAAAGTGTCATTAGCTTAATGAGTCATTTAGGCTTAGTTAATGATGCATTAAGTTGTTAATGTGACATTAGTTAATGAGTCCATTAAAATGTGTTGCACGAAGCACAATAGTCCATTTGCCAATTACCGATTTGATTCTGTTATTACACACTTTTTAAACAAATTACTTCCCTTTTGTCAATTGTAGACTGGTTCCATACCGGACAAAATTGGCTTTTGCCAATGCAAAGCCTGATGAATTGAAAGTGATGTATCGGCGGTTAAACTCATTTTTCATGAAAAATAATTTCTGATGTCAAAAGTATTTAGCTAAACAACAAATTAATGTAATTAAAAGATTTAAAAACCTTATAGATTACTCACATTACGCACAGGTAAATTTGCTCTTTCTGCTAGCTCTCCACTGTAAATAAAAATTAATGTCCCTCATAAAAAGGAGACAACAAAAAAAGGTCTCAAATAATAGGATCAATTACGGGAATTGGCAAATAGCCTATTGTGTTGCTCATTAACTAATGGACATTTAATGAACATTTAATGAAGGGTGCGTCATTAAACCATCATTAAATATTGGTTTTCCCCTAAATATTTTCCCAAATTCCGAAACGAAATAACAATCATTTTATATGATGTAAAAAGGGCAACACTGTGATATATGTATACATATTTGCTAAAATAATAAACGACAGACAATTATGACAGACAGCTACGATCGACAACAACTGAGTTAAAAGCTCCTGATTAGGGACAAACACATGTATAAAGAATGTGATAGGGTTTGAAATATGTTTGCATAATTTTCCGATTTGTAAATATTTTCACATGAAGCGCAGGATCTGCTTACCCTTCCCGAGAACATAGGATCCAGCATGATTATTTTATAGTAGGATTCGTGTTGCTCAGTCTTAAGTTTTGTATTGTTTTGTGAATTTATATGTTTTTTTCAACGTGTTTTTTTTTTTTATTGCCATGGCACTGCATGTGAAAGTTTCTCTTCCACTTGTCAGTTTTGAAGAGTTCTCTGCCTCTTTTTTACCAATTCATGGTATACTCGCGAACCAAATATTATATGGTCTCGTAGTCTAACATATATTATACCCCACGCAACGAAGTTGCGGAGGATATAATGTTGTTTGACCGTCCGTCTGTCCGTCAGTCCTGTTCTCGTCATCGCACTTCCTCTTAAACCACACAACAGAATTTTATAAAATATTGTACACCTTATTAAGGTGCATATTGACAGGAAATTATAATTCGGGTTTTTTTTCTAGGAGTTATTCCCCTTTGCACTTATTGGCTTCAATATACTACTGCAACAGTTTGTCATCGCAACTGAATTTTATGAAACTTTTTAGTTGATAAGGAAATAATTTGTAAATGTGCATATCCACAAGAAAAATTTTATCAGTTGACTTTTGTAGAGTTGTGAGATTTTGTTTGTCCAGTTACAATATGGGGTCGTTGGGTATGTGGACGTGCTCACAAAGTTCCGTTGCCAATGAAACAACTCTCCATTAGAGACCAAAACGAAATACAAGGTTGGCAACTATCGGTTACTGTAAGGTCTTCAGAAATGAGCAAAACCTTACCGTATAAATCGAAATAACAAAGCTAAAGACAAAAGGTACAAATCTGAGAGTACTATTCTATATATGACTGTTAATGGGACAATTATCCACAAGAGTTTCCTAGTAAGTAATTAGCTAGTACTTCAATTCCTTCAATCCTAAATGGATTATATATATGGCCGTGAAGTCGTTGTTACAAGTAAGAATTTTAAAAAGGTCTATACCATGCTTAATCTGTTTTCAAAGACACAACTCTTGCTAAACATTTGTCCTACATCCGTGCAAACTATGTTGTTTTCCCCACAAACAATATTGTTTTTGTTTGTAGATCATGTTAGTTTAATTACTGGACAAAGGAATTGGGTACTGAGAATAAATTGAAAGAGAAAAAAAAACATATACAGAACGATATTAAATAATGTTTTGTAGGAGCCAAGGTTCCTTGTCGAAGACCGTACTTTGACCTAATGGTTTACTTTTACAAATTGTGATTTAGATGGATATAGCTGTCTCATTGGCACTCATACTACATCTTCTTATATCTATTATAGTCTTCTTTTATTTGTATTTGTATAGTGATTAAGATTATAACACAATGTTGACTGCTCAGTGCTGTACCCATATATTTGACTATTTTACCTATAATGTCTTTTGTTTTGCTAAAACAATATCAAACATTGTTGTCAATTTAATGGAATATGCGACTGTCATACAAGTGATAGATTTAGCTAGCTATAAAACCACGCAGGTTTATTCTACCATTTTTTTTACATAAGGAAATGCGTGTACCAAGTCATGAATGTGATCGTTGTTTTCCATTCGTGTGATGTGTTTGAGCTTTGGATTTTGCAATTTTTTACGTTCTGTTTTAAATTTTCCTTGGAGTTCGGTATTTTTGTGTATTTTGATTTTCCCAAAACATGTTAAAATTTCAATGTAAATGTAGTTAGTAACTGCTGAATATGTCTTGCAAACATATTGGGCAATTGAAGATTCATGCACCCATGCAGATAATTAAGAAGACAATCGGCACTCTTGTTGGAATCAACGGTGCTTCTATCTATCGATTTTTTTTTCAATTCGTTTGAAGAGACATCAAAACTGATCTCTAGATGAAATATATATATATATATAAAAGCAAATTTACAGATCTAACATTGTTGGGTTGATGTTTAGACGAGTTGTATATATATATATATGTAGGACTCAAATCTATGGTGGGTCCAAATCTATGGCAGATGCCTAATCTATGGCAAATATGACGTCATGCTATCCCAAATCTATGGCAGGTTTTTTTTAAATACTGATCTATGGCAAGTTTTGTAATGTCCTAATCGATGGCGGATTTTTGTTGTTTCCAAATCTATGGCAGATTTTGTACAAATATAGAACAAGGCAGTACATATACAATCACTTACTTTTCTTACGCAAGTTGAAGTGTCCAACAACGGGAGCATGTCTATAAACATTTGTGAAATATAAATTCCATAATGATCAACCGAATCGTGATGTCAATCATAAAAAAGTGTAAAAGTGATATTATAATACAGATATTAGGATTTAAATTATCTTCTCCGGAAAAAAAGCATTTCCATATCTGTACATAGTACCTGTTTAATCCATTAATTTTTTTTTTTTAAATGGAAGTCCCGTAACAAACAAGAAAGCAGTTTTTTTTTTAAACCAGTTTGACTTTTCACACAATTTTTATTTCAGCGCGGTAGAAAGGAAGAAAGACCATTCACAATTTGTCTTACATTTGATTTTCTCTTTTTTAATTAAATAAAAAAAATAACCTTTCAAATATAGAGTTCATAACATACAAATATTCCCTGTGGACACCTCCCCCCTTTTATTTGTGGTTTCTATTTTAAACCCTCGAATTAAGCTTTCGAATCTTATTAAATTAAAACCTTGCTTTCTAACCAATCTATTCATGTACCGGACCGACAACTTTCTTTATTAAATACGAAAATCTACAGTGCCGTTACAGTGGCGGATGCAGGAATTTTCGAAAGGGGGGGGGGTGCTAACCCAGGGCAAAGGGGGGGTGCAGGGGGGGGTGCAAAACATATGTCCCGATACTATATTCCTGCATCACTTGATTTTTACCACGTGGAGCTTACATTTGAATAAATACCGAATATGGAAAGTGAAACTACAATTCAAAACATAAAGTTCGAAGGCACAAATAAGAAAAAGAAAGGTTTTTTTTTGGCAAAGGGTGCCGGTAAATTCTCTCTGTGTTCAAAATATACATGAAATATTTGCCACTGCCCCTTTTCTGTTCTATGAATTTTAACCCTGAGTTTTCTATGTGTTACTCCGAAAAAATCCACATCTTTGTTATCAGCTATACTCTGAAACTACAAGTCCAGTTGACCTCAAAATTTGCAGTCCGCAGTACTAAAAGTTCATAAAACAACGTGGTGCAGCTACCTCTCAAGAATTTTCCCAGAGAAAAGAAATTGCAATGCCGTAAAAACTGCTTGCTAGGTCCGTAAATCTCAGTGAAATCCTACAATAAAATGTCCGCTCCTAGATTGAAATACTACACTGGGGTAAAGCTGATGACCGTAACTGCATTCACGGTCATCCCAAGATGTCGGATGAAAAATTAGGTCAGTTTCTGTATTGTCTGTTAAAGTGTTTCTATATCATTTTCTTTACAAATCATACATTGAAACGATGAAAATTAATAAAAGAATCACTCGGAAATCACTAATTACTTCCGAGAAATGTGCATGAAACGGGAAATTCGATTTGAAAAAATCGTGAAGATGACCGTAAATCATAATCAAAATATTTTCAAGATGACCGTAACATATAACAAGGATGACCGTGATTGGTAAAAAGATGACCGTAACTTGTAAAGGATGACCGTAATTTGTAAAGACTGACTGTAATTTATATAGGACGACTGTAACTTTTATAAGATGACCGTCAATTCTAAGAAATATCCGTATTTGTATTGAAAGCTTTTTGTTGAGTTTGTCGATCTCAATAGGGGCTCGGTTGGCGGATATAAATATGTTTCATAAATTTCTTTTTTTAAACTATAATATAATTGGCCGTATTTGGGATTTATGACAATGATAGTAAATTGCATATTTCTCGTAAACAATGAAATATTTATTGATAACGACGTTAAAATTTTAACACAAATTGACAGCGATACGACGAAAATTTGAAGAAACATGAATGTGTCCCTGGTACACGGATGCCTCATCTACACTATAATTTTCTATGTTTAGTGGACTGTGAAAGTGGGATAAAACTGTTATTTGGCATTAGAATTAAAAAGATCATACCATAGGGAAAATGTGTACTAAGTTTCAAGTTGATTTAACTAGAAGCTGGACAAACGGACAAACAAACAGACGAACGGACGAACGTACATTTGTACGCACAGACCAGAAAAACATTATGCCAATTAATGGAGCATAAAAAACATTAATAATACATATGGATATTCGGTAATCGAGCCCATGTGTATGGTTCCAGAGCAAGCAGATTAAAATCTTAATTTGTCTTGATATATGCAGGCGGAAACACTCTTGAAATAAAACAAAAGAATCGAAGCTATTTGTTAGAGAAGGCGAAAAATGTTTACTGTAATGTTTACTATAGTGACAATATTTTTAAGTTGAATCAATGCAGTCAAGATCATTAACTGGTGCTCATTAGCTAGTAGATACATTTGTCTTTTAAAATACAACTGACATATAAGCTTAAAGGATCATAATGGTGCTATGTGGATAAATTTGTCAGTTTTCAAGAGCAAAATTGGCAGAGCGTCATCCCTACAATAGCTTTTCTACGATTGTGAGCATGAACTGGCGTAATGGGGAGATAATTTTGACGAAGTATAATCCTGACTGTATGAATAACATTTCTGTATTATACAAATTGACAACGTTCCGCCTTGTGATACGTTATACGTACAAGACTATTTTAAGGATCTACTTTGCTGGAGCTCACCTTCACTAGTTTAGTCGTATGATATTTTCAAAATATTTTCTGTGATTTTATTTGCACGACAAAATGGAAGACGATATAATATCAATGGGTGTACATGCATTGGCATTTTTAAAAATGTGTATTTATTATAATGCATTAAAAGGAATCCCAGAAATAAAAGAAATCTTTTGTCGTGCAGTTCAGGGAGGCTGTGCACCCCATTTTTTCGGCATTATACTTGTAAGGTGTCATTTTATCGCGCTTTTGTAGCATGTTTTCCCTACCTGTTTAGTTGCATGTCTTTTTGCAAATTCATTTTAAAAATTAAACCCTCTACCGTAAAAAAGATACATATGGTAAACTTTGCATTTGAAGCACGTCTTATTTTCTTCTACCTATAGGATAATACTCTCATATTAATATGTTTATACCAACACGATTTATCAGTCGATACAAAAAGGTAGTTATATAAATACGGATATTTCTTAGAATTGAGGGTCATCCTTTAAAAGTTACGGTCATCATTTACAAATTACGGTCATCTTTAAACCAATTACGGTCAGCCTTGTTATGAATCTCTGTTTCTGTTACGGTCATCTCGATTGTGATTTACGGTCATCTTCACGATTTTTTCAAATCGAAATTCCTGTTTCATGCACATTTTTCTGTAGTAATTAGTGATTTCCGTGTGAATCTTTTATAAATTTTCATCGTTTCAATGTATGATTTGTAAAGAAAATGACATAGAAACACTTTAACAGACAATACAGAAACTGACCTAATTTTTCATCCGACATCTTGGGATGACCGTGAATGCAGTTACGGTCATCAGCTTTACCCCAGTGAATACTAATCTGTGTTACAAACAGGTGCTGAAAAATGTACATTATAAGAAAATAATAATTCAATGTGTTTTAACATTACATCGGATCAATTAAATCCAAAGCATGCACTGCTGGTGAACTGTGATCAAAAATGTCAATTTCCTACAATGACAAAAGAAATACATTGTGTACATCCCGTCTCTATACATGTTGTCTGTTCAACATCCCCACCTAAAAAGGAATAAAAATACTAAGTTTTCGTTATTATAAATCCGCGTAAGTAAGTAAGTAATGACTTTATTTACAGAGGGTGACTCAATCTACCTTGAGGCCCTCACAAAGAACAAACAGTACAAATATTACAAAGCTTACAGTTTCTAACATATTATGTAAATGCACTATTCATACTAACTATAAACTGTCTGTAGAACAAGAGAAAAATAAATTCATTGATATATATATATACATAACATTCAAATCATTAGAATATTTGAGTAAGTTGTTATAAATCATTTATAGACAAGAAATCAACACATTTTTGTTTAAAAGTGTCCAGGTTTTCACAACATTTTATTTCATTTGGTAGTTTATTCCAAAGTATAGATAAGCTACATGCAAAAGATTTCTTCATTGAATTTGTGTTCGGTCGTACAACAGCTAAATTATTATTTGCAGATTACCTTAGATTTCTACTATGTAGGTTAACAATTGGACAACAGAGTTCCTTTATTAAGTAATCAGGTGCTTTATCGTTTAGAATTTTATGAACAAGAATAAGTTTATGATATGAAATTCGAGATTTGAAATTCAACCACTTTAGCTCTTTAAATAAATTTATACTAGGTGTTAGTATTGGTGCATCAAGTATAATCCTTGCAGCTCTTTTCTGCATTTTAAGAATTTTTTTATATCCATCCTCATAGCAACTTCCCCATATTGAGCAACAAAAATCAAATATGGGCAGAATATAAGCATTATAAAACAGCTTTCTACTACTTATATCCAAAAATTTCTTAATTCTAGATAGCAGTGCGATACGAGAACTTAAGTTTTTACATACATAGTCAATTTGAAATTTCCAGTCCAAATTTTTGTCAATATATACACCCAAAAGTTTCTGTATTTCAACGGGTGTGATTGGGCTATCTTGTATACATATATTCATATCATTTCCTAGCAAAGTCCGTTTCTTATTTGTTCCAATCAACATAGAAGTAGTTTTTAAGGGATTTATAACCATCCTATTGTTCAGACACCTATTATTTATGGTGTTGGCATCGTAATTTAGTTTCCTTTCTATCTCTTCCTTATTTGTTCCATATGCATGAAGTGTTGTATCATCAGCATACATATCAATGGCTGTATGAGTGGTTTCTAAAGTCATGTCATTTATGAATAAGACAAACAAAAGGGGACCTAAAATGGACCCTTGGGGAACCCCATATTTGATACATTTAGATTCTGAGGCTGTATTACCAGAGCACACTTTTTGTTTTCTATTAGACAGGTACGACTCGAACCATTTTATTGAATGATAAGATACTTTGTATAAATGTAATTTATGGCAGAGAATGGTGTGATTAACGAGATCAAATGCCTTTTTTAAATCTAGAAAGACTGTTCCTACAACATTACCATTATCAATACATTTGAGCCATGTGTCAATTAATTTGGTAAGGGCTGTCTGACATGAGTGGTTAGATCGAAATCCAGATTGTGCCTCATGTAATACTTTATATTTTGACAGATATAGATAAAAATGTTTTGCGACATGTTTTTCAAATATTTTTGATAATGTAGGAAGTATTGATATAGGTCTGTAGTTTTCTGGCATATGTTTATCACCATTTTTAAATATTGGAGTTACTTTAGCTAATTTAAGATTTTCTGGGAAAACACCCTCTAGTATACTTAAGTTTATTAAATACGTTATACTTGGGGCTAAAGCTTTCGATGACAGTTTAATAAAAAAACGGACCAACTTCATCAAGTCCAGTTGCTTTTGGTGTTTCTAGTTTAGAAAGTAATTTCGTTGTTTCGTCTAGTTTAATATTAAACGGTATCGTAAATCTAACACCAGCGGGTATTTAATCTTGAACATAATCATTTAATTTATTTGTTTGATATTGCGTGCTATTTGTAACATATTTATCACCTATTGTTGTAAAGTGAGCGTTGAAATGATTTACTATATCTTGCACATTATCATACTCTTTATTGTCAAAATTCATGGTAGATGGAATTTCATTTTGGGTTTGGGTTTTAAATCTTTGAGTAAAGCCCAAATTTCTTTAGGTTTTTTGTTATTTTCTATTGCTTGCTTGAAAAAGGACTGTTTAGATTTTTCTGTTAATTTAGTACATTTGTTGCGCCAATAACGGAATTTTTCCCAATCCCTCTTGCTTTGATAATAGTTTCTTTTCTTTTGAGCGTCTTTTATCTCATCTGTAAGCCAATCTGGTCGGCGTATATGTTTAATTCTTTTTACTTTGACAGGAGCGTGCCTGTTAATAACTGACAGAAATAGTTATACCACATGTCAGTGGCAGATTGAATGTTACTTATTTGTTCAATTTGAGCAAAATGTGTCTTATTTAAATCCTCCAAAACCTTGTTTTTATTAAAGTTTTTGAAACATCGATACCTAATTTGTTTATGCTGTAAGCTTGGAACATCTTTTTGGTTTATTTTTCTCGTAATACATACTGGATAGTGATCACTAAGGGCTATTTTTGGGACATTTGTTTCAACTATATTTTCAGGGTGGTTAGTATAAACATGATCAATGATAGTACTTGATGTTGATGTGATACGGGTAGGAGTATCAATTAATTGTA
This sequence comes from Mytilus galloprovincialis, assembly GCA_037788925.1. Taxonomy (NCBI): domain Eukaryota; kingdom Metazoa; phylum Mollusca; class Bivalvia; order Mytilida; family Mytilidae; genus Mytilus; species Mytilus galloprovincialis. Next base: position 121,409,234 of record CM075330.1, on the reverse strand, counting down.
CAATAGATTGTGTTAGTAAAAGATTTTCCCATTTATTGTTCTAGCACCCCCTGTAAAATCGATATTGATATCGCCCACGTGATGTCTCCTCAATCTGGCGCGAGAGTCGCGCGCGGGACCTGTAATAAAAATGAAAACTTTCCAAACTAAACATGAAACTTCTCCGGTAACACAATACTATAGACCCCTTACAGAAACAAACAAACACACACACATATCAATCAATCATGATTCAAAGGGGGGAAAACTTATATTATTGTTCTTACATCTCTTCTGAAACATGCCAAGAAATTCTCGCTAAAAATTCCGGTCGATCTCCTACGGCAGTCATTAGTAGCTAAAGATTTGATTTCATTCAAGAAACTAATTTATGACCTTCATGTACGTGTCGCTTAGAACACGGCCATATACCAAATGGTCAATATTAATCATCCATGTAATTTTCTCTATGGGGTGTTTGCAGAATTTCAACGGAGGCAATTTCTTGGCATGGTTAACCAATCTTTTTTAACTGATGACGATTTAAGTCAAGGTGGTATAACCTGTAAATTTTTTTTCTCACTTTATATACTTTGCCAGCCGTAGACGCTAAACTATTTACTATAACTCCATTTCCAAAATATCCAAAAAACAGCTGTGCCTTTCTTGATTGCGGGATTCGGACAGTACATCAAATTATTGTCCCTCCTATGGATAAAAGATCAAATCTTCCTTAAAATCATGGGCAAATTGTTCTAGAAAAGCGGAAAATGAGTTCCTGGTTATCTTAAACACATGACTTCAGAAAAGTGTGGAGAGCCAACAACTTTTCTGAAGTCGGCGACGACTTATAGGGAGTAATGTTATTGTGACGATATAGTTAACTCTTTTCCCCGGAAAATTACGTACTTCCTAAATCTGCCGTAGACTGAATTTGATTTGTTTTGCGTTTTTAACGTCATATATTTGCCATAGATTAGGAATCTGCCATAGATTTGGAACCTGCCATAAATTTGAGTCCTACATATATACAGGCGGTGTTGTCTCGATGTCCAAATAGCACGAGTCCGATGATATCGGCGAGGGAAGAACAAAAAATTAATTTCGCAGATATTTGCAGATTTAACATTGTTTTGCTGATATTTAGAGTAATTTTTTTATTTTGAATATAATATGTGTTTTTAAATCTTCCACCTTCATGTCTTATATATCATGTACTGTGTTAACTTAATTACAACTCTAAATTCTACTGACGATGAAAGGTAACACTAGGCCACCAATAGCATGGGGTCCTGGGTCACTGATTGCTAACGCTGACAGTCTTGGATTATAGGAATAGATATCATGGGCGAAGTTTAAAGATTGGGCCAGTTTGCCAGGTTATGCCAACGAAATCTGAATATTTAGTTCAGTTTATGTGGCCGAGTGGTCTAGAGCGCTGAACATAGTGCAGGCGGTGTTGTCTTGATATCCCATTGCCATGAGTTTGAATCCCGGCGAGGGAAGAACAAAAATTTGCTTTCATAAATTTGCAGATTTTATTTTGTTTTGATATTTAGAGTAATTATGAATATATTATAAGTTCGGCCGGCCTAGTGACAACTCTACAACACATGTATCCATCGGATCACCAGCAGTCAGATGGTGATACAAGGCTGACAATACATTCTGTATATATAATTCGCCTAAACATAAGCCCAACGATGTTAGATCTGTAAATTTGCTTTCGCAATTTTTTTGTTCTTCCCTCGCCAGGATTCGAACTCATGTTACTGAGATATCCGTAACTGTATATTGCATTCATTTGTTGGATCCTTTACAAAAGATAATTCAGATAATCTATAATAATTCCATCTTCTTGCCTTATATATCATGTACTGTATTACGACGAGTGATGAAAACTGACGAGGAAAGTTATAACAGCCGGCCACCGAAAGCTTTTTTATAGTCAGAAGCCTAAGTGACCGAGTGGGCTAGCGTGTCAGATACAGTGCAATTTAAGGCGTCTCCGTAAATTCCGTGTGAGCAGCAACCATCTATCAAGGAAATCATGATAGGAAATACAAGCCCCAAAATATCGTAACAATTGGGAAATATATACTCCGTATGCAGGCACAGCTCAGTGGAATGTTGCTAAATACAAATGGAAAGGTCACAATTGGGAAGCTGAAATCATCTCTTTTGTCGTAAAGTTTTGTTTTCGACCGACCGTAATTGTCAATTTCTAGACTTAATTGTTCCTGTTGTGTCCTTTATCTCGATGGGATACGGATGCGTTCAACATACATGTAGCAATCACATTTTGAATCAGTAATTTAATGAGAGAACATCGATCTATATATCGGAAAGTAAAGTTAAAGGATATTGCTAATTTCTTATCTTTCTTCCTGTATGAAGTTAGCCTCATAATAATAAAGGAACAAGTCGACAAGAAGAGGTGCACAATTGGTTCCGATTGGAATGCCGACAGTCTGTTGACAAACACGTCCTCCAAATATAACAAATATGTTGTCAATCAATAGATCAAGTATCTTGATAAAGTCAGTTTAGAGAATTTTCTTTGAATCAGTTTGTATATGACCTTCCTTATATATTTTTATTACCGTGATATCATACACCAAGGATTTGTATAGTAAGACATATACAAATCCTTGCATACACGTTTTCCATTATTTCACAAAATGTCCAGACATGTTTCGCCACTGTGTTATATACCGGTAACACTTTATTTTTTGAGGTTAATAGTATGTTGAACATCTGGTAATTAATGGTAAACAAACACAATGAAATCTGATGACCTGTCTTTGAAAAAGGCAATTAGCTATTGATTATTGGGAGTATCAATCACAACAAATTAAAAGATTCAGGTAAATGAGAACTGAAACAACAATGTAAAATATGGATTTCGATAAAATTTTTAATTTCATTGAATTGATTTCTTTCCGAGCAGTATATATCTATTTTAGCCTACATGTATTTGACAAAATGTAGATTTCATATAAAATTTTATGACGAAGGCAGGTTTGATCGATCTGAGTCGAACCGGAAATGACGTTTTTCGTAATCGACTGTGTAATCCCACAGACAGGTATAACTTCCGCTTTACCTATGTCACATTACAAAGGTGTAAAAACCAATATAACTAAGGAATATATAGCTTTTATTGATGGTTAGACTGGCTTAAAATAACCAACACCAGTGATTTATATACATTTAATACTTAAACATGCATAAAATATTCGGCAAGAAGTCTAAAAGTAAGGACAATTTAGCGGATTATACACAAAATTCCACGCAAAATGATTTGCCCCGCCCAGCAGCAGAAACCAACAGTGTGCCTGAAACAAATGGAACATCAAAACAGCAGCCACCAGTTGTTCAGAAGAATGACACTCCACCACAACCACCAAGACCAAAGCTTGTTTTTCATTGTCAACAAGCTCATGGCAGTCCAACAGGAATTATTTCCGGGTTTACAAACGTAAAAGAATTATACCAGAAAATAGCTGATTGCTATGACATGCCAGTTTCGGAGGTAAATAAACTTTTGTCAGTTTGTTATTTCCAAATGTTGTCTGGGAGTGAATATTTAACTCTGCAAGATAAAAATAGGTAATTTTACAATGGTTAAATCATCATTTTTTGAGACTGTCTCATCATAGCTGAGGAACCGTAACTCTTCTGGTCCTTTTTTTGTTTATTTTTTATTTTGCGGACCATAGATGGTAAGATATAATCCCTGAAAATTACCAGTGATTTATGGTCCGCAAATAGTAAAAAAATAACATAAGGACCTAAGAGCTACGGTTCCGCAGCTACATATGTAGTCTCATCAGAACTCTTCCCACTCGATATCCTACTAGCCTTAATGAAAATTTAGACTATACCATACTCTATATATGTACATTAGAATTGAAATGAACAATCTCAGTCTATGTTTTCTATTGTGAGTTGTCACTGTTTTTTACAGGTTTTTTGCTTTATTTTGTTTACATGTATTTGATAATTGGTGTCTGTATATATATACCCCAGCATGTTTTCATTTGTTTTATTGATATTGTTCATGGTGAGTATAAAAATAAACAGAACTTTTATTAACAATGAAAGACTTGTTTATAAACGGAAACTAAAATAACTGTCATCGATGACTGCTTCAAACTAGACTTGGCATACATGAATATAAAAAAGATCTGGTATGATTGCCAATGAGACAACTCTCCACAAGAGACAAAATGACACAGAAATTAACAGCTTTAGGTCACTGTATGGCCTTTAACAATGAGCAAAGCCCATACCATATGATCAGCTATGAAAGGCACAGAAATTGGCATATGAATAAAATTGAGAATGGAAATGGGGAATGTGCCAAAGAGACAACAACCCGACCATAGAAAAAAACAACAGCAGAAGGTCACCAACAGGTCTTCAATGTAGCGAGAAATTCCCGCACCCGGAGGCGTCCTTCAACTGGCCCCTAAATATATACTAGTTCAGTGATAATGAACGCCATACTAATTTCCAAATTGTACACAAGAAACTAAAATTAAAATAATACAAGACTAACAAAGGCCATGCTCCTGACTTGGGACAGGCGCAAGAATGCGGCGGGGTTAAACATGTTTGTGAGATCTCAACCCTCCCCCTATACCTCTAGCCAATATAGAAGTACAGTTTAAATGTGTACATGTTTACATTGGTTATTTTTATATTTTACCTTTTATATCTACAATGTATAGGTTTTAAACAGTTGAACCTTGGATAATATACTGATTTTGAATGTCTTTGCATTCTTGAAATGATAAAATAAGGAGATTATGACAGATTGCTATTAAGACTACTTCACATGCTTTTGGAACCACTAAAGAACAAAACCCATACCTTATGTCAAAATAAAAAAAGATGTGGTATGATTGCCAAATGAGACAACTCTTCAAGAGACCAAATGATACAGAAATTTACAACTATAGCCATAATAGGTCACCATACAGCTTTCAACAATGAGCAAAGCCCAAACTGCATAGACAGCTTCATGTATGAAAGGCTATGAAATGACAAATCAAGATATTAATGGTTCCAGGATAAAAAATGGAAAGAAAATCTATTCAAAAGCTACACTCAGAGAATGCTAGCTTAGGACAGTGGTGAAACATAAAAATGAACTGTGAAAATCATTTGGAAAGTGCTCGACTCATCAGATCAGTACAAAAAATAATGAAATACTCACAAGAGTCAGATGAAGAGGAGGGTGGTAGTTACTGAAAGCTACAAAATGTAGCTCATTGACAAAGTTCAGTTATTGTTGGTTTCAACTTGGTAAGGTTATGTTTTCCCAGAATTAAATAACAATCCATGCACCTCCAATGGATTTAGTGTAACTTCTGCCATTTGTCTGTAAAGGTGAGATACATGTAAGCAGTTTGAAAAAAGTTTGACCTTATAATTTAAATACACAGGTTGAATATAAACAGGATGTACAGTTGATGTAGTTTTTGATGTCGCAATAGCTTTATTACTTTATTAGTGTAATCGTTACATCCATGACTTAAAGCAGTGAACAGTTAGACTGTTTCCTCCATCCTCTATAAAATACAAGTACCAATTACCAAACCAAGTCTGAATATTGATATTATAAAATAGAAAGCATTTTTGGTGAGTGAGCCTAGCGAATGAGATCAAATAGCCTTCATATTGTGTCGAGCAGCTGACATTTTACAATATCAATATGCAGATAACCTTATAATCGATTTTCCGGCTGTATTTGCGTCTTTTGGAAGTGTTTTCTTTGTGTCACCAGCAAACCAAAAGATAGCTTGAAAGTTCAGGTCAAACATTTTGACGTTGCTGGTAATTTGTCTGGGTCAATGTATTTGATGTCACAAAGCCGTGATAAGCAATGGTATTAGTAGCTGAGCAGAGTGATATAGACAGTGGGACGACCAGTAAATGAAAGTATCAAAAATAATTACTTTCTGACATCATCATTATTAATTCTGTAATATGATATAATTATTTCATATTACAGAATTTTCCTTATTAAACAGTGATTACTCAATACCAACAACATGAACAACGAAAATTTATTATAGAAAAACTAATCCAAATATTAAAATTCAAAATGGGAAACCTGTGACCAAATTACCCAGCCGCAAACAACACAGTAATTAACGCATATACTACACATACTCATTAAGTAATGTGTTGTTCCGTGATTTTTTTATTTACAAAATAATTGAATTGTTAGGTGAGTTATTCTATAATTTTAGTGTACATTTTGAGTGCATTGTAATTTGTAGGTGGTATTATAGAAACAGAAAATTTCATGATTGAACTGTCTGTGTTGATTTAATCCAATACATTTACATGTATATATATTGATTTGTGCTGAAACAAAAATATACACATAAATGTTTATAATGGATGGGTATATTATTATCTATTATAGGTTTCTATGGCAATAGAAACTACTTATCTTAATATGTACATTGTGTACATGTATATGATTAGAAGCTAGGTTCGATAATAGCATTCAGTTTCTTCAATTTTATTTTTTACATGTATAATATACATTCATCAATGTATGTTAAGGTTATAACTACATCTTGTATATATGACATAATATCAATTTGACAACAACTCAAAAAGCAATATAAACAAAATATATCGTGCGTTTGTATCATTTAGTCATTTTTTAAGTCTCAACGTCTCTAATACTTGTTTAACCTTTACGCATTATGCTTCTATATGTGCTTCTGATATTCTTTATAAAAATATTTTACTTTGAGCTATTGACAAGTTGATAATTTATGATTTATGTCTATAATAACATGGTACAAATGTAGTTAATTACAGAACCATCTCTACTTACAGCATTGTGGTGTGTTGATTGTCTTTGTGTCTCCTTGGTAAGACAATGTAAAACAATTCAAACGAGAAAACAGTTACTGTTCTTGAGTTGTATCCCTTTATAACTTTATTTGCAAGTGGGGGCATCATCTGTGTCCCATGGAAACTGTCACTGTCACATCTTCTTATTTACTTTCCTCAAGTAGAACAAAACATGTGATGGCAAATTCTTCTTGAAATATAATCTGCTGAATATTTTGGTGTTCCTTAACCGAAAGGTTTTTCGAACAGAATAAGATATTCCATGGCTTGAATAATGAAATAGAACTACAAGTTCTTTTTTTCTTTTCAGATTTTATTTTGTACGTTAAATACACATAAAGTAGATATGTCCAGACTTCTTGGAGGTCAAATTGGATTAGAAGATTTCATTTTTGCTCATGTAAGAGGTCAACCAAAAGAATGTGAGGTCACAAAATCAGAGGATGCTCTTGGACTAACTATAACAGACAATGGTGCAGGATATGCATTTATTAAACGGATAAAAGAAAACAGTATTATGGACAAATGTCCGCTCGTTAGTCTTGGTGATCATATAGAAAAAATAGATGGTAAAAGTTTGGTCGGATGTCGGCACTTTGAAGTGGCAAAAATGTTAAAAGAAATTCAGAAAGGAACTACTTTTACAATTCGAGTTGTGGAACCAATGAAGTCAGGATTTTGTAAGTACATATTTAATGTATACAGTTTATAATTGTAAAGCCTTTTGATGATTTTTTTGTACTTGTCCCTTAAAATGGTTTTTCCTTTGAAGTTTTTTTCCTGATTTCCTTGTTTATAGAAATGTACGTAAAATATACATGATGTACTAGTGTGTAAATGACATTGTCTATATATACAAGGAAACTTGTGATGTTTTAATGTTTAAAAAAATATTTCCTTTGTTTTGTATTCATTTTAAATTTAACTTTAATATTTTATTAAACATTTTTTGCACTTTGGATGAAAAATAGATTTGTAGTTTGAATTGCTAAAATTTGAGGAAATAAATTCCAAAAAGAGTTCAAGGATTATTTTCATTGTTTTTGTTGCACGCAGCGGACTTGTTGGGTAATTTGTGTTTTTATGGTTTTGTTGTGAAGTATGGAAACCTAAATTTTATTTTGTTTATTTATTTTCTATTGTCAACTGTGCAGTGAAGTTGTATATTTTAAATGTTTTATAATTTATCAAAAAGAATATTTTACAGAGCCATCAAGATTATGGGTGTTGACTATTTCTGCATTTTGTGCAGCTACAAATTTTAAAAAAATACCACAATTAAAAAAATCATTATCAAAATAATGATAACCATGGCAATATTCATAATGCAAACTGACAAATCACATTAAAAATGACATCACAATTTTAGAGCAGTCAATATTAATAATGGTATAACATGTACATCTAAATAAAAAGCAGTCAACATTAAACTACATTGTACATGAAAGCCACAAACAACCGAAGGCCAAAGAAGATGCTCTGACGGGTTAAGCAGTTCCTTTTCTCTACTGTCACCTGACTTGTAAAACCTGATGATGAATTGTCTTTTAAAGTACATATATCAAGATGATAAAAGTGTTGTTTTTACATGCAGATGATGCATTTGTTTCTGAGGTAATTGTATCACATTCATCATAAGATCTGCTAGTTAGGACATTTTATTTTCATGGATGAAAACACTATGAAATTTGCAATTTAATTAAAAGTAAACTAATATTTAACCCATGAATGGTCATAGATATGCCTGTCTTTTCCCTGTTTGATCATCACGATAGAATTGTTGATAGCAGAGTTGTATGCATCAATGAAATGATGTGTAAAAATTAAGACATTCAGTAAAAGACATCTATATTCTATAAAGAATAATAGAATTGAAACATGACCTGAGGCACCAGTCTTTCATAATTTTTTCAAATTGTTGGATTTTCATTTTCACTTTCTCTGACAGTATGTTCCAGAGGGGAATTAAAGACTGAAAACTAATTGATTGAGAAAAACTGTTGTTTTAGTATTATTATAAAGACAACAGATTTTTTTCGTTATTTGATTGAAATTGTAAAATAGTTAGTCAAATGATAGAAACTTGGAAACGTAAAATCAAAAGGGACCTTAGATCAATGGATATAAACAATTCCACAAAGTTTCATGAAAATTGGTTTTAGTATTTTTGAGGAATGGTTGATGTGTAAAGATTGTTGTTTTTGCATTTTATTTAGACCAATACATTTAAATAGCATACATGTATTTCACGGTCATTCATCAAACATAAATAAAAGTTGGAATAGGAAAATTAACATGAGACTTTAATTGTGCATGTGATAGTCAACTGCCTGTATTGTATAAAATCCTCAGCTAGACAGTCAATCCAATGAAGATCAAATACGTATACCAGTGTCTGTGAACTTGAAAATGTTTTAAAAGAAACATGCACAGATCATATCACAGTTGGGTAAATTGTTACAAGATTGGAAAACAAAAGGGTTTCCATAGAAACAAAAATAACATATCTCATAAAAGTCTGCAAAGATAAAGGTCATATTTTGTTACATTAAATGTATCAAATGATCGGTAGACAGACAAGAAATTAACAAACAATTAAAACAACAAGCACTACTAATATCAAACTGGTTTAAAATGACACGACCAATGTATTTATGAAGTTAGAACGTGCATGGATTTTATGTTATACCCTCTGTATATTTTACATATATTACGTTCAGTGTAACTGTTGTTCTGGTTTTTGTCTTATTAAATTACAAGATGCATATATATTAGACTTTAAAGTTGATTTTGATATTTAACTCCTTTATAGCATTTGTTGAACAAAAGCAGAGTAAAAAGGGCAGTAGTAATATTGGTTCAGGAAAACAGACATTACGACTACGATCAACAGGACCGGCCACCGTGGAGGACGTAAGTTGTTATAAATAAGATTGTCTGTTTTACTAATTTATTGTTAGCTTAAGATATGTTACATACATGGAGGTAGCTTTACATGATCTACAGAACATAAGATGAAAGTAAACGATCACATCCAAATATATAGTGATTATGACAATGAGTAGTAGGAAGTTCAGGGTATACATCAGTGAGACAACCCAATAACAAAAATTTTCAAAAAACACCTAGAGTGCATATGAAGCAGGATTTTCATTTTGTTTCTATTGTTTTTTCATGATCGCTGTACATACATGTTAAAAAAAATGTTTAATTACTTTTAAAAATGAAAAATGTAACTTTTATTCAAGAGAAAAAGTAAACTTGATAGTTAACGTACATTGCTATGATAAACTTCCTGAAACCAGAGATGTACATTGTATAGATGGGTTTATACATCTATTATGAAACAAAATATTATTTTTATAGTTTTTGTTTTTTTCTTTAACCTTAAACTGTTCATAGTTATTGAACCATGAAATTTGAAAGCCAGTCATTTTTTTTCAAATAGCAAGCTTCTGTTCATTTCAATGTAAAACACCAAATATAATTGACATTTCACATTAGCAAATGTGCCATTGTATTTGTAAAAGATGATTTTCAAGAGGATTTTAAAATTGATTTAAGATTGATAACCTACTGAACCGTTCAGTTTAAATAAGTTCATGTAAGAGATGTTTATTTATCAGATTAAAGTCATGGTATTTAATTTACTTTTGGATAATTCTACAGTTATGTGGATTATACATGATAAAACAAGCCAAGCAAGTCACTTAAAATTTAAAGGGAGCCACACGATAAATTCAACATAACAAAGGGGTTTGTTCGTAAAGGACCCAATAGAGCCCCTACTTCTAATTTATTTTCAAATTAGGATTTAATGGCTGTGAATCATATTTAAAAAAGGACTAGATAGAAAAAATTACATATCAGTGGCCTTTTTATGATGTCAATTTCTCACCAAAATATAGCAGATTGGGGGAGGGGGGTATGCCTTAATTACCTCTCCATTTTTGTTCATAAAGAAGCACTCATCTTATTCACTGATAATATTCCCATGCTTAAATCCATGTTAAGGCTTTTGTGGATAGTTGTCTTATTAAAATTCATTCCAAATCTTCTTAATATATACTGGAACCCAAGTTTTTGAAGTCAGAGATGTAAAAAATAACAATGAGTTGTGTGTTCAAGAGGGACACATATTATTGCCAATAGCTTTTCCATATAGACATGTTTTTGTATAGATTAGACACTTGGTTTTCCTGTTCGAATTGTTTAACACTAGTCATTTTTGGGCCCTTAATAGCTTGCCTTTCAGTGTGAGCAAAGGCTCTGGTTGAAGGCCTATAATTGTTAAATTTTTATAAATTGCGACTTGAATGGAGAGTTGTCTCATTGGCACACATGCATACCAAATCTTTTTATTTATATTGACTTTGGACACTTCTCAATAGCCTTTAATTACTTGTCATCAGAAATTAAACATATGGTTTTAATAGATATTTTGATGAAAATGTATTTTAGAGTTCCAACTCTGATGAAGAATTAAATGAAACTGATGCAGACCAAGCTGTATGAACTCCCTCATATAATAACACAAATCTACCTACCATGCACACATCCTTTTTTATTGTTTAATGAATGTATTATGAAAAGGTTTTTCCAAAAACTTCACTCTTGCCTGCTAATTATGATATTTTTAGTTTATCAGTACCCAGTATCAATTCTCTTAGTTAAGCTAGCTCAGTGTATACATAAAAGGTCTCATTGACAACAACCCCATATAACTTTTCCCAATATTTTATTATTGACACATTTCTCATACAATGTATATGTTAACGGCATTTCCATAAGTATATTGATACAGCCAAGACATACATTTTGTGCATTTGAGTAAATTTTGTCTTTATGTAGAATTCAGAAGAAGAAAAATGTTGCTATATAATTATTATCTGTATGGGTATTAGGTTATGTGTAAAGATGAACACAGAATCTGTTCACACATTCATTGTGAAGTTTTGATCATACATGTATCTGTCACTATTTGCGGGGGATTTCCCCCATGGCGGCTCCCAAATTGAAATTTTAAAAGAGCATTTTTGTCCACAATTTTAAACAAAACATATAATTTTACAATGACTTTAGGCTTATAAAAGTATGAAGAAGCCAAAAAACAACATTAAAATGTATTTGAAGGCTCCCTTGAAGGTTTTGTAGGACTATGACAGCCATCTTGCATGCAAAACCCCCATGGGCATTTTGAAAAGTTGGCAGGTATGACAATGTATATGATGACAAATCTGCTTTCTATGTATTAATTGAACAGTTATTTTTTGCTACTCCTGTGAATAATTTATTGAATTGTAATATTTACTGACTGCAGTTCTAGTAGTTTCAGTGTGATTTAGTGTTGATAATGTACATTAAGGTATTTTTCTTATTTTAGGTCGACGATTCTTCTAATTTAGCTATAGACAAGATCAATGGTTTATTAGAGTCATTCATGGGTATAAATGATACAGAATTAGGTAAGACAAAGACGAACAAAAAAGTACAAATATATTTATGTCCCACCTACAATATTAGAAAGTCTGTTTTGTGATCTGTGTGTTATTCCATTCATCCCTGTTGTATTGGGTTCAAGTTTGTTTCAAAGTCATTTGTGTTCAGACATGTTTATTATAGTGTCAACTTTATAAATGGTATGTCAAATTACTACTGTGATACGGTGAAAATAGTTTTCTTAAAATAAGGAATTTTATAAGGTAGTTTACTATAGAACTGTGGACAGATCAACTTGAAAATTATAACACATGTTCATTATGATGTGAATTATTTGCCAAACAAGGAAAATGATAATGCAAGGGGCCATGTGTCCTGATGTTCTTGTTTCTTAATTACTTGGAAAATCCACTATATATAGTGTGTGTTATTTATGGTCATTAGGGTAATTGAAACCATTTGTCATAATTTTGCTTCATTCTATGTCAAACTGAAAACAATTCCGAAAGTACATAAATGGTTCTGTGAACTTGGTGTTCAACACTATGAGAAATAATATTCCAACATTGTCAAACAAGATTTCAATTACCAATTTATGAATGAACTGACCAAAGTGATCTAGGACCAATTTGGGAAAACGTGCCATCGGAAACCGTATAACATAGAGTCATGTTCTTCATGATATATTTTTTTCTGGGAAAAAGAACCAATTGGAAGGTTGTGTGCCATCGGAAACCGTATAACATAGAGTCATGTTCTTCATGATATATTTTTTTCTGGGAAAAAGAACCAATTGGAAGGTTGTGTGCCATCGGAAACCGTATAACATAGAGTCATGTTCTTCATGATATATTTTTTTCTGGGAAAAAGAACCAATTGGAAGGTTGTGTGCCATCGGAAACCGTATAACATAGAGTCATGTTCTTCATGATATATTTTTTTCTGGGAAAAAGAACCAATTGGAAGGTTGTGTGCCATCGGAAACCGTATAACATATAGTCATGTTCTTCATGATATATTTTTTTCTGGGAAAAAGAACCAATTGGAAGGTTGTGTGCCATCGGAAACCGTATAACATAGAGTCATGTTCTTCATGATATATTTTTTTCTGGGAAAAAGAACCAACTGGAAGGTTGTGTGCCATCGGAAACCGTATAACATAGAGTCATGTTCTTCATGATATATTTTTTTCTGGGAAAAAGAACCAATTGGAAGGTTGTGTTTTATGATCACAGCAAACTAAGAAACTAACTTTATAATAATCTCTGCAATTGTTTCCCTTTAAGATTCCACTCACAGCCTTAGTTTTTTATAATGACATTTTTTTATCTTTACTTTTTTACAGCACAACAAATATGGGATATGGGGAACAAACTAGACAACCCAAGTGATTTTGCCATGGCAATCGACAAATCAGAAATTAAAGATTTTGGATTCGCTGATGATTTCGTGTTTGATCTATGGGGTGCCATAAGTGATGCAAAGAGTGGAAGGTTGAATAAGACAGATGTCAAAGACTTCAGTGAACAATTTTAAACATGGGAGAGAGATAGTTAATTTTATCATTGAAATAATGTTATCAAGATATGTCAAAATTAACCGGTGGGGCATAGCATTATTTTATTGACACAGTCCTGATATTCATACTCAAAAAGCTCTATTAGATACTGATAGCATTCCTGATCAGTTCAAAAAATAATACAAAAATAAAAGTTAAATTATGCAAATGTTTACGAAAGAATATCGAGCTCGTTTTGGTTTTATTATTAATATACATTTTCCGCCTTATAAGAATTTTGTTTTGGATGAAGATTATGATTATTAATAAACTTTCCAAAAAGTTACTTAAAATAAAAAAAATTAGAATCAGAAATGGAGAAGTTGAAATAACTATTATCAAACTTGTTGGAGGTTCTGTGTAAAAATTATTATTTATAGTTTCATTATATTTTTAGAACGACGAGGAACTACCATTATATAAAGCTCTAAGAGTTGATTGATATGTCCCAGAGAATTATGACAATTCAGTGTTTTTTGCGACCATATGGTCTTCATTTAAATTTTGTGATATTTGTTATGAATTATTGTTTGTTTTATGACCAATTGTTTTATATGTGTGGAAATTTTGCATTTGTTAATGTCTCATTGCTGTGACTAATTCCATCAACGATGAAAAGAACATTTATGATTTGTACAATTGGTAATTGAATCGGCTAACACAAAAATATGTAATTTAAATACCTGTATATAGATTTATTTGCATAATTAGCTCACAAAAAATAATTAAAATAGCTTGTTTTATAGAAGTTACAATGAACCAATTCAGAAAGGTGTTGAATTGTGGGAAAACTTCACTCTTTTTGACTTTTTGTTTGTCTAGACGTCATTTATGAGGATTCTGACACTGTCCAACATTATTTCCAAGGACGCAAATTGAATTTCTGAATTGCTGCATTGTCTAATTTGTGAATTTGAAATTTTTTTTGAATAGCCTTGATTTAGAAATTACATATTATTTTTGAATTATTTATGCCATTATGGCAAGGGAATTTTTCTTTAAGGGTTCATATATATCTTAAAGAAAAGAAAATTGTCTCATCAGCTAAAGAAATCCTTTCTTTTATAATTTTCATTGGGCTGTTTCTGTCTTGTTTTTTTTATGAGTTTTTAGAATTGACTTTATTATAGTGCTCAAGAGATTTGAAAGAAGTGATGTAGGCAATTTTTAATAATGTTTAGATAGAAACATTTTAATTCTCTTACTTTAAACCAAAAATCATCAGATGCACTCATTTTAATTAGCCATTATTATTAGTGATTACAGTTATATTAAAAAAAAATGATCATAGAAATAGCTAAATATGAACATTTACATTCGGTGCATAAAATCATTTCTTCCATCTTACTTTATTGTTCTTTTTCATGTTTTTAAAAACTATTCATTGTTTATATGCAAGAAGTATTTGCCACTGGACGTTAAGCAAATAACAATCAATAATAGTATTTAACAGTCTGTCAGCCTGGTATTTACATTCAATATTCTTTTTATGTTACAAATGTACTGTAAATTCAGAAATTATTGCCTGCATTTATTATTGCGATGTTTCAAGAATGATAACAAAATGTGAGATTAATTTTTGGGTTGTCAGGAAAATTTTTATATAGATATATTTGTGACTGAAATCAGAATGCAAGTTTTTGTCATTGCAAATGTCTCCCATTCACATTAATGGCATTAAAAAAAACCTTGAATTAACAGTAGTAGCACATGAATGTCAAGAACTTTATTTCTAGAGGTTTCAATTTAATAGCTATCATAAGGCAAACTTACTGAAATTATCATATACACAAATGTTATATTTAAAAAAATATTATAATGTCTATTGGTATATTCACTGAGAGGTTAAAATACAAAAAATATTTCAGAATGCAAGTTTGAATGAAAGAAACATTAATAATTATGATTTTAAAACTTATACTTAACAAGTATTGAGTATATATTTCATTTCATACATAAATTTTCTAAGTTACTTAAAAAGCAGAAATTAGTGACTAGCAATTTCTGACTAAGAGCCAATTTTACATCAAATTACAGAATGTTTTGAAAAGTTACCTTATTATTTTTTGAGTAAATAATGTAATCTTAATTGTGAATGTTTAGTACATACAGCTGCTAAGACAGGTTGATATTTTGAGCTTTACGTCAGAAGTTTATTGTTGTGAATGTTAACATGTGTGATATCATTGTGGTAATTATTGTGTACATTCCTGTTATTTTACAATCTATTTCGTTCATGTGATTACATGTTTGTTCATGTTGTGTTTGTTGTCCATTCAGAATTAAGGATTGCTCACATGTACTTCACACATTCCTTGCCATACATTTACGTTTCTAGATAAAAAAACACTCATTTCTTGACATACATTTACTTTTCTAGTTTAAAATGACTTAAAAGTAATTAAGCAAGCTTCTGTAGAAACTTATTTATTTGATCATTTATTTCATTTCTCAACCTTTGAATATTGTTCTAATCATTTTAATATCTGTAATCTAGAACATGTAGAAGCGGTCCACAAGTTATTTCTTAATGGATTATATAAATAGTAAAACAATTGGTGTTTGTATGCTTCTATCATATATATATTCAGTTTAATATGTTAAATGATAATAGAAGAAATAACGGTTCAAATATCTAAGGAAAATAAACTGATAGAAACAGTACTTGTATAATATGAATGAAATTGATGTTACTTTTTAACAGCAAAAGTGTATTTTGAGCAAGCACCTGCTGTGCATTGATCACCATTAAGGAAAATGAATTATGATGATCATAAATGGTAATATGCATATCAGATTTACTTGACTAAGATAAAAGATTATCTGCACAAACAAAACCAATCATTTCAAAACTATATTAAAATATTTCACTTGTGGAACAGGTTTTACTGTTAATTTTCCAATAGATATATTTTTACTATATACTTGTTTAAGTGTTAATTTTGTTGTCTCTAATTCTATATTTAATTTTTTACCAAAATTATTTTTTATTGGAAACTTACCCATGGATTTTCAATCAAATAAATTGGAAGTTGAGAACCAATTATCTTGAGTGCTGGTCACTTTACCATATATATTTATTGATCACTCGACTCATGCTAGAATTGTGAAAAAATTGAGATAGGAATAAAATGATGAATGTTCATATCTTACTTCTATTATTTTAGCCAATGCAGAAATTTAAAATGACTAAAGAGTCACACAAGTTATTTGTTTAGTTTATCAAAACTACCATTACAGATTAACAGATCCGTTAGTCGTTATCACCACTATTGTATGAGTTTGCGCCTTATCTGGTTACATTTAAAAAATCAATGAGTGAACCTCACATGATGAGAAAATGTCTGTAATAATCTTATTATTTACTAGTAATTTGCCAAAGATTATGGTTTCATTTTGATTAAGATAAAGTTATTGCCAGTGAACTATAAAATTATGATTTTCTAATGATGGAGTTTTAAGATGTACTGGGTCATTTGTGTTGTTTAGCTTCTGGCTGATTGACATTTTTTGTACATCCAAAACAATTTCAACAACACCATGACATGATAAACAATAGCTTCTTCTGTTGCCTGTACAAAATCTAAAAACAAATAAATAAACTTCCTCCCTTTAAGCTGGCATCGGTGATTTTATGGGGAGATCATTTGCATTGATTGGTTGTTGCTTTATAAGAGCCAATCTGCATGAGAATCTTGCAGTGGTGAAAACATGACAAACAAAAACTGGCTCAAATTTACATTAATCAAAGCTAAAAAATGTATAAAGGTGCATGACTATAACACTCTTTTCCTTTTCATGTTCTGGTATTGCAAGATATAATTTGGTTGATGCACTAAATAATTAAGGGGAGATTACTCCGTAATTTACTATCATTCTATCCAAAAGTTTCTTGATTTAACCGACATGCAGAAATGATACACCAACGATTTGGATCTCAAGATGCTGGTAACATCAAATATGATTGTAAGGATGGCTGTTTTTTTGCTGCCGTGAATTGAAATTCTTCAAAATTGCCTGATTCTTACAAAGACTGGCATTTAACTTTAAGTGACAAACATTTAATGCATATTTAGGACAATAGACTAATTTAAAAGTGAATAACATATACATATGTAAAAAGTCCAAAGCCATCTTTAGTAGTGGAAATTTGAGAATGGATGTCCTTATAACTGTTAATTCACGAAGTTTTCAAAGTTCCAAGCCCATAAATGCTGCACAAATCAGTGGAATGGAACCATACATAAAACTCAATCTGTAACTCATCATAGTCAACTTGCATAAAAAAAATCAGCTCAATATGTGAAAGCATTTATACATGTTAATTTCACAAAAGCCCAAAGTCTGGATTTGAGCAAAAATCAATGAAGTAGAATCAAAAGTACAATAGATCTAACTCGCCATAGTCCAATAAATTACTAAAATCAGCTCAATATGTGAATGTGTTTAGAAAAAAACTCTACATTACTGTTATTTTCATAGAATGTTCGAAGTCCAAAGCCTGCTGTTTGTGACAAAAATCAGTGGAGAGGAACTAATCGCAAACTTATCTGTAAATTATCATCGAAGACTCGCATACTATCTTTCAGCTCAATACATGAAGGCATTTAGAAAAAAAAGTCTATAAATGTTTGTTGCGGAATGATGGAATGACGGGTAAGGGTAAAAATAAAAAGATATCTGGTATGAACAGCAAAGAGACAACTAACCATTAAGATAAAAAGACCTAGATGTGGAAAATTCCAGGTCAACATATAGCCTTCAACAATGACCAATACCTATATTGTATAGCCTGGTAAGACAAAACCTAAGTAAAACGATGTGCCAGACTTATACTTAAAAGGATGAATGAAAAACAAGTATGGTAGATGACCAATGATTACCACCTGATAACACTGGTGCCTGTTATAATGAGTAATGGAATAATTATATTTGTGTACCATGCATTGTCATCATACATGTTAGACAGTTTTCAATCTACCTCATTTCATGGATCAGAGAACACAATTAATAACTAGATTTGCCATTGCAAGCAATAGCGGATGTCACCCTTCCCCCTATTGCCACTAAGCGGCAGCCAATTCTATGGCAACGGCAGCCATTTTCAAATTTTCAAAGTCATAAGTCTCATCTTTACTTGTCAGTTAACAATAATATCAAGTTTCATTAAGTTCAAAGCATTTTGAAAAATTTTGACATTTTTGCAGTTTCCATGGCAACGGTGGCCATTTTGGAAATTCCAACTTCAAAAGTCCCATGCAGACTTGACAGTCAACAATCCTGTTAAGTAACATCAATTTTGGAGCATTTTGAAATTTTTGAAATTTTTGACATTTTGATTGGTTCCTATGGCAACAGAGACCATTCCCAAAATTTAATGGTATATACCACATTGGTACATGGGAGGGACCATACCATCAAAGTTTGGATCAATTTGACCTACCATTTTAAGAAAGTAAATGCCACTTTAAGATTTTTGGACCATTTTGACCTGTTTTGCATTGTTTCCATGGTAACGGCAGACATTTTCGAAATTCCATCGGCAAATTCTACATCTACCAATGTTGCTCATCGTTACTGTGAAGTTTCATTAAATTTGGAGCATTTCCATATTTTTGAAATTTTTGGTGTGGTATCCGTGGCAACATAGCAGTTCCAATGATTGCCAAAATCATCCAAAAGCAGTATATAGTGGGCACCTACATTTTATTAAAATCTAAAGATTTTAAGCTTAAGCATTCTCAAACAATTCACCTAACTCCAAAATTATATTTTTTCACCATTTTTCCGTTTCCATGGTGATGGCAGCCTTTTTTTAGTTCCAAAGTTGCACTGCAACTGGAAAGTCAGGGTTCCTTGTTATAATGCACCATCGTTTAGATTGGTTCCTTTGGCTCTGAGAAAACTGCCGGACAAAATTAGGTGGAAGAAAAATAATAATAATAGAGGAAAAGCAATATGTCACCCGACATTGTCGATCGGGTGACATAAATAGTCGACAAGTTCATATCTCAGATACTATAAGCTAAAGGTCTTCCTTAGTTGATGTATGGAATGATTTTAAGATGAACATATTTGTCTGTTAGGTATCACCTGACCTTGACTTAATTTTCAGGGTTTATTGGTCAATGTTATAGTCGACAAGTTCATATCTCAGATACTATAAGCTAAAGGTCTTCCTTAGTTGATGTATGGAATGATTTTAAGATGAACATATTTGTCTGTTAGGTATCACCTGACCTTGACTTAATTTTCAGGGTTTATTGGTCAATGTTAATTTTTAGCATTTTCGTCTGTTTCAAATACCATTGTCATGGATCAGATGAGGATCCTGCTTGCATATAACATTTTATCTTACCTCCTATAGATTTCTGGGGATATGATTGGTTAATGGGCTACACGTGGTGACTATGTATATTTGATATAGGGTGTCCTAAAAAATACATGGTTAGTTACCATATAGGCTTAGCAACCATATGGGGTAATATAAGGAGTTACTTCCCTTTCAAAACAAAACAAATGCTACAACCTTTTATAAAAACAACACAGTGTTGAGGAATAATCTGAAAGGATTCAAGAACTTGATGATGAAAGGTTGAAATAAGTTCATGAAACATAATTAAAGTTAACAAGTTTTTGTTGGCATACCGGAGTTACTTCCCTTTCAAAACATCTGAAATCTGAAAGGATTCAACAGACAAAGAAATTGATACATGTAATGAATGATTGAAATAAATTCATAAAACAAATTTACAGCTATACAGTCTGAAACCAGGTTGAAATAGAACAAAAGAATCGAAGCTCTCTATTAGAGAAGGCGATAAATGTTTACTGTATTGTTTACTATAGTGACAAATTTTTAAAAAGTTAATAGAAACAAACAAAACTGCAATTTTCTTCTCAATTACGAGGTGTTTTATTTCAAAAACACCATTTGCATAAGTTTTCAATTTATCTAGTATATAGTTAAGCAGAACAATTAGATATCAAGTCGACGACATGGGTATCTTTCAAGTTGGATGACAAAAATGCATAACCTCCGATTTTTTTGAAAAAATTACCACGGACGGAAAAGATATCAATCTATTAGTTCAGTAATTTTTGTGTCTGCCCTTCCATTATGTGACTGAAGAAAAAATTCCAAAAAATAGGTAACAATTGTATCGAAAAGAGAAAATCGAGTGCACCTTTTTATGTTAGGGCGTGTTTGAGTTGAGTATTTTGTCTTGATATCGTTCAAAGTAAGAATATTTCATACATCGTCTCGCTTCAGATTCTATTATTTTTATAAATTAAAGCTACAGGTTGACTTTATAACACAAAAAAATAACAGTACTAAAAGATGAAATATATGGGTCAAGTGAAATACCTATCTAATGAGTCACACAAACAGGGAAGGTGTGTTCAAATAGCTATTTTTTTACTGAAAGTACTTGACGACAGTCTTACAAGTTGGATGATGAAAATGCATATCTTCGAAAAATTCTAATTTTTTGTGTGTGATAACTAGGGTTTATAGTCTTCAACCACTAAAAAAATCTAGTCTGCCCTTCCACGAAATATTTAATTAGATTTTTTTTAAATGTTTATGATTTTTCGAAAATTCCACCTAACAACCGATCAGACAATAGTTTTAAGTTGAATCAATACAGACAAGATCATTAACTGATGCTCATTAGCTAGTTGATACATTTGTCTTTTAAAATATAACTGACATATAAGGATCGTATTGGTGCAATGTGGATAAATTTATCGGTTTCCAAGAGCAAAATTGGTAGCGCGTCATCGCTACAATGGCTTCCATTTTTACGATTGTGAAAATGAACTGGCGTAATGGGGAGATAATTTTGACGAAGTAGGATCCTGACTGTATAAAGTTGTTATTGTTGGCATTTGTTTTCTGTGTAGACAAATGGAAGAAGGGTCTTATTACTAAGTATTGAAGACTTGATCACTTTGATAGGCTGCTAGTCACTACTTGTGACGATACTCTGTAAGATAAATTCTTTACACGGTGTGCTAGTGACCTAGTACGATATATATGGGGTCACTATCACACAATGTAACTAATTATATAGGGACATAACTCATGAACAGTAAAAGTGAAGCTACCAAAATGTGTACCTGGATAAGTAAAACTACAACAGGGGCAAATAAATGTACTCAAATTTTGGACATAAAAAAGATATATTGTAGCTTTAACAAGCTCATATAATTTTCCAGGGATAAAAACATAATAATATATAGATGTCTACATTTTTATTTATACTACACAAAAGTGTACTCTCAGTTATATAAAAAGTACAAAAAATAAATGTTATGAAAATTTACCAGTGAAGATATTTACTACATGTGAAATCAGCTGTATTTTGATATATACAGAATTATAATGAACATGGTAACTTATCATAAAACAATTATATTTTAAATGCAACAAAACATTACAACTATTGTTTGAACAATTGTTTGGAAATTTAAACAAAAAATTGCTTGTGTAATACAAGGAGATAATTGCAATTTTCCAAAACTTTGTCTGTTTCAACATAAAATATTTTTTAGAACAGACTACAGATACTCTAATATCTTGTCATATAAATTTGATTTGTAATCTAGGAAATGTGTCAAAAAGAGTAAATATATTGTCTCAAAAACGTATTGGAGAACCATCAACAGATTCTGTTTGAATTCTAAATTGTCTTTGTATAATACATATTATTATATAATGTTCTGTTTGAAAAAATAAGAAGTTCTATTCAAGCAGCATAGATCATTAAACTGAGCAGTGAAATACTATAATACATAATTAAGCAAATTGAAAAAAAGGTCTATAAAACAATCTAATGGAATGTAAAGTTGCCATTTAAATTGTGATAAAACAGATAAAATTGTCCCAGCTCTCTAGTATCTTTAGAATAAGATGTTGTTGGTACATGTTAGCACAATAATTACATGCAAGACATTAACAGCATTTGATGTGCTATGATTTTTTCTTTTTAGAGAATGTGTGAATTCCCTCTATTTTCTAAGTCTTAACATCTAGAAAATTATTTAGAAATATTAACATAGTCCACATTGTGAATGGCACACAAAACACAACTAAACAATTCAGTTTGTGAAATATTAATAAAAGAAAGACAATAATATATCACACTACAAATGTCTAAATCTAAGACAGTCTGAATTTAATACAGACTAATGCTTTAACGTCATATTTTTAGATTGCTGCCTTTTCCACCCTACACAGTGGGTTATTGTACACCATCTGTAGATCTACTCTGGGTCCTATTAATGTTCTGATATCCTGTATCTTATACTTTATCATGGTTGGTCTGAAATAATACATGGATATGAGTTAATTGTTAATTCAATATTTCTAAGTTAATCAATGCAAATAATCTATTTTGACAGGTATTTAACTTTTCACATATTCTTTGAAATTTACAGATATGATAGACATAATTTTTCTTAGGTAAAATGGGATTATTTCACGATCTTGGATAATATGTGACCAATCAAGATTTTTTCAAAATAAGCAAATATTCATTTTAACAAAATCATTTCTTTCAGTACAATCTTTTTCCCTCACAAATACAGAATTTTTATTTTATTGCATTGCACAGGGAGATAACATTGATAATAAATTTTCATAACAAAATAAACAGTAAATCTATCTATATTTTGTTACTGATCAGAAAAATATGTATGAAGATGACATTTTTCTTTATTTTCTAAAAGAATTTGGAGATGGTTATCTTCCCTTAGTTCATTTCAAAATGCTGACATCTAGTCATTGTCCTATTAACATAATAACACATTTCCATAACTCAAAATTACTCTAACGTATACCTTATAAAAGGAGTAGTGTTAAGTATCACTGATACCGTATGATTGGTATCAGATATTAAAACCTGAAAGCAAACTTATTATGGCGTTCATTATCACTGAACTAGTATATATATTTGTTTAGGGGCCAGTTGAAAGACACCTCCGGGTGCAGGAATTTTTCATTGCATTGAAGACCTGTTGGTGACCCTCTGCTGTTGTTTTTTATTTGGTCGGGTTGTTGTCTCTTTGACACATTCCCCATTTCCATTCTCAATTTTATTAACCATGTTGATCATGGCTAAAGTAAAGATCAGAGTGAATAATGTAATTTAACACTGTTTTAGTTTATAAAAATAAACCAAAATGGTGAAATATCGTTGAGAATTTTGTGCAATAATACAAAAGACAGTCATGAGGATATGGTGATGCTTTATTATGTATTATTCTGTAAATGATTACTGTAAATTCAGAAGTTATTGAATGCATTTA
Source organism: Mytilus galloprovincialis (assembly GCA_037788925.1). Lineage (NCBI taxonomy): Eukaryota > Metazoa > Mollusca > Bivalvia > Mytilida > Mytilidae > Mytilus > Mytilus galloprovincialis. The sequence continues at coordinate 121,385,059 of CM075330.1, read as the reverse complement.
TTATTACGATTTTTGTTATTTTAGACTACAATGCGATTTATTTTTTGCGATTTTGAGAAAAATCCTGTCTAATTCATATAAAAAATTGCATTAATGCAAATTTAAAATATTACGATTATAACCCTGTTGCAATTATTTTTGAATTTACAGTAGTTACCTCTCAAGAGAAAGTCCCCATGCTATAACAGATACATCTTCAGGTAAGCCCATTGGTAACAACATCTCTGGACGAAAGACACCAGAATTTCCAACTTCAACCCACTTCTTCAAGCCTAAAACATATGATAAAATACTGAATGATTTTAACAAATAAGTTCAATATGTAATATGACTGAAATCTTAGTAAAAGATCTTGTTTCTATTAGACAGTTGTTCAATTAATGTAGGTTAAACTAATGCAGTAAAAACATTCATTGTACACAGGTGTTCAGCTTTTCAAGTTCAGTTTAAGTTTAGACTAATTATGATGTAAGTATGCTTAGAAACAGGTGCAGTATTTGAACATCATTGGTCTGTCTATTTCATTTGGTGTGTCTGTTTCTTTTATTTATTGTGTCTGTCCCTTTAGTTATAACCAACCAAGTGCAATAACTCAAGAACAACAAATCCAAAACTTTAAAATAAACTGAATTCAAGGGATATGTAAATTAAGAATTTACAGGTCTTGAGTTTTTTCATAAAATTTCATGAGATAATTAAAGAAAAGAGAAAATGTATTTATTTTGCTCAAAAACATTCATGGCCCTAAGGCCTTTTTACAGTGTGCATACAACCTAATTCTTTAGCAATTCCCCTGTCTGTAGCAACGCTTGGATTTCAATTAATGTAATCCATGTTTAACTAGTAAAATATTGAGTCAGGGATTTCATTACCACAAATTATCTGAGAGCTTTACTAAATTTGTTCATAGATACAAAGATTTGGTTTTGAAGTTACTGGTGTACTTGTAGAATATAACATCCTACAAATTAGGAAGATGTACTTTATATAGTGTTTTTTTTTAGTTGTTTTTTTAACCTGCTTAGTGCCAATCTGAAGAGTTTAACTTCTTATCAACTGATTTTTTCAGTCTTTTCTATTGTTGTATTGCAACTTAACTACCACAATTAAGGCAGAAAGTGTGCTATCACAAACACATTAGATACAATATATATGATGTTTTTACAAACTAAAAGTAAAAGATCTAGGATATAAGCAATAATTTTGATTAAACTATCGAACAAGTTCTAAGGTCTATCAATTATTTAAAGAATAACCCTGCTTTTTGACAATGTATAATGGTTGACTCACCATCATGGAAGCTGAATATTTCCATACTTGGCTCTGTGTAAGGATTGTAAGTTGGTTTGAAGCGTAGTTTAGTAAGACCAAGCTTTTTGAAGAATTCATTAATAACTCCCATTAGATTTCCTAGTGTTAATCCTTTATCTGCTACCAATCCTTCGATTTGATGGAACTCTGCTAAATGTGTGGAGTCTGTTGTCTCATTCCTGAATACTCTATCTATTGAAAAGTACTTCACTGGTTTGAACTCTTTCTGAAATGTTCCAACACTTTTGTGTTAATATATTACTAATACTATTGACAAATTATGCTGAAACAATCTACATTGACATTTGAAGGCATGCAATATGTGTTCATGTTATTTTTTCTATTTGTCAAAGTGGAGGAAATAAGTTAGTTTATAGTAAATTATTTAAAGAGTACAGCCCTGAAATGATCAAAATGAGAGAATGTGACATTTAATTTAGTTTTGTATGGTTGACTGAACACCTATTTGTATAGCGTTTCTATTTCTGTGGGTTTCATGGGTATAGGAAATCCTTAATTTACATGTTAAATGAATTATGATTTGTTCTACAGGCTAATATGCAGACTTTGGGCAAAAAATTGAATCAAATATCCACAATTTTTTTTTTAATCCAGAGAAATTGGTATTCACGGGAAATAAATGAATCAACAGTAACAATTACCAACATGTTTAAGAATACATGAATTAAAACACTAAATCAGTATTTCTTAATATTTAAATCCAATTATGTATTTTCCATTAACATGAGCTATTATTCAATGATTTACATCTATCTCTATCCATAACCTACCTGTTGAGCTAATTCATACAGCATTCTAGCACTGACAGCTGTAGTATATACATATTTATAACCTACCTGTTGAGCTAATTCATACAGCATTCTAGCACTGACAGCTGTTGTATGAGTTCTTAGGATATTTTTTGTGGATTCCTCTATTTTCCAATCATATTTGTGCCTGTAGTAAAAAGAAAAATATCAGTGAGTCATTTTATATCTTTTATAAAATGATTTTAATTCCCAGATACAGTTTGTATAAAAGTTTAGCTGATAACTTGAGTAAATCCAACAAATATGTGATACAATATATATAGTAAAATAGTAAAACAAACCATACCCTTGAGATCCATATCCTCCTTGAGAATGTACTTTCTTCACACGTTGTAAATAGTCTTTTGGTATCATACTTATGTTAGCATCACTTGGTTCTGTAAATACATATTTTTATTTTGTACTAAGAGGAGTAATTCTACAACTACTGGAAAAATTTGTGTACAAATAAAGATATAATTTGAATTTTACGGATCATTGCTGGTATCAGAATTATAATTTGATCTGAAGCTATTGAAAGAATTTACCCTGTTTTTGATATGTTAAAGAAAGAAAGGACTCACACACTGGCCATTCATTGTTTAGGAAGGCATTGTTTTTTCTCAAGATACATCATTTTCCTTCTGCTTTAATGACAATCAAACTACTATTTCAAATAACACATAGTAACTGTACGTCATATCTATTGTGTCCCCTACTTTTCAATAGAAATAAATTATTTTTTAAATTACCTTTTCTTTTTAAATTTATTTCTAAAAAGTAAAATTGACTCAAACAATTTAAAGTTTTAAGTTTAAAAGAACGATCCATTTAAATATACAGTGAAACCTGGGTAAACCGAACCCAGATTAAACCGAATTTCAGTTTAAACCGAACAATTTTCAAAGTCCCACAAAATTTCCCTATCAATTAACGTTAATCTAACCTGAAAAAGCCGAACCCTGTCAACACCTAATTCCGAACGCTTTTTGAAGGCTCGTTAGTAAATTTATATTTAAAAATCGGTGCATTACGTTTGCGCGCATTACCATTACATTTGCGCGCAAAAATCGTTATGTTTGCGCGCAGCTTTTGATTACATTTGCGCACATTTTTTTGACAGGTAAACTCAGGTAAAATACAGGTAATAATATTTAATAATTTATTATTTTTTTCAAATATTTACAAGTATAAGTAAACCTTCCGTTAGTCTAAGTCACCTGCTCAACCACGAGGAGGAAGGAGGATTTTAAGAAGTATAAGTCCGTTTTATTATGCACAAACACTAAATCCTAGAAATATATACAGATACAAATGTTAAAATGTTAAAACATAGCTAATCTAAATCGTAAAAGTACTGATAATACATGACTTTACATGTCGGTACGTGACGAAAACTTGAAGCCAACTGCTTTTAGAAACGACAGTCTGTTAACTTCTTCATCCTGATATTTTTCTGAATTGCTCCATCAAATAATTTGTTTTCTCTTTTTCACTTCTGCACACTACTGCTGTTGTATCAAGCCCTCTTATTTTGATGTATGTGGTGGTCTGCATTGCGATTTCAAAGTCAATATGCACGATCCTTTTCAAAAATTAACAATTGAGTCATATTTATTATGAAAATAAAAAAAAATAGTCAGTTGTAATTTGATTTGATTTCTATTTATATTTGACCTGAGTTTACCTGTAAAATGAATGCGCGCAAATGTAATCAAAAGCTGCACGCAAACGTAAAACATTTTAATCCCCAAATGTAGTGCGCCCTTAAAAATTACCTGTCAAAATCAATCAATACCAATCAAAACACTAAAATATTATTAATTATTTGCATGATTTAATTAAACAAACACAGGATGGCAGAGTATCCCCGAGGGTATTTAAGGTTTAATTAACTTGTGAGTTGTTATTACAAACTAATTAGCATGTTTGTGTCCATTTATAAAGTGATTTTTTTTGTAAAGAAACGTTAAACTGGTCAGGGACCCCCATAGTCGATAATGACAAGAAAGGAACTTTCCCTCAGATTAATTAAATGCACGTTACTCAAATAATTACGGCCACAAAATCGTAGCTACCATTCTGTAGCTAAACTACTTAACTAAATAATAGTTTTAAAGCCTTTCACTGGATTATGAAGTCGTGCAACACAACAAGGTCAATGGATCTCGATATCTGGATTCCCTTTGGAGGCCCTATATATTTGATTTGAATGCTTCAGAAGACCCAGTTAGCTATTTAGCAATGATAAAGTCCAAGAATAAACTGAACCCCTGCTGTTGTTTCACTCTTATTGTGTGACAAAGTATCAATCAGCGGGGGTGACCAGTTTAGTTCGAGAACTAGTGTATACATTTTGTACAATGATGTTTCCGTTTCAACTACGGAATCGTCATTTAACAGTGACTGTGAATCTGAATTGGTTAGTGAATTAACGGATGAGAAAATAATTATAAAAAGCAAAATCGCTCCACGTCGGACATCTTATAACGACGAGCGTGATGGACGGATGGCGTTTGATTTATAAACAAAAATGTAGCAAAACGTCTATCTTCATCTTCTTATATTTTTACATTTATATCTAAATCAACACAAAAATAAACTGTCATCTGTTGTGTCACCTATTATTCCTTGTCAGTAAATACCAAAATTATTTTGGTGTCGACTTCCGTTTACCTCTACAATCCGAACACCTGTGAAAACTGAACAAAACGCAAAGTCCCGTGGGTGTTTTCGGTTTAGACAGGTTTCACTGTATATTTTTTTTTAAATTATTTGATCAAATTCAGTAATAAGAAAATAACCTGATATGAAGAAGGTGTCATGGGCGTCTCTGGCAGGATGTTGCTGAGGCTGGAAAAGTGCATCGAAATTCCAGAAACTACTTTCTGTGAAGTTATTTGTTGGCATCTCTGTGAACCTTGTAAAACAAAAAATCAATTATGGTCAGCCTCATAAACACTCAATTTCAATTGAGACATTGAAATCAAATATTCATGAAAAACAATTTTGAATGACAGACTGTAACTTCTTGTTAACTTTTAAACATTTGTTTGTCCATTTATCAGTAAAATACAGAAAAATGAAAACAAACAATTTCAAAATTTTGCTCTGGATACTGTATTTTGATCATAAACAGGCATTGGTCCAAATTCCATGAAGGTTTGACAAAGTAATTGATTGATGTCTTTAACGAAAAAAAATTTAACCACATACTGAACTTAATGTTGACACAGCCAATGACAGAAACACTCATCTCTATGTCTTGCTTTCTCTACATAAAATATACAGGCTTGACAAAAAGGAAGGTGAGAAATGTATAGACTTATTCTTACAATACTTACCCCATCTCTAAGAAGATTTGTCTGTATTCTGTCCTCACTTTTAGCAATGGATGGAGATGACCAGCATCTGGTGGTATACCTAAAGCATCCATATCATATGACTTGAAATTCTTCTCTCTCCATGTACCACTGTAAAATAATATCAAGTTAAACATAAAATCAAGTGTATATCAGAAAACAAGAGAGACCTTATGTGTTATAATTACAAACGATTCTTATAGAGATAATGTCAAGGTCATTAAAAAGTATAAAGAAACAGTATTTTAATATTAAAAGTTAGATAAAATATATCATGTATAAAATTATTGGAAGTACATTTTTTTTTATTTATAAAGATGAATTAATGAGGTTATTACTTAGGGGACAAACAGTGATCTATTTACTGGGTAACTCCTTTGAGAATACCATGATGTGTTCTGGTGACATAATTGGCTGTTTAATAAATTAGAATTACTCAATGAGTTTGGTAGATATTTTTTATTTCAGGGCCTTTTATAGCTGACTATGCAGTATGGGCTTTGCACATTGATGAAGGCCGCACAGTGACCTAAAGCTGTTAATTTTTGTATCATTTTGGTCTCTTGTAGAGAGTTGTCACATTGGCATTCATACCACATCTTTTTTTTTATATGTTTGAGCCTTGGTTTTATGTCTTACTTAGCAATCATCTCTGGTGTTAGCTCTGTTTCTTTTCTCTCTATATCTAGTGTAAACATCTCTCCTTTGCTAACTTTATAAACTGTCATTTTCCTGAAAAGTAACAAAGTTGTATAATGAACTGTATTTATTTTTATGAAGTTGGATATTATATGGTATATCTTTCAAAATCGCTTAAAAACTTATTAATAGTTCAAAAAAAGATGAACTGCATATAAAAAATCTCTGAATCTAATGTTTTAAAGAAAAGCTCAAAACTTAAAAATTTATCAATATTCCATCTGTTGTACCTGTTTCTCTCAACTTTTAGTGGTGTAAATTTTTAGATAAGGACTAAATACTAGGCCCTTATTTAAGTCTGTAAGAACTGTACAGGAATATTCCTTTTTTATTTTTTATCACTCATATCCAATGTAATACTATATTTTTACAAATGATTTGATGATGATATGATTAGAGATGTATGTAACCTCACCCTTCGTTGATGAGCTTTCTTTTCTTGCATTCTGTTCTTTGGTCATCAGATAGATCATTGATGTTTCCTGTCTGTACTTTCTTCAACATACTTTGTATTTTATCATCTATTCTATCAATCTTCAACAGAAATTTATTAATAATAACATAGCTTTTTTTTAAGGGAAACTCAATTTTGTATTTTTCATTTTCACTTTATAATTTCATTATTTTAAGAAAAAATTAAGACCTTATATTTATCTTATATATATGTAGGACTCTAAAGTGCGATGGGGACGCTAAAGTATGATGGTCACGCTAAAGTGCGATGGTCTACGCTAAAGTCTGATGCCTCCATACGCTAAAGTGCGATGGTCTGCGAAAGTATAGATGTACGAAACGTAGTTGGATTATGACGTTAACAGTCGTTTGTAATACAAACCAAAAATGAACGGAAGATGAAATAAATATTGGAAGCGAACAGATGCATATTAATGTTTACTTTGTCGTTAAAACATTGTTGATTTTATTGAAGAGTATAAACGTCAGTAAAATAAAGGTACACTTTTTCAAGCGTAAATCATAAAGTGTCCATTAAAACATCAGTGTGTACATTGTAGTAAAACATAACATGTAATAATACTCGCTACAAAAAAGAGGAAAGCTTGAACAACAACCCCTTTCTCTCGCATTTAAATTAAAGCTGGTACAAATAAATTTTATTTATTCCGACAATGACCGAATTTTGTATTTATAACTGACAACTGTAAGGGGATGTATTTACATAAATAGGCTGTGTAAACGGCAAGCTACATTAATTATCCAAAACACCCCTTGTCCTGATAAATATTTGCCACTGGACGTTAAGCAACCAACAATCAATCCAATATACCTGAATCTTTAAAAATGCATTTTCAGGAAAAATAGTATTTTGTGACACCTAACAAGTGTGGACACAGATGAGTGTGGATAGTATGTTTGGATGTTTGACAGTGTCTAATGACAATAAATTTAAAGTTCTATGTTTTTCCTATATGGTGTTAATAACTGTGTTGCACGGTGACAACCGATCTGAGCATTAGGAGTGTTATTTATTTGATATTTTTTTATGTTCAATACAGACATGGGGAGACAGTAATTACATTAGTTACCAAATGATTATGATAGAACATGTTCTACATCTTTGGTTTTGGATACGTTTTGTAGCTGGGAGAGCAATTGTTAATTTCTGTGTCGATTTGGTCTCTTGTGGAGAATTGTCTCATTGGCAATCATACCTCATCTTTTTTTATATGTATTTGCTTACTATTGGTATGGTTCTATTTACATTACTTTGTGGTGGATCGTCAGTATCATTAGTAGTTTTTTTTGTTAAAATGTCAAATTTCTTCCTCAGATTAGAATACATTTATTGGTTTTAAGTAATGACAATGGCTTATGTCTGACATGATTATTGGGGCTTAATAAGATAGGAAGTAAACCTCTGTGCTGATTTATATCAATTCTTTATATCTCCTCCAAAGCTGGTCGAAGCAAAGACAAATTTTGACCAATATAAAAATGATTTCACCAAAAGAACCTTTGTGAGCATGCTTCAAAGACTCATAACTGCTCCAAAAGTAATCTGATCGAATTTGAAGCATGTCAAGCAGATATCATCAACATCTACTTAATAAGTCTTAATATGTCTAAATACCTAAAAAGCTATTTAGTACTCAAAAGGTATTGCAAAATTATTCCTTTTCATTTTTTGTTTTGTTATATGGATACAAATATAAGTGATACATGTACCAATACAGTATTTGTTGTGGTATGCAAATGTAGTAATTAACATTTACTGTAACAATGTTAATTCACACAAATTAAGAAATAACAAATGAATGGGACAGATACTCCACAGCTTTATACGACTGCAGAAGTGGAAACCTGAACGGTTGGGGCTAGTATGGACACAACATTCAAGCTGGATACAGCTCTGAATTTAGATTGTGGTTAAATAGTTGACACAACATAGGTTTCTGACACAGATTGAATGTGGTCTATTAAAAAACTTCAACTTAAAAATTTTATTTGTGACACCTAAATAACCTTTTTTAATAGTAATTATTACTAGGTCAGTCTTCTAAATTTAGAAACAGTCACATAAGACTACCGTTAAAGTAAAAGCCTATCGCATTATATGTTATATCATAGCAAACTAGATTTTGTACAAACTTTTAAGACTTGTTTTTAACATAAGTGCCCTTGAACCCTTCTCTTTTGTTCCATCGCACTTTAGCGTGCTATACCATCGCACTTTAGCAAACAAACAACCATCGTACTTTAGCATAGATCATCGCACTTTAGCGTGACCATCACACTTTAGAGTACAATCGCACTTTAGAGTCCTACATATATATATCAAAGCGTGAATCTTTGAATATTTTACAAAAGACTTTGGAAGTAAACTTAAGAAATTTGTATATTTTATCTTTTCCAACTGAGTAATTGAAATAAGCAGTTCAACGAAGAAGTATGTCACTTATCCTGTCTTCCTTTGCCTGAATATAACCTAACAAATTAGATTTTACCAGGTTTGTACCTACATGAGCAACACAACAGATGTGGAGCAGGATATAGCTCTTCATCTTTCATATAAGCTTTGGATTTCAAATATTTTGGCTACGAGCATCACTGAAGACATGTATTGTCGAAATGCGCATCTGATGCAGGAAAATTGGTACCGTTAATGTTATTACCCTTCCGAAGTACCTGAGAAAACTTCTGTTATTTGGTGGGATACATATTACTCAGTCTTTAGTTTTCTATGTTGTGTTTTGTGTAATATTGTTTGTCTGTTTGTCTTTTTCTTTTTTTAATGGCATTATCAGTTTGACTGTCCCTTTTGTATCTTTCATCTGTCTTTTATGTATGTTTTGTAATTGTAACTTACCTTTCTATACACCTTTTGGTTATTCATTTCTATCCATTTCTCTTGCATTGCCTTACTGAAACCAATTTCACCATATTGAGGAACAGATTTCTGTAATAAAATTTTATACAATATATTATCATGATTATTTCATCCAGTGTATAGAAATATGTTCTATACTTGAATCATTTATTTGTTAAAGTTAGGTGCAAGCCATTTACAAAGTAAGAACAAAACAAGGGCATTGAACAATCATAACATTCCTTAACAATCTTTAAAAAAAAATCAAGACCTTCACATGACCAAAAATAGAGCATTGCGTTAATAACGTTATAAGACTTGTACACAATGATACATATAAACTCTAATAAAAAATAAATTCAATTTTCTCCATGGTTAAGTATTGGATATAGTTTGATGAACAAATCAACATTAACTGCACAAAGATGCCTGAAAGACAACCAACTCAAGGGGAGGGGTTACTTTGGTCCTTTTGTGGTAGGGGTGAGCAACTAAAACATCCAGTACCCCATCCTTTTTATATATCATATAAATTTTGAATATCAAACATACATACCCTATATGTTATAAACTATTTGATATAATTGTTTAAATATATTAACATACCAGTAGGTCCTCTCTAGTCATACCCTGTTGTGGTACAGCATTATATACCCTGGCCTCGTGACTTCCATACTTAGCTACAACGTCTCCTTCATCAGTTAACTGCCATCTTGTTGTAGTTGAAGGTTCTGCATTTATTATCTGAAACAAAATTTAAACTGTGGAGTTACACACTATTTATGTTTATTCATAAGTATATCCAAGGTTAAGCAAAAAGAGTATTATTTTCTAAATTAATTTTCAAAGGGAAGACAAAGCTAGACAGAGTGGATAGTGACTGGACACACATGTATTTTTTTTAAATATAAAACAATGACAGGAAATTCTATGGTTGTATCACAAAAAGATTTAATTGTGGGGGTTAACTGCATACCCTTAGTTATCTCTAGATTACAAATTTATTCATGACCATAGTTATCACTAGATTACCTTTTTATTCATGAAATCATCATGACAAATTCATCGAAATCAATAGAACAATGTTTCTTTAGTGTCAAGAACATCCAAATAAAAAACCAGACCAGAAACAAGTTTTACAGATAAAAAACAACATGAGAAAGATAAATTTGCAGTCGTAAGAAAAATATCTACAACTCTACAGGAATGATGAAACAAGTACTATATATACCATGGTTCTTACGAGTTAAAATATTTAAACAAATGAAATTTAAGGATGAGTTTGTTTAAATATGTTAATGAGTAAGACACATGGTATATAAAATTTGTAATATAAATAAAATGATTGACAGCTTGAAGACCTTGAATTAATATTGGAAATTGATCACATTACAGTCTTATCCAATGAAATGGAAGCTTGCGCAAGTCACTTTTGCACCTCGTGTATGATCTTCTGTGTATTTCATTTAATACCAGCCCAAGAATTTGCAGAAAGTAAAGAAAATGGGGGATTTTTTATTTTCGCACCCTGTGTATGATCGTATGTGCCAGTAATTTTATTATGTCATCAGAAATTAAACAAAAATGTTAAATTCCAGCCACAAGGGTTAAAATAATTATTCTAATGACGGTAAGAATTGGTTTTTTTTGTTGGTTTTCAATGTATCATACAAATTAATTATATTTTACAGGTTGTTCATCTCATTGAAAATTAAAATGCATATTCATACATTTAAAGTTTTCGAACAAACTGCTTTTCTTCCGTTAAAAAAATAATTAATTCGATTATTAGATTATAATTATTTATTATAACACAATTTTAATGACAAAACACTTAACAGTGGCTGATCCAGGGAGTGTAGATGGCGTATGTCCTATTTGAACGCAAAAAGAATCATGTTTTTTCACAAATTTTTGTAGCCGATATTTATTCCTTTTTCTAAAGTTACCCTCCTTTTTATAATCAATTTAATTTACAAGTATTACATTTCATTTTTTACAGAACTGAAAGAAGAAACTTTAGTAATTTTTTTGTTCCAAAATTAAAGGAACTCGTAACAATCCTTTATAGTTTGAAAAAGGTGTCTTAAGATGTGGCACACATGATTTATTGCTTTTTGTTATAAAATGAAAACAAATGAAGATCTTGACCTTTTACGTTTTTCAGTTACAGGTATTTCAGAGGCAAATACCTTACAGGTATTTCAGAGGCAAATACCTTTAAAAAAAGAAGGGTGGAGCTTCACCCATGGAATAACATGAAAATGAATATGTTGTACCTTAGCTATGCTCCGCCTTCTTTCCTTCAGATTCTAGTTGAGTTGCATATTTAATTAGAAAAGTATGGTATAACATCAAATTGCAGATAATATACCATGGTTTTCCCTAAACACAATTTTTAAGCAAATTATTTCATTAAAACATCAAAGGAAAAATCCAATTTATGTTACAAGTCTTGTTATACGCTGGTATAATTACCTTTGTCAGCCATTCAGTGACAGGAGTTTAAAAGTATCTGAATTAATACCCTCTTTATCCCATAAATAAAACCAGAGTTATCTCCCATATGGGTAGGTTTATAAATTTTTACATTCTATTTAACTAACTACAGTAACTGGCCAAAAGTCTTCGTCACCTGCATTTTATTGCTATATATTCATATAAAAATACATTTTTTCAAAAAAATATTTTGAGGGCATTAATTACAGAAGCCGATAAGGGCCATTCAAAAAAAATAGTTATGTTGTAATTATGACATAGCATGTCGTAATTTCACCATAACGTCGTTATAACGACATCGCTATGTCGTAATTTCGACATAACATGTCGTTAAACGACATCACTATGTCGTAATTTCGACATAACATGTCGTAATTACGACATCACTTTGTCGTTTAACGACATAGCTTTGTCGTTATAACGACATAGCTTTGTCGTAATAACGACATCGCTATATTTATAAAATAATATGTATTATGACTGCCAATAGACTAAATGACACAGAAATTAACAATTATAGATCATCATAATGCCCTTAATAATTAGAAAAGCCCCCGCATAGTCAGCTATAAAAGAGGGAGGAAAGATACCAGAGGGAGAGTCCAAGAAATGCTGTGTGGCAGACAGTGTTATTAATTGATTATTAGCTCCCTTGGTTAAACTCCAAATTTCATATTTAATGTATTTCATTGTTAAATAATTTACATGAAGCTTAATAAATATATATTTGTTAATTGCATAGCTTTTGCTATTTGAATTCATTGGTTAAAGATATTTATTTGTATGGTAGAGTTTAATATTTGCATCGTCGCAAAATCTTTGGTTACCTTCTTTAGTTACCTTCTGCGATAAACTATATTCTATAGATCCCAGTTTAGATTATTAGTCAACCGACTGTGCAAGAACTGAAGAGCCTAAAAAGCTTGTTACAAACTCCTACTTGATGTAAGATATATAAGTGATATTAATAAGATTACCATTCAATCCAACCAAGGCAAGCTAAGCTTTCCACCCCCCTTCAGATTAGCGTATACTACTTGCCTTCTTATAATAAGGATGAATTGAAGAATTGATTGCTCTATTTCTACTTTCAGACGTTGGGCACGATGTTCCTACAACACGACGTTACTCTTTTTTTTTTAAATGCGGCGTCGAAGACGGTTTTTAACTTAGATTAATTTTTGCAAGTTATATTTGGTTTTTTATATGTTGGTTGATTCTGGTTCTGTTCGCTTTGTGATGTCATTTTATCATAAATTACCTCAAGCTGCGGAAATCGATTTAATATTGTTTACCCTTTAAGTTATTTCAACTAAAAATGCAGTACTGTCGCAAGTAACGTAGGGAGGGAAATGGGAAAATTTACGGTTTTCCATAAATATTTCTTTTTTTAGATGTACAAAACTTTTATTATAGGATGTTTAACTTTCAAGGTGCATATCATCTGTCATTGTAAAATTTCTTTATCTTAATTTAACCCCAATGTCATTGTAAAATTTCTTTATCTTAATTTAACCCCAATATAAATATATCCTTGGTTAAATTTGAATAGAATTGTATGTCCCCGGGCACATTATGTGTTGAAATACACCCCTTCATTTACTTGAACTTTGGCTTGAGAATTATTTCCCAAGTCATCTATAGTTGCTTGCTTAAATTGTTTAACTTCCGATATACATTTTAAAATATAATAATCTACTCCTGGATCGTCCGTGAAAATGGCTAATATAATCCTGGGTTTTTATTAATTCGATGAAACAGTTTTCGTCGCTGTTTGGAATTCGTCTTTCAATAACCTCATTTCATGCACAAGTTGATATTGACGAAAGTTCCGGCTTCGCTATTACAGGAATTTCTTTCATCACGACAGTTTTAACATGAATAGCAGGACAAATCGCTAAGTACAACATTCCGTGAACTGGTATTAAGTCTTTTAATATTGGTAATTGCACCTTACATATATATATATCTATATTCTCGTAAACAAAAGTACAATGGTACAGAGACATATACAAATAAATTAACACAGTATAAATTTTAAATACAAATGTAAAATAGAGACATGAAGTAATAATCCAGGAGATTCTAGGCATTTAATAATAATTCTTATAAACTTGCACAGATTGTTTAGTTCAGACGGGTTGCTACTATTCATAAGACCTTGAAATTTAAAAATATTTGGTCTGTTTATAAAATGATTCTTTAGTAGCAATTGTCTACTATCGTCTATTGCCGAGCATTATAAAATGTAATGGAACTCGTCGCCAATATCATTACTGCACAAAGTACAAATACAATTTTCTCTCTGAATGTTTTGCCATCTACCAATTTCTATAGGAAGTTTTGTGTTCAAAGTTCTAAATATACAAAAAGAAGCAATGTTTTTGTCATCTAAAATATCAAAGTAAGTTTTGAAATTTAAACTATTTTTGAATAACTTATAATTTAGAGCTTTTGCAGAATTCTGTACAGTAGCATAATATGTCTGTCTGAACTGGTCAGTTAATCTTAATTTAACAGTATCATGCAACCAGTTTTAAAATATTTAGTGTTCCATATATTTGATAGTCTACAATTATCAAGCACAGATTTTACATTCTTGAACCAAGCTGAATTTCCTTTATAACTACGAGTAACAAGATTGTATAGAATAACAGGAAGTTTCTTATCTTCTCCAGTTACAAGCTTTTCCCAATAGTTAATAGTATGTAATTTAATAAAAATATCCAGTGGGAATCGGCTAAGTTCCCCATTTATCACAAGAGTGCACATGCTGAAAAGTCTCGCCTTCTTTACTAATCATTGATATTATGTTGATAGTCCTAAGTATAAAGCTTTATTAAAAACTGTCACATAAACTTAACATTAACCAAGATAACTAAACAAAGACCAATGAACCATGAAAATGAGGTCAAGGTCAGGTGAACCATGCCAGGCAGACATGTACAGCTAACAATGCTTCCATACAACAAATATAGTTGACCTATTACTTATAGTTTAAGAAAAATAGACCAAAACACAAAAACTTAACACTGAGCAATGAACCGTGAAAATGAGGTCGAGGTCAAATAAAACCTGCGCGACTGACATATAGATCATACAATATTTCCATACACCAAATATAGTTGACCTATGGCATACAGTATTAGATAAAAAGACCAAAACTCAAAAACTTAAACTTTGACCACTCAACCATGAAAATGAGGTCAAGGTCAGATGACATCTGCCCGCTAGACATGTACACCTTACAATCATTCCATACAACAAATATAGTAGATCTATTGCATAAAGTATGAGAAAAACAGAACTAAACACAAAAACTTAACTATAACCACTGAACCATGAAAATGAGGTCAAGGTCAGATGACACCTGCCAGTTGGACATGTACACCTTACAGTCCTTCCATACACCGAATATACTAGCCCTATTGCTTATAGTATCTGAGATATGGACTTGACCACCAAAATCTAACCTTGTTCACTGATCCATGAAATGAGGTCGGGGTCAAGTGAAAACTGTCTGAGGGGCATGAGGACCTTGCAAGGTACGAACATACCAAATATAATTATCCTATTACTTATGATAAGACAGAATTCAACATTACAAAAAATCTGAACTTTTTTTTCAAGTGGTCACTGAACCATGAAAATGAGGTCAAGAACATTTGACATGTGACTGACGGAAACTTCGTAACATGAGCCATCTATATACAAAGTATGAAGCATCCAGGTCTTCCACCTTCTAAAATATAAAGCCTTTAAAAAGTTAGCTAACGCCGCCGCCGCCGCAGCCGTAGCCGCCGCCGTAGCATCACTATCCCTATATCGAGCTTTCTGCAACAAAAGTTGCAGGCTCGACAATAAAATCAGGAGTTGACTTTTTAAGATTAAGCAGTAATTTACAAAATTTTAGATGAACACGTTCTATAATAGAGGTGTTGCCCATTCCCCAGACTTCACACCTGTATAATAATATAGGCTTAACTACTTTCTCAAATAATTCTAGCTGACTTTTAATATCTAAATTATGTAATCTCCCCAGTGGTGACGACTTTAAATGATCTATTTCGGAGTACTTCCGCAACATAAATTTTAATTCGCATTTTACATTTAGAGGACTGTCTTGGTGTCTCCAATTTGTCTTTGCAAAAGTTGGACGAAGTTCATGTAATGAGATTTTTTTTCCATTTCACCATTCTTTTAAATAAATCGTTAAAAGCCATAAATGATAAATAAAAATTGCAAAATTTAACCTGTGTCGAACCTATGACGCTATGTCCCCGGTCGGAGTCTATAGCAACATGCACTAATTTTTTTTTTCCGGCAGTAATAATCAACCTCTTTTTCCAAATTTCATTTTCGATTTGTTTTAATTATCATGAACATTTAATTGAAACTGTAGCACATGTAACGTCGGAAATTAGCGTCTTTCAGATTTTAGGCTTTTTCAGACGTTTGGACAATGGACAGCTTGGCTTGTCTTGGTTGGATTGAATGTCGGTCCTCAATTATTCACTTATGAATATTACATGATATGCAAGGATTAAAGGACCTTAACTGGCTATACAGGTTTTTTTGGGGTGTTTTTTTTACTAGCTATACAGCCTTTGCAACGTCAGTAACTCTATTTATCTAAACGAGAATCTATAGAATAAAAATGTTTATCACAGAAGGTAACCAAAGATTTTGCGACGATGCAAATATCAAACTTTACAATACAAATAAATATCTTTAACCAATGAATTCAAATAGCAAAAACTTTGTAATTAACAAATATATATTTATTAAGCTTCATGTAAATTATTTAACAATGAAATACATTAAATATGAAATTTGGATTTTAACCAAGGGAGCTGATAATTAATTAATCACACTGTCTGCCACACAGCATTTCGGGGACTCTTACTTTGGTATCTTTTGTCCCTCTTTTATAGCTGACTATGTGGGGGCTTTTCTAATTATTGAGGGCATTATGATGACCTATAGTTGTTAATTTCTGTTTCATTTAGTCCCTTGGAAATCAAAATACATATTCTTTTATATATATGAAGATGTTGTTATTACGACATAGAGATGTCGTTTTAACGACATGTTATGTCGAAATTACGACAAAGCAATGTCGTTATAACGACATGTTATGTCGAAATTACGACATGCTATGTTGTAATTACGACATATTTTTTTTTCTTGAATGGCCCTTATCGGCTTCAGTAATTAATAGTTGGATTTTGATCAACAAGGCCTTAAAAGACATAGAATTGTCTAAAAGAATGTTTATATATTTGGTAATAGTTTTATCTTTTGGTGTTTTGTTTTCTCTCAATGTGAACACATACAATAATTTTTGGTAATTTAATTTGGTTGAATATATAGCGAATTTCTGAACAAAAAAAAATATTTGTGTTTATCTTGTGAAAAAATGAAAATGATCCACAAAAAAAATATAACCAAAATAACAAATAAACCTGTGACAATTCTGCTTCTATTGGTACCAAGTTGCTCAAAATTAAACCAAAAATACCCCCAAAATATTTTTTGAAAAAAAGTTTTATATACAATATATAGCGAAAAATCTCAAGTGACCAATACTTTTGGCCACACTCTGTATGTTCAATTGTCACCAACTTTCTATTATATTTCCTTAAATATATCATTTAATAATGATGCTAGGGACACTAAGTAAAGGATATTGAAGATTAAATAATAGAAGTCATTAGTGTATTTGATTAAAATAAAATCAGAGCATGCCATTGTTTTAGGCCTACAACATATGCATACTTTCTTAAGAGATGAATGGTCTCTTATATCAAACCTTAGCATTTTCCCCCCACAATTTGATAATGAAAACAAATTTTAATTGCAATATTGTAGAATATGTTACAAATTATAAGATGTATATAAATTTTCCAACTTTCTTCTATGAAACACTTTTTCCTTAAAATTTTTGTAATATAAAGGATAAAAAAAAGATATTGTTAAATATGCAAACTCTGTTTAAGAACTTTAATAACATGTCATATATTTTTCTACAAAATTACCCTTTATAACTAATATTGTATTTCTTAAAAGTTTGAAATTCATTTTAATTGAATGACATTCCATGCACAAAAGTTCTTTGTATTTGAACAATATTGCATGGATATATATATTTAGAACAATTTGCCAAAAAAATCATTTTAATTGAATGACATTTCTTGCACTAAAATTCTTTGTATTTGAAATGTATTGCATGGATATATATTTAGAATAATTTACCTATTGACAAGTATAATCAATATCCTGGATTTTTTGTTCTATAAATAGAACTCTAGAAGTTTTAAATTTCTTAAAAACGTGACATAAGAGGAAAGCTTCAATCTTTTGTTTGAACATTTAAATTAAAATCAATACAATTCAAAATCAGACGACTTGATAAATTACATAACAACTATGAATACAAAGATATACTCTTTTGAGACAGTTTACGAAGGCAATAGAAGTTTTTTTGATTTTTTTTTTTACTAAATCCTTCATTAGATTATGATTCATTTTTTCAATAAAAAATGGAAACTGATTTTAGTTATACATGTACTTGACAGTGGAAATCTAATCTCTAGTAAATTCTGAAATTATTGCACAATGTATTGCAATTTTGCAAAATTGACAAAAATGTGAGTTTCAATTATTGTGATATTCTCCTGGTTGTAATATTTGCAATAATAAAAACTTCAAAATAATTTCAGAATTTACAGTATTTGATATTGGGATTTCAGCTGTTTATTAAAATTGACGTAATTATTTACAATTAGAAATATCTGGTTGCACTTGCACTTTAAAAACACAAGATTTGTAAAAACAGTGCTCTTGAAAAAAACAGCAATTCAGTGATATATAGAGTTTTCTATCGTTAAGAGATTTACAGAATGAAAAACTAGAGGCTCTTAAGAGCCTGTGTCGCTCTCTTTGGTCTATTTGCATATTAAACAAAGGACACAGATGGATTCATGACAAAATTGTGTTTTGGTGATGGCAATGCATTTGTAGATCTTACTTTACTGAAACATTCTTGCTACTTACAATTTTCTCTATCTATTATGAACTTGGCCTTTTAGTTACAGAGGAAAATATTTTGTAAAAAATTTACCAAAATTTACCATATTAATGAAAATTGTAAAAAAAATGACTATAAAGGGCAATAATTCCTTAAGGGGTCAACTGACCATTTTTGTAATTCAGACTTATTAGTAGATCTTACTTTGCTGAACATTATTGCTGTTGACAGCTTATCTCTATCTATAATAGTATTCAAGATAAAATAACCCAAAATGGCAAAACTTCCTTAAAAATTACCAATTAGGGGGTAGCAACCCAACAACCAGTTGTCCAATTCATCTGAAAATTTCAGGAAAGATACATATTGACTTGATAAACAATATGACCACTTTGTCAGATTTGGTCTAAATGCTTTGGTTTCATAGTTATGAGTCAAAATCTACATTTTCCCCCATGTTCTATTTTTAGCCATGGCGGCTATCTTGGTTGGTTGGCTGGGTAACTGGACACATTATCTAAACTAGATACCCCAATAATGATTGCGGCCAAGTTTGGTTAATTTTGGCCCAGTAGTTAAAGAGGAGAAGATTATTGTAAAAGTTAACGACAACTAACACTGACAAAGACGGATGCCAAGTGATGAGAAAAGCTCACTTGGCCCTTTGGGCCAGGTGAGCTAAAAAAACTGGGAATATTTTAGCTTTATATTCTGGTGTGTAACATATAATTAATCACCACATTATACACAGGAAAATATTCTTTTAAATATTCTCAGTGGTTACAAAAATACATTACTGGATTATTTTATGAAGTATCAAAATAGAAAAAAAGATATTTCAGTCACTTTTAGATTAAGTTTTAATTTTAATTTCATCTCTCTATTCCTCTCATTCTAATAATTGATCAAGTTAGATACTCTTTTTCTTGTCATGATAAAAATATCAAGTATAAATGATGATGCAACTTTGAGAAAATTATCTTACCAAAAAAACTTGCATACTTTGTATATTTTACCTTATAAAGAGTCTGTAAACTTTTGATAGCTCCAACAATTTTTTGATGATCTTCTTGCCATTCTCTAGCTAGATCTTCAGAGTTAACAATATTTTTCTCTTGCAGAGCTAACAACAACCTGCCTTGTAGGTCTGCCATGTTCTTCTGATTGCCTCACTTCAATTTTCAGATAAGTTCAATTCTAAGTATTTTGGGATTCCTTCTTTCACTTTAGAAAACCACATGTATGACTAAAAATAACTTTATGAAATCAATAGTATGATGCAATATTTTTTTCAAATATTACTTCCTCTTTTGTTGGTTTTAAAAAGATATAAAATGACTTAAAATTTATCTGTGACCAATTTTTTCCCCACTATATGTCACTTTTACTTTTGATGAGATAACTTTTTACGTTTAAATGTTTGTGTTTTGCACTTTCTCTATTTGTCCCTTTTTTTCAGAAAGTCTTCAGTTCCTGGAATTAATGAATAAATAAAGGGGTTGAATTCTTCATTTACATGTAAGATTGAGATTTTTGAAATCAGTTACCTGTTTTTGTTGTCGTCATGATTATTCAGAGTTTAAACACTCAAATGCTTATTTATACATGAACTATGATGTTTAAACTGTAAAAGTTGCACAGTTGCAAAAAAATAGGTCAGGTAAGTCTTTCTAGAGCAAGAACTGGTTAAAGAGGCCAATTGATGTTTTAACCTGTCAAATTATTTGTTGAATATTTTTACTATCAAAAGATTTTTTTTTCCCAAAAAATTTTAAAAAGGGTGAAGAGCCTGATCACTCTACCATTTTGATATTTATTTTTTCCTTCAATGCAACAAGTTGTATAGTATAGATTAAATCAATTTTACTCCTATTATGGGTCAATTGACAGCTTTGTCAAAGTTGACTTGATATATAGAATATCTTATTTTGCTAAACACTTTTGCATATATAGCAATATCTAATCTATTGAAGTTTCTACTAAACAAGAATGTGTCCATAGTACACAGATGCCCCACTCGCACTTTCATTTTCTATGTTCAGGGGACCATAAAAGCTCGGCAAAGATACCAAAGGGACAGTCAAACTCATAGATTGAAAACAAACTGACATCACCATGGCTTGAAATCAAAAAGACACAGACAAATAATAGTACACAAGACGCAACAAAATGCAGCAACATAGTAAACTAAAAACTAAGCAACACAAACCATGGGGGTGATCTCCAGTGTTCCGGAAGGGTAAGCTGATTTTGCTCCACATGTGGCACCCGTCGTGTTGCTCATGTTATTACAAATCCTGTAGGTCACATTCGTGAAAAGGGAAGGGGATTGTAGTTACGACATAAGGAACATATCCGATATCATCTGTGAAACATTTATTCCATAACAGTTAACAAACTTGTGATGGCGTCCGTAAAATTTACAAAGGGATGATTTCAACTTCACCATTTGGAACTCTTGGTTTGATTACTTTCTTGAGAGCAGCAACCCTCTATCAAGGAAAACATGATAGGAAATACATGGCCGGGAATATCATAACAATTGGAAATGTTGCTACATAGAAATGGAAAGTTCACAATTGGGAAGCTGTAATCATAAACTTTAACAGAAGCGTGACAGACAGATAAACGAATGGATGGTCAAAAGAACACAGAGGAACATATGAACAGACTAAAAATAAAATGCCCCTAAGTGGGGCATCATAATACCACTCAATGAGTAAATTATGTCTTGAAAAAGATTGAAATTTCCATCGCAATAAAACCAAATTGGCTGATTTTTCTTGTTTTTCTAATTTTGCAGGAGATAGACACTGACATTTTATCAATAGACCACTTGCCAATTACAGATTTGATTTTTTTATTACACACTTTTTAAACAGATTGCTTCCCTATGTCAATCCTAGACTGGTTCTATACCAGACAAAACATTTCACCCTATGTGTCATTTTATGCAAGAGCTACAGATCAAATCCCCTGATTCAATTTTTAAAGTAGATACCATAAGGAACATTCACTTAAAAGTTTGGTAACATTAGGCCCAGTAGTTCCAAAAAATATATATATATTTTTTAAAGTTTACAACAAAATGAGTTTAATAGATCTTTGAATGGATATAACTCCTATAAGGGGTCATTTGACAATTTCTGCCAAGCTGACAAATTAAAAGATCCTATTATTATGGACTTTAAACGGTTTAAAATTTCTTGCAGACTGTTATGGTTTTTCAAGAAAATACTTCTGCCAAGCTAACAAATTCAAAGATCCTATTATTATGGACTTTAATCGGTTTAAAATTTCTTGCAGACTGTTATGGTTTTTCAAGAAAATACTTATAACTTTATAATTTGTAATTTGATATTTTAGGGGCATTAACTCCATAAAAGTTGATTGAATTTTCTGAATTTTAGGAAATATACCTTGAACTGCAGATATTACTTGATTTATTTCACTCGACTGGGCGGAGTTTAAACAATTCGCTCATCATTGACCAGTCCATCTACTGATAGGTGTTTTGGGATAAACTCATCAATGAAGTGTCCAGTTATGGTCATTGTTAATTCGTTTGGTGACGCTGATAGGTGATTAGACATCAGTGATAATTATAATGACAATCATCCTTATCACACACATCTTCAAATAGACTGTCCTTATGTTAATTAAAATGTAAGCTCCACCCGATCAGTTGAAATAATATTGGTAATAAATTCCTGGTCAAATTTGCTCTAACTGCTTTTGTTTTTGTCATTTTGACAAAAACTTACATTTCAGATGAAATAACTCCTAAATGAAATGTCCAATTTTTTCTGACAATTCAACAAAGGATATACCTGGACCTCATGATAATTTTTATTCTGTAAGATTTGTTTTAACTGTTTTAGTTTTTTATATATATGCCAAAAACTGTATTTCCCGATTGTTTCATGACAGTGGCCATGTTTGGTGATTGATCAAATGACAACGACACTGACGAAGACAACGTGATACCAATTTACAACCAAATTTTTTTTTATTTTTGCGGTCGTATAAAAAGCTGTATAAAGTAACAAGAAACATCACAAAGATATTGCACAACTTTTATTCATACATTCATAATATAGAAACCAAATACATTTCATTTCAAGATCTCTCATTAGTCATTTACCATATCGATGGTTTCACGGTGCTACTTTATAAGACCACAGATTTTTACTGCATTAGATAACATTGGCACCACATAAAACTGATATTGATGTACCAAGGAGGATGACTTGCATTTTGGTTACTTTTTTGGAGGGTTGTAATTTTTAGTTCATATTTTATATGACAAGAGGAAAATTCTTTATCTCACTTTTTTTACAAGATGCAATTATGGCACATGATTATAACTCTTGTCGGGAAAAGGTGACGTACAACATTCACAATTAAATACAAAGTGTTTCTTTTTCACATAAAGTAGCCAAATATTAATCCTGTTTCAAAACTATAAATCAGTAAGCCGATTACAGTTGCTAGCACAAATAATTACAATGGATATCGAAAAGACATCAATACCAAAAAAGACTGACAAATTACACTAAAAATTTCTGTGTATTATTTCTGCCATTTTTTTATTACCTGGTTACAGAGGTACTGAACTGGTCTGAATTTGCTATCACATTATTCATTTAGAGCTAATAAATTAATATAAAAATATTCGTACATTAATGTTTCTCTACTCGACAAATTGGATTATCATAAACCATTTGAAGATCTACTTTAGGTCCTATTAATGTTCTGATGTCATCAATTTTATATTTTATCATGGTGGGTCTGAAAAAAACAAAAATAAAACATTTTTAATGATAAGGGCTGGAATGATTCACTTGTCTAGTGATACAGTTAATTTTTTAATACAAGAGTTATGATACATTCTAATGCAACATCGTTTGTAACGTTCATTTTGATTGGATACCGTCACCTATTCTCATGGCTTCAATTCACAATTGATGTCATGAAAACATTCGCGCAACCTCAATGACATATGACAGAGTTTAAATGTATGATTTGATGTGGTTTTCTGTTAGATTCATTAAATCACCAATTGATGCCGTCAGAGCTTAAAATACAGTACAGTTATATCCTAAATTCAGTGCTCTACAAACATCATGTTTTCAAACTGTCTACTTGGACAAAAAGTTAATTTTGAACTTGTTTAAAATATTCATATCAAACAAGATTTCAAATGCATTATGTTATCATTGTTTATTGTTTTTTACTTAAATTAATGATTTTGCATTGTCTACTTAAATAATCAAAGTGGGAACAGCTGGTTATCTCTTCATTTTTCATCAAAATCCTAAACAGCTCACTTAAAATTTTTATAAGTATAATTTCAAATTATTTCTTAAGTTATTTTTTCCTGATGCAAAGGTATCCGAGAACCAGAAAATTTATTTTACATCTACTTAAATACAAATGACATCCAGGACATTGTTGGGTAGCTGACTCACTGACTTTTACAATCTTTTTTAAAAATTTTTTTTTTTTAAAGTTAACTTAGTTAAAACTATAGTAGTGTCCTTACCTTTCTAATGAGAGTCCCCATGCTATCACAGACACACCCTCAGGTAGCCCCATAGGTAACAACATTTCTGGTCGGAAGATTCCTGAATTTCCTATTTCAACCCACTTCTTCAAACCTATCAATAAAAATTCCAGTATCTTTAATTCTAAAATATTCATATTTGGTATAATCTACACTTATGGATACAAATCGTTACTAACCATGCATTTTACTGTAAGCATTAAAATAACAAGTGAAACTGCGAGCTACTGCTCACTGATGATACCCCTGCCGCAAGTGGATAATATTAATAGTGTAAAAATATGCAAGTGTTCGGTAAACAGGAAGTTGTCGAGTGATGAATCTGAAAACGCATCAAACGGGATAGATGACTTATAAAAATCCTGAAACCAAATTTCAGAAATCCTTGTATTGTAGTTCCTGAGAAAAATGTGACGAAAATTTTGAACTTGGTTATCATGTGTAAAATCATACAAGTGTTCAGTAAACAGGAAGTAGTCGAGTGATGAATCTGAAAACGCATCACACGGTATAGCTGACTTATATAAATCCTGAAACCAAATTTCAGAAATCCTTGTATTGTAGTTCCTGAGAAAAATGTGACGAAAATTTTCAACTTGGCTATCATGTGTAAAATCAGACAAGTGTTCGGTAAACAGGAAGTTGTCAAGTGATGAATCTGAAAACGCATCACACGGTATGGCTGACATATATAAATGTTGATACCAAATTACAGAAAGGGTGGATGTGTAGTTCCTGAGAAAAATGTGACAAAAGTTTCATGGGACAGACTGACTGACGGACGGACGGACGGACGGACTGACAGACAGAGGTAAAACAGTATACCCCCCCTTTTTTAAAGCGGGGGTATAATTTAAAGCGGGGGTATAAATATACATTTTCTATTACTTTGAAATATTGGACTGTCTCAATTTTCAACTTGGCTATCATGTGTAAAATCAGACAAGTGTTCGGTAAACAGGAAGTTGTCAAGTGATGAATCTGAAAACGCATCACACGGTATGGCTGACATATATAAATGTTGATACCAAATTACAGAAAGGGTGGATGTGCAGTTCCTGAGAAAAATGTGACGAAAGTTTCATGGGACAGACTGACTGACGGACGGACGGACGGACTGATGGACGGACGGACTGACAGACAGAGGTAAAACAGTATACCCCCCCTTTTTTAAAGCGGGGGTATAATTTAAAGCGGGGGTATAAATATACATTTTCTATTACTTTGAAATATTGGACTGTCTCAATAAAAAATTTGTAAGGGTTCCACGGAACCCAGTGTCTCGCCTACTTTTGCTGTTAATTGCAGACTCAACAAAAATGAGGAAAAACATCAATAAAAATTTCCCTCTCGATACTGTCTTTTGATTGAAAGAAGCTTCCAAGTTTTGTAAAAAAATCAAGGATAGTTTATGAATCTAATAAATGTTTTATAAACTTTAACTGCAGACTGTATGTAATGTTAACTGAAACAAAAACTAAGTCCATTTATAAGTAAAATACGGAAAAAGTGAATTTTTTTTTCACAAAAAATACTTCTGAATAATATCTTATGATCAGAAAAAAGCTTTTGTCTAAGTTTGGTAAAAAATCCAGGATAGTTTAAGAACATTATAAAAATTTTAAAAACTTAAACCACAGAGTGAATGTAATGTTTCCTCGCAGAAAAACTAAGTCCATTTATAAGTAAACTACCGAAAAAATGGAATTTTATTTTTACAAAATTTACTTCTGGATACTTTCTTATGATCATAAACAAGCTTCTGTTCAAGTTTGGGTGAAATTCAGTATAGTTTAAGAAAGTTATTAAAATTTCAAAAACTTTAACCACAGAGTGAATATTTGTGGACGCCGCCGCCGACGCCGACGGAATGTAGGATCGCTTAGTCTCGCTTTTTCAACTAAAGTCGAAGGCTCGACAAAAATATATTTACATGCTCATGTACTAATCATGTGTTCACTTTATTTTCAAATATAACAATAAAACATCATATTTAAAATATAACACATTAACATACTGTGAATTCATTTTATTTATTGGGTGCAATTTTTTTATAGGATTTTGTGCATATAGGGGAACCAATAATCCAGATAAAATCAAGTAAAAATCCAAATTGCCTCAATCTATGCAGATCAGAACCCTAATTAATAAGTGTATACTGATAGTATTCTTACCTTCATGGTAACTGAATAGTTCCATACTTGGTTCTGTGTACGGATTATAGGTTGGTTTGAAACGTAACTTTGTAATGTTTAATTTTTTAAAGAATTCTTCAATAATGCCCATTAGATTTCCTAATGTTAATCCATAATCTGCTACAACCCCTTCAATCTGGTGGAATTCTGCTAGATGTGTAGCGTCAGTTGTCTCATTTCTGAACACTCGGTCTATTGAAAAATATTTCACTGGTGTGAATGTTTCCTGAAAACAGACAGATTTGACATGCATTATCAAGGTAAATCTACTCTTATAACATTTTTATACACTAAAAGTATAAAATCATAAGCCATAAATAGAAAATTGTCCATGCTGAAAATATAAAAAATGCCTTTTTTTCATTTAATGTGTTGATACAATTATTTGATTTTGATAAGGTTGATTCAATGTTTTATCAACCCCCAAGATTTGATATTCACTGAGGCCAATGGCAGAGGGTGAATGTCATATCTCTGGGGTTGATAAATCATTGTATCAACATAATCAAAATCAAAAGTCAGTAATTGATTTATTAGGTCTTTTTATAGTATTTTCTCAAGATAATTTGTTAGTCTTGTATGTTTTTTTTATTTTGGTTCATTTTTGTTTCTGTGTTTTGTGTGTTGTCAATTTTTTCTGAACAAGTTCAAATTTTTGTTTAGGGGCCAGCTGAAGCTCCTCTCAGTGCAGGATTTTCCTGCTGTATGAAAGACCTATTGGTGGCTTAAGGCTGTTTTTAATTCTTTGGTCAGGTTGTTGTCGCTTTGACACATTCCCTGTTTCCATTCTCAAATGTATGTTGCCATATGATCAATGGTTTGTTGGATAGGTACAGAATTTTGTCTATGGAGCCATCAAAGAGATTGTGAAAATGTTCTTGAAAGTACATAGGCTTTCTGTATGTATGAGTCTGTCTTAAGTTGAAAGCCTGTAATTCAGTGGTTGTCATTTGTTGCTGTTATACATATTTGTTTTTTGTTCATTAATTAGGCCGTTAGCTTTCTTGTTTGAATTGTTATACATTTTTGATTTCTGGAACTTTTATAGCTGACTATTCAGTATGGACTATGCTCATTGTAGAACAGAAGCCTGTAATTTAGTGGTTGTCGTTTGATGGATTGTTACATATTTGTTTTTCATTCATTTTTTTGTTCATTAATAGCAAATTACAATATAAAACCTATTTCATTTTATCATTTTCCAGGATGATTGCATTCTACATTGTATTATCTACATTGTTATCATTAACATTAAGAGTTTGTCTATACATATTAATTAACCTACCTGTTGAGCTAATTTATACAGCATTCTAGCACTAACAGCTGTAGTATGAGTTCTTAGGATATTTTTCTCTGCTTCTTCTGTTTTCCATTCTACCTTATACCTGTAATAGAATTGAGTTTATGTATGCCAAAGTATTCAATCTACCATAGTTATACCTTTAAAAAAATATTATGTTATGTATGCCGAAGTATTAACTTTTTGTGTGCATCATATCAATTCCACAATTAACGAAATATTAAATGTTGAAATTCAGGTAAATCTAGTGTGAAATATCCAATCAATGTCTAACAAACTAACTTTTAATTTAAACTCATAAACAACAAGGGAATCAGATTGGTAACCACACTGAACATGATTAGATATTAGATATATTAATATATTACCCTTGAGACCCATAACCTCCTTCAGCATGTACTCTTTTGACTCTTTGTAAATAATCTGGAGGAACCCGTTTTATATCTGAAACCTGTGGCTCTGTAAAAGATTAAATTCCTATTATTCTATATATTAACTACATACAGTAAAATATCAATGTTCTTGCTCACGACATAACTATTTAAAAAGGCTTTGCTCACGACATAACCATTTTAAAAGGCTTTGCTCACGACATAACCATTTTAAAAGGCTTTGCTCACGACATAACTATTTTAAAAGGCTTTGCTCACTACATAACCATTTTAAAAGGCTTTGCTCACGACATAACTATTTAAAAAGGCTTTGCTCACTACATAACCATTTTAAAAGGCTTTGCTCACGACATAACTATTTAAAAAGGCTTTGCTCACTACATAACCATTTTAAAAGGCTTTGCTCACGACATAACCATTTTAAAAGGCTTTGCTCACGACATAACCATTTTAAAAGGCTTTGCTCACGACATAACCATTTTAAAAGGCTTTGCTCACTACATAACCATTTTAAAAGGCTAAGGACACTATATATCATTCACCTTTACATCATTGTTTTTTGCAGAATAATTCTTAAACCTTGTGAATGGTTAAAAGCCTTAATACTATTGATTTTATTAACCATATAATGCCTGAAACAGAGAATACACCAATATTGTCCAGTAACATTTGCTATCACAGAGACCACTAATGCACAAGGTACAATTTTATGTCTTTAAACATCGTATAAATGATTTTGTTAGTAAATATGATAACATATAAACACAAATATTGAAAAATAGTTTTGACTGATAAATTCATCCATTTTGACATATCTACGACTGTTAGGGTTTTAAAACTTGATGTTGTTGTGGATGGAAAATTACATCAATACACATATAACACTAAAACAAGTGTGTCTGTGTGTGAGTGTGTGTTCAAGTTTACCTGATACAAAGAAGATTTCATGGGCATCTCTAGCAGGATGCTGTTGTGGTTGGAACATACATTAGTGTGTATGTATGTGTGTGTGCGTCTGTTTAATTTGACCTGATACAAAGAAGGTGTCATGGGCGTCTCTAGCAGGATGCTGTATGTGTGTGATTAAGTTTACCTGATACAAAGAAGGTGTCATGGGAGTCTCTAGCAGGATGCTGTATGTGTGTGATTAAGTTTACCTGATACAAAGAAGGTGTCATGGGTGTCTCTAGCAGGATGCTGTTGTGTGTATGTGTGTGATTAAGTTTACCTAATACAAAGAAGGTGTCATGGGAGTCTCTAGCAGGATGCTGTATGTGTGTGATTAAGTTTACCTGATACAAAGAAGGTGTCATGGGCGTCTCTAGCAGGATGCTGTATGTGTGTGTGTGTGATAAAGTTGACCTAATACAAAGAAGGTGTCATGGGAGTCTCTAGCAGGATGCTGTATGTGTGTGATTAAGTTTACCTGATACAAAGAAGGTGTCATGGGTGTCTCTAGCAGGATGCTGTTGTGTGTATGTGTGTGATTAAGTTTACCTAATACAAAGAAGGTGTCATGGGAGTCTCTAGCAGGATGCTGTATGTGTGTGATTAAGTTTACCTGATACAAAGAAGGTGTCATGGGCGTCTCTAGCAGGATGCTGTATGTGTGTGTGTGTGATAAAGTTGACCTAATACAAAGAAGGTGTCATGGGAGTCTCTAGCAGGATGCTGTATGTGTGTGTGTGTGATTAAGTTTACCTGATACAAAGAAGGTGTCATGGGAGTCTCTAGCAGGATGCTGTATGTGTGTGTGTGTGATAAAGTTGACCTAATACAAAGAAGGTGTCATGGGCGTCTCTAGCAGGATGCTGTATGTGTGTGTGTGTGATTAAGTTGACCTAATACAAAGAAGGTGTCATGAGCGTCTCTAGCAGGATGCTGTATGTGTGTGTGTGTGATTAAGTTTACCTGATACAAAGAAGGTGTCATGGGCGTCTCAAGCAGGATGCTGTTGTGTGTATGTGTGTGATTAAGTTTACCTAATACAAAAAAGGTGTCATGGGAGTCTCTAGCAGGATGCTGTATGTGTGTGATTAAGTTTACCTGATACAAAGAAGGTGTCATGGGAGTCTCTAGCAGGATGCTGTATGTGTGTGTGTGTGATAAAGTTGACCTAATACAAAGAAGGTGTCATGGGAGTCTCTAGCAGGATGCTGTATGTGTGTATGTGTGTGATTAAGTTGACCTAATACAAAGAAGGTGTCATGGGAGTCTCTAGCAGGATGCTGTATGTGTGTGTGTGTGATTAAGTTTACCTGATACAAAGAAGGTGTCATGGGCGTCTCTAGCAGGATGCTGTATGTGTGTGATTAAGTTTACCTGATACAAAGAAGGTGTCATGGGCGTCTCTAGCAGGATGCTGTATGTGTGTGTGTGTGTGATTAAGTTTACCTGATACAAAGAAGGTGTCATGGGAGTCTCTAGCAGGATGCTGTATGTGTGTGATTAAGTTTACCTGATACAAAGAAGGTGTCATGGGCGTCTCTAGCAGGATGCTGTATGTGTGTGTGTGTGTGATTAAGTTTACCTGATACAAAGAAGGTGTCATGGGAGTCTCTAGCAGGATGCTGTATGTGTGTGATTAAGTTTACCTGATACAAAGAAGGTGTCATGGGTGTCTCTAGCAGGATGCTGTATGTGTGTATGTGTGTGATTAAGTTGACCTAATACAAAGAAGGTGTCGTGGGAGTCTCTAGCAGGATGCTGTATGTGTGTGTGTGTGTGATTAAGTTTACCTGATACAAAGAAGGTGTCATGGGAGTCTCTAGCAGGATGCTGTATGTGTGTGATTAAGTTTACCTGATACAAAGAAGGTGTCATGGGCGTCTCTAGCAGGATGCTGTATGTGTGTGTGTGTGTGATTAAGTTTACCTGATACAAAGAAGGTGTCATGGGAGTCTCTGGCAGGATGCTGTATGTGTGTGATTAAGTTTACCTGATACAAAGAAGGTGTCGTGGGAGTCTCTAGCAGGATGCTGTATGTGTGTGTGTGTGATTAAGTTTACCTGATACAAAGAAGGTGTCATGGGAGTCTCTAGCAGGATGCTGTATGTGTGTGTGTGTGATTAAGTTTACCTGATACAAAGAAGGTGTCATGGGCGTCTCTAGCAGGATGCTGTATGTGTGTGTGTGTGTGTGATTAAGTTTACCTGATACAAAGAAGGTGTCATGGGCGTCTCTAGCAGGATGCTGTTGTGGTTGGAAAAGTGCATCGAAATTCCAGAAACAACTCTCAACAAAGTTATTGGTTGGCATTTCTGTGAAACTGAAATATTATATGACAATTTTAATAAGATGCTGCGCACACAAAATCACATAAAGAAAGTCTATTTTTTTTTCTATAAATCATGGATCAACTTTTCATTATAATTAACTTTTATTGTATTTAAATAAACATAACTACTATATCTTATTATAGTAAAGTGGATACATAGTTCACAATTACATCTTTTTTTATGCATTTATCCTATATCCGTATACATTAATTGTACATACATTTTGTGTTAAAAATACATTTTATCTCTATTTTTCTCATTACTTCTTCCTTTCTTATTCTGGATTCTACACAAAAAGACATTTTTTCTCCACGTTCAAAAGATGTAAAAATTGAATGGTATTTGTCATTCTAGAGTACAGTGTCACATGTAAACAAGTTAACATTCATAGACTTTTAATATTTTTTAAAATGTAAATACCCCATTTCTAAGAAGATCTGTCTGTAAGCTGCTCTGACCTTCAATAAGGGATGTAAATGTCCACCATTTGGTGGAATACCTAAAGCATCAAAGTTATATTCCTTGAAATTTTTTGTTTTCCATGAACCACTGAAATGAAAAAGAGAATGTTTTACAAATTCTGTCTTTAAATACTCTTTTGACTCTATGTCACTCTTTTTACTGTCGTAAACTTATATAGTAACAAGAATTTGTCCATAGTACACAGATGCCCTATCCGCACTATCATTTTCTATGTTCAGTGGATCGTGAAAGTGGGGTAAAAACTCTTATTTGGCATTAAATTTAGAAAGATCATATCATAGGGAACATGTGTACTAAGTTTCTAGTTGACTCAACTTCAACTTCATCAAAAACAACCTTGACCAGAAACTTTAACCTGAAGCAGGACAGACGAACAAACAAACAGACCCACAGACCAGAAAACATAATGTCCATAATGGAGCATAAAAACAGAAAATTGTTTTCCCCCCTTGTAATTAGTGTAAAAATTTAAAAAAAATATATATTCTTTAAGACTGTCTACCTAACATCAGAAAAAAGAAATAAAGAATACTTTTTTCACTATGCCATCTACATTTAATCACACATTTTGTCATAACATTATCTTTTTTATATAGCTTACTATAATGTATGGTTTGTTCATTGTTGAAGGCTGTACAGTGACCTGAATCTGATTACATCTTTGTTGTTTGATCTTGATGGATAGTTGTCTCATTGCCAATTATACCACATCTCCTTACTTTCATATGAATATCAATTACTTTCAATACCTGTTCATAACAATAGTCTAGATAGATAATTGTTTTATGTCTGAATCTACAGGTAATCTAGACGGTTTGTTGTATGTCTTTGTATGTACCTATATCTTCTCAGTTGTTGATTTTCATATTAACTGTTGTACTGTTTAATGTGTTTTAAATTTTTCTTCTCATTTTTAAGTATAATTTTAGGTCATAAAGAGATGAAATCAATTAAATATCTATACCTTTGTAACATTTCCGGTGTGAGATCAACTTCTGGTTTCTCTATGGTAAGACTGAAGTTATCTCCCTTTGTGATTTCATAGCTTGTTATTTTTCTACAAAAAAATGATAAATATGTATTCAATTTGTTATCCTTTTAACTTTAATTTAAATAATAAAGTAATTTTTGTTGTCTGTAAAGTCTACTTAACATAAATGAAACTAAAACTGAAGAATGACTGAAATAAAAGACACAAATAACTAAACACAACATATAGAAGTAAGCTATTTCAAAAACAAACCAAACAATATTTTTTTTTCTATAAATGACTGTAACAATGATAAACTTTAACAAACAGCAAATTTTCAAAAGAGGATATACTTTTCATGTCAATAAAGATCAGTTCTTCATTTAAAAACTCAAATGCAAAAATTACAAATGCAGTTTTCATGTCTTCAATGAATTTCAATTCTCTTTTAATTAGGCCAACTAAAATTAATTAGTAGATTTTCATCCAAATTTTTGGGAAAAAATGGGGCGGGTGGGAGGATTTTATTTTTTAAATTTTATTTCATATGAAACCGTCTGGTCACGTGTTATTCATATATGCAAGTGTAATAATAAGCTTATATCATGTAAATACATCCATAAGGTGTCTTGTATAAGACAATAACAATTAAAACCAAGGAGTAACCAAAGACTCATTAAACCAAAAGACATTTACATCAACAGTTACAAATAATAAGTAGGAAACAACACGAACTCCACTAAAAACCAGGAGTGAAATCAGGTGCTCCGGAAGGGTAAGCATTTCCTGCACCGTATACGGCACCTGTCATGTTATTTCTTTGTTCAGTTCAGTAATGATGAAAGGTTATTATGACTGAGGAAGAATATCACTGAGATATGATTTCTGACACACTTTTGTCATAATGGCCAATCAGCTCATGATGGGACCATAAAATTGCTTGAGTGATGACCTTAATTTGATTGACTCATAGCCCTGTCTTTGCAACTTTTGAGAAAGCAGTATTCCTCGTTCAACAAAATCATCGTAATTTGAGCTACCTCTAGAGTAACGTATCAATTGAGACACATATACTCCATATGCTGGTGCCGCTTTTTCAAATTCGTAAATATATATCTCTGATTGGCAATCACTGTTATTCATGTAATTGCCGCTTTAGGAACTTATTTTATAGTAAACAGCAGAAATGTAGAGAAATTCTCTCTTCAGTTGGACTACCTACATCAAATGTATTTTGCTTTCTAAGCAATGTTTTGTTGTCCCAATAAAATGAAGCAAATGCATTGGTATGCAACACAAGTACGATAAGTACAGAATAAAATTTGTAAGGGTTCCGCGGAACCCAGTGTCTCGCCTACTTTTGCTGTTAATCACAGGCTCAACAAAAATGAGGAAAAAAAATCAATAAAATTATTCCTGTTGATACTATCTTTTGTTTGTAAAAAGCTTCTGTCCAGGTTTGGTAAAAATCCAAGATAGTTTATGAATCTAATAAATGTTTTAAAACTTTAACTGCAGACTGTATGTAATGTTAACTGGAAGAAAAACTAAGTCCATTTATAAGTAAAATACAGATACACAGGTACAAAATTTTAACAAAATTTCCTTCTCGATACTAGCTTTTGATCATAAAAAAGCTTCTGTCCAAGTTTGGTACAAATCCAAAATGGTATAGGAAAGAAGAAAGTTATTAAAAAAATTCAAACTTTAACTACAAAGTGCATGTGTTGTTTCCTGGCAGAAAATCTAAGTCCATTTAAAAGTAAAATACTGAAAAAATTGAACTTTATTTTTAAAAAATTTACTTCTGGATACTATCTTATGATCATAAACAAGCTTCTGTCCAAGTTTGGTAGAAATCAAGTATAGTTTAAGAAAGTTATTACAATTTCAAAAACTTTAACCACAGAGTGAATGTATGTTTCCCGGCAGAAAAACTAAGTCCATTTATAAGTAAAATACGGATATAAATGGAAATTTATTTTTAAAAAATTTACTTCTGGATACTATCTTATGATCATAAACAAGCTTCTGTCCAAGTTTGGTACAAACCCAGGATAGTTTACGAAAGTTATTCAAATTTTAAAAACTTTAACCACAGAGTGAATGTAATGTTTCCCGGCAGAAAAACTAAGTCCATTTATAAGTAAAATACTGAAAAAATGGAATTTTATTTTTACAAAATTCACTTCTGGATACTATCTTATGATCATAAACAAGCTTCTGTCCAAGTTTGGTAGAAATCCAGTATAGTTTAAGAAAGTTATTAAAATTTTAAAAACTTTAACCACAGAGTGAATATTTGTGGACGCCGCCGCCGACGACGCCGACGCCGACGGAAAGTAGGATCGCTATGTCTCGCTTTTTCGACTAAAGTCGAAGGCTCGACAAAAATGAAAACTCAAACAGTGTTGAAATAATCGGTCCTTAGTATGCAAGATGCAAATATAATTACAATGTAAAACATAAAGTTGTTTAATGACTCTATCGTGGGTATTGTGACAGAGGATGTTTGCTGTTTTTCTACAAAAAACGAAAGGCATGGCTAAATCTAAATCTAAGAGCTTGCTATAAATTAATAAATTAAAAATGCGTATGTTTGTCCATTTTCTGAACTCAATATACGGTCACCAATCTAAAAAGTTCATGCTTGTGTCAATTTCTTTATTCCAGTCAAATGTGTTCCACGATTCTTACGCTTTGGGTTTCATTCACAGTCAAAATTTCTTGACACAAAGTCATTGTATAAATAAAATAAATCCAAGGTGTTTTATTCACAAACATTTGTGTCATTTGTGACATACGGCGATTTGCGTTCTTGGACACAGTGTATCTCGTAATCAATCTCTATTCTTGGTAAAGGATGTTGT
Source organism: Mytilus galloprovincialis (assembly GCA_037788925.1). NCBI lineage: Eukaryota > Metazoa > Mollusca > Bivalvia > Mytilida > Mytilidae > Mytilus > Mytilus galloprovincialis. The sequence continues at coordinate 121,348,970 of CM075330.1, read as the reverse complement.
CATCATAGATCAGAATATATCGACTTAATGATTTCAGTAAGAATACTGTGAAATACGAAAACCGTATTTTGAAACAGGAAGTTTTACATGAAGCGAAATTATCAACGGTTACCGGTAACAGAAATGAACAAAATCCGGAAATCATAATTTTTTCAAAAATAAAAAAAATCGGGGCGGGAAGATTTCAGAGGGGCGGGCGGGGATGAAAATCTATCAATTAATTTTAATTGGCCTTATTGTAGTGACTGAATGCAAAAGTTTAAAGATAATTTTAATTTTGTGATGTGAGAAAGCCAAAACTTTGAATTTTGCAAAAGATGCGATAGGTAAATTAAGATTTTATATCACTATCTATCATAAAACAAATCTCATCTATTAGTGTAAATAAATTATAAACGTACACTTCTGTAATAAGTTTTCTCTTCTTGTATTCAGCCTTTTGCTCATCTGTTAAGGAATCTGTCTGATCCTGTTGAAGTTTCACAAGGTTCTTCTGAATAACGTCTTCTATTTTGTCAGCCTGGAAAAAGGAAGAACAGGTCAGATAAGCTAAAAATAGTCTTCTTTTGATTATAATTTTTTTGTGTGATCTTTTTAATAAAGGGAAAATTTATATTGTTACTTGAAAGACTTATGCAAGTAATTCCAAACATAAATTTATAATGTATCTTGTTCAGTTTGAACACTGATCATGCAGCTTTCAACATGTAAAATGTATGTATGAAGGTATTGCACATTATTAAAATTTCCAGTAAGACCAATAACAGTAATCTATGTTAACAGAATTTATTTATACATTTTCTGAGTCAATCAAGGAATCCAGATAATCATGAAAAGAAGAGTACTTATAAATTAGTACAAGAAAAAAATAGTGTTCTATTCTAATCTTACCTTTTTGTTGACCTTTGGTCCTCCTTCAGCCTTTTTATCCATCACGATCCATCCTGCCTGCATAGCTTTACTGAATCCAATCTTAGCATTAGGTACAGTTTTCTGTAAGTACAAGCATTGACAATTTTAATAATGTATTTGTTTATACATGTACATATATCTTGGATCAACTTTGTATAAAGGTCAGTCTAGGTAACAACTGAATATTTATTATTCAGGTAAAATATTGAGGTCCCTTGTCTTGGATCAACTATGTATAAATGTCAGTCTAGGTAACAACTGAATATTTCTTATTCAGGTAAAATATTGAGGTCCCTTGTCTTGCATGATGCATGTGGAAAAATATAATTTGACAGTTCATTGAAAATTGGATAAATCTTGCTAATATATTTGTAAGTAAGAAAACCTCTCAAAATTAGATGGCGACAACTTGACAACATACATTATAACTGAAGGCCAAAGAATTTTTTCACATTAGATTTCAAATTCAGTATCCTTTTATTTAAACTGTTAATTTCATATATATATTTACAGCTGAAGTCAACAAAGCAAATTCCTCAAGAATTGATTATTCTACTTTCGATTTTGAAATTATATGTCCTATAAATTTGAAGTGGATTATGTATGAATGATGAGTGAAACGCATTACATTAAACATTTGTTTTAAATTCATTCTTGTAACAGTATAAAGTATTGAGCATGTGGTTTTATTATTGTTTGTGTTTCATTAAGTAGAACTGATATAAATGTTTTACTCTTGTGATAAAGTATTGAGATGAGTATTTAAACTGGTAGACATACATGTTCTTTTGCATCTCAACTAGTTCATACGAGTAAGATGCATCTGCAAAATCTTCCTAATCCACTAACAAAAACAAAATAATTAATTTTTAAAAACAAGGCTCTGTGTTGATGAAGGTCGTACTTTTAGATGTATCTTTAATTTTTACATATTGTGACTTGGATGGACAGGTGTCTCATTGCCACTCTTACAATATCTTCTCATTTATATTAACAGAATCACAACTTTGATTGAACTTGGTAAGCAGATTGATACATACCATAATTTGTGCTTGTGAAGTTCCAGCATCAGGGATGGCATAGTACACCCTGGCTTCATGACTCCCGTTAGTGGCAACATCTCTTCCTTCATCAGTTAATTCCCATCTTTTATTAACTATCTGTTCTGCTTTTATTAACTGTTAATACAGAATTATGTAATTTAGTATATATGTTAGCTTTGCTGAGGACAAATGCTTTAAAATTATGTAAACTTTCTTGTAGCTAAAGTATGCATGTTTCGGTTGGTACCTTCATTATTAGGAGCTCCCATCAGAAGCTTGGAGGGTACAGTGGTATCCATGAACACTCCCTAACAGGATTAATGGAGATGTGTCACTAACATATGTACAACCCACCACCATGGACAAATCCCCAACCCAACACCATTTTTTAATTTTAATGGATCCCAATTGCCGGAACGTTTGATTTACATTATCCGGAAATTCGGGTCTGTTAAATTTTAACAGATTTTAAATTTTATAATCACTGGAAGTGACGTTTCGTTGGTAATTGTGGGAAATCATTTCCAAACAAAATAAATATTCCCCCACTTCAAATGGAATCATATCTTATTTAATCCTTTCTTTTGTATATTTCTGGAAATATTTTACATCAATAAGCACAAAAAAGGTAGGACTTTGTAACTACGTAAATTTTTTTAACCGGCAATGAAAAGTTCTCGTCAAAATTAGGTGTCAAAGTTCCCCCCAAAATTTGCTCTCAAACTCTAAAAAATGGCTTCAGCGTTATGAAGTTGTAGCAGCGTTGTAGGAAGGTGTCCCAGAATAAATATTAAAATAGCCTTGCCAGACTTCATAATTATTTGGACTAAGGTAATGCCTACCTCATATTACACAGCTTTAAAAAAGTTAACTAAGGAAATGGGACAACTCGGACGGATTGATGAATTAACTTGGACTGTCTATAAAGTCATCTTACGACATAAGGAAATAACATACACATTTACAATAGGGCCTTTACAATAACAGAATGATTCATTTATTGCATCATCTGATATTTTTCGCTTGCAGAATTGTTATGTGTTGGTTTCGAATAAAGGTATCACCTCTCCAAATGACTGAAGACTCTTTATGGCCCCAACAATTTTTTGGTGGTCTTCTTTCAACTCTGTTGCTAGTTCAAGTGAATTTATATGCCCCTTTTTATCAACATGCTGTAAAACCACTTCGGCCAGAGTCTCGGCCATGTTGTCGCTCATGCGTTTCTGCGGTCCTGTAAAAGTGCTAGTTTGAAAAAATATTTTTTCTGCAAATAAGAAATTAATTGTATTTTTGTTGCGAGTTGTTTGTATCAACACCAATATGCAGGTGGTTGTGTTTACTATATATTAAGAACCGAATATTTTATGTTCCGCGGCAAGTTTTAAGAAGTTCAAGGTCACATAGATTTATCCTCTTACGAAACTTTTTATAGAACTATTATTGTGGAAATGGCGTTTATAGCATCAAGATTTCGTATTTCAAATGTAATACGACACAAAATTACAGCCATCTCATATAGATGCCAAGGAACTGCTCGTATCCTTTGATAACACAATAATAAAGGTAAACAAGACAAAAATGGGCCTTGTCCCAATCATCCAATGAAATCGAAACAATTTAGATGACTTTATTCTCTTGCTCAATTAAAAAAAAATCAAATCAAATCCCTTATTTATTTATATTTACAAAAGAATTAAATACCAATCCAGTTTTCCCTAGTACAAATCTAAAATGTCCTTATTTTTACCACTGCCACTGGCGAGGGGGTTGGAGGGGCCTAGTCCAAAAAATTATGACTGTGGGAAGGATATTTTTTTTTTTTTTCTGGGAAGCCTTGTCGTAGGACTAGGAGGGTCACTGATCCCGAAATCCCGGGCTTGAAAAATTAAATTCTGAGGTCCTGAATGAAGAAATTTAAATCCCGCCATCACGAATCTCAAAAATAGTTTTAAAGACTTGACAAATATTTATAATGGGGTAGGAGGAGTCCTGATCCTGAAATCTCAGGCTTAAATTATAAATATAAACTCGACATCCTTAAATTTCGAAAAAAAGAATTCCCGGGTCCCAAAGGGTCAATCACAAAATCCCTCGCTTAAAAACACCTGATCCTGGAGTCCTGATAAAGTTCATATCCCCACTCATTGGTCTTCCTCCGACCATAAGAAAAACCCTCTCAATGAAAGGGGGTTGTCTGTTTGGCTGTTCAGGATGTTCAAATTTGAAGCCACTTTGGGTAGGAATGGAGCATGAAATCTGATGCCTTGCGTAAAGAGAGCACCAAGGGGTCCATAGGTGGCCTGTTGCAAGACTAAATTTCTCAAACCAAGTTCATCTAGAACAAACTCTATTGTAGAACATGCCTATTGTACTTATTGTTTAATTTTTCTCAATGTCCTGAACATCATGAACATGCACAAAATATTTACCACTGGACGTTTAGCAAACAACAATTAATTAATCAGTCTTAGTTGTGCAAGTAATAATTTACTTATAATAACAATGTGTGTGTAATTTTCTGTAATTTGCATATTATTGTAGTGTTATGATATACATGTACATGTCAGATATAAATGATATTATACATGTATCTATATGGTAATTTTATTTGTAACAATTTTTTGAGAATCTCTTTGTGTTGATAGACTATTAAGCACAGATGTAAAAGAGAAAAAAATACAATTATTTATAGATATTCAAAAATATCATTTTACATGTATGTCATGTATGTATTTTTCATACAGTGCAGAGTGAATTATATTTTCTGTGAAAAGATGGATATTTCCTTAACTAATCTACAGAACCACAGACTCAAACTAAAGATCATGTTAAAACTGAAGGTATGTTATTCTAAGGAAGCAGTATTTAAAATTAATGCTACATGTAGTAGCAAGAGTTTTTGTTTACATGATTAGACAGCACAAACATACAGCAATATGTAAAGTTCATTAAAAATAATCTGTTTAAGATATACATGTATTGAAAAGATTTTTTTTTCAAATATAACTTTGCATCACTTATTCCTTAAAGCAGAGGATTTTTTTTTTATAAAACTTGTTTATTGTATTCTTACATTGACATAAACAGAAAAAAATAACTAAGTAGTGACTGTGGTGTTTCTAAAGATAGAAACATCATTTATATCAGCATTTTTATAGTCAAAGCAAAATTTGAAGTACTATCACCAATAAAATACATTATGGTACAGGAGTTATTATTTCAATCACAAACAATTGGGGGGGAGAAGGGTGAGAAAAAAAGCTTGAAGTAACAAGCCTTTGTCAGTGTTGTGTGATAACAGTATTCAAACTGTAATAATATTTGAAAATGACATTTTAAAGACTTGACAAATATTTATAATGTGTTTATGTAATATGTATCAAAAGCATAAAAGAATACAAATTTGTATTTTTTCCCAAAATTTATGGAATTTTTGAAAGATATATTTAAAGGCCTAATTTCAGCTTTCTATATGCAAAGATGATAATCCCAAATAAGTGGCAACATTAAAAAAACCTTAAGTATTCTTATAAAGAAAATATTTTGGTTTATATACAAATTTATTTTGTTACAGCAGCAACCTTTAATTGGCAGGATGCACTGAATTTGGAGAATCTATTACTAGAAGATGAGATACTGGTTCGGGACCAGTTCAGGGCCTACTGCCAAGACAGATTAATGCCAAGAGTCCTCATGGCAAACAGAAATGAAAGTAAATATATAATATTATATACATCTAGTAAGATTATCTGATTATAATGTAAAATTAAAAAAACTGTTTTAATTCATTGACTGCATCTTCATGTCCACCTTTTGAATGTTGTGTTTATTCATCCATTTCAATCCTGTCTTTTTTTACATGTTTATTTACCCCCAAAACCATAATAAACCTTTAAATGGATTTTGAGATAGTCGTGATAAGTTTGATAGTTGTGACATACAAATATGACTCTACATATCTTTTATTCTAAGAATTTGATAGAGAGATCATACCAGAAATGGGATCTATAGGAGTACTTGGACCACATATACATGGTTATGGTTGTGCTGGAGTGTCATCTGTAGCTTATGGTCTCATAGCTAGGGAAGTAGAGAGGTAAGGTGTAAGATTTGGTTGCCCCTAATACCATGAATATATCATATTTTACATACAATGAGAAGTTGTTATAAAAATATTTATTTTTAGGATAAAATTCTTGAAATTTGAGGCAAATGATGGACCTGTATATAAAAAGTGTATTTTACACTGAAATCCATCCTTATGCTATATTGTAATTGGTTGTGTAGAGTACGCACTTTTGTACCCAAAATATGAAGTGGGTACTAGGGGTGCAGATTATACATTTTTTTATTTTTAACCGGATTTTTGTGACAAAAATGTCGGTTATTGATTTGGGGATGTACGGCGGGCGGTCGGTCGGCAACCAATTGTTGTCCGTGCATTTACTCATGAACCGTTCAACCAAAGCTTTTAAAATTTTAATATGTTGTTACTAACAACAAAATGAAGGTCAAGTTCAATAATGACTATTTTGACTTTTACCGTTCAGGAGTTATGGTTCTTGAAAGATTGAAAAATGGCATTTCCTGTCGTGTCCGTGCATTTACACATGAACTGTTCAACCAAAGCTTTCCAAATTTTATTATGTTGTTACTGATGACAAAATGGAGGTCAAGTTCAATAATGACGATTTTGACTTTTACCCTTCAGGAGTTATGGTTCTTGAAAGATTGAAAAATGGCTTTTCCATTCATGTTGTTGCATTTACTCATGAACCATTCAACCTCAGCTTTTCAAATTTTAATATGTTGATACTGATGACAAAATGGAGGTCAAATTTGATATTGAAGATTTTCACTTTCACCGTTCATCAGTTATGGTTCTTGTGATATTGGCAGGACACAAATAAATGTTAACAAATCCGGTTTGCTGTCGTTGTGACAGCCTCTTGTTTTTTTTTAATTTAAAGATGATTTTTTTTTATAAATATTGATTTTTGTGAAAGGTGTATTTGCAGGCTCACAAGATGTTTCTAAAGTGGATAAAGTTCAGAAAATAAAGAAACTTATAGATAGGTGACTTTTTAAACTAAAAGGGGATGTACCCTACTGGAGCCCAATTTCTACTTTGTTACATTATTCCAGCTGACCATGCCAGATCTATCTTTTCTCTACAATATATATTCATACTTCCATGTAATATATTTAAGGGTAGACAGTGGATACAGATCAGCCATGAGTGTCCAGTCTTCATTAGTTATGCATCCAATAAATGAATATGGTACAGAAGAACAGAAACAAAAATACTTACCGAAATTAGGTAAGAATGATATATATACATTTATATAGACAAGTTCAAAATTGAAATCATTTGTATGCCAGTACAGAATTAGTTTCCTTTGTAGACAAGTGCAAAATTAAATGAATTTATAGGAAAATTCAAAATTAGATAAATTTGTAGGTTAGAACAATATTAGATAAATATATCATAAGTACAAATTAGATTCATTTGTTGGCAAGTGCTAACTGAGAAACATTTGTCTTTTTGTTTGTAGACATGTACAAAAAGAGATACATTTGAAGGCAAGATAAAAAAAAAGATACACTTGATGTACAATATTTGATATATTGTTAGACAAGTATAAAATTAGATACGTTTGAAGGAAAGTTTAAAAAAATAAGAGACATTTGTAGACAAGAAGATTTTTATCACAACTTAAGAACTGATTGAATAATTATTACTGAGTTGCTGCAGAGGAGGATTTAGAACAGGGCATGGTGTCCCAGTACTTACATTGCCCTGTTGGTGCAAACCTATATACTGTTTATCAGAAATTTTGTTTAAAACAGCTATTGACCTTTAGCTGTTTTAGTCCTGTCATTTTGTACTACATATCTTTATTTTTATGTAAGCTATTTTAAAAGATATAAATACATTTAAAAATTGTTAGAAAAGATACTTACTTTTTTTTCAGCAAAAGGGGAGCTAATAGGGTGTTTTGGACTAACAGAACCTAACCATGGAAGTGATCCTTCGTCTATGGAAACTAAAGCCAGATACAACCCATCCAGTAAAACATTTACATTGAATGGTACTAAATCTTGGTAAGTCATATCTATAGAAACTAAAGCCAGATACAACCCATCCAGTAAAACATTTACATTGAATGGTACAAAATATTGGTAAGTCATGTCTATAGAAACTAAAGCCAGATACAATCCATCCAGTAAAGCGTTCACATTGAATGGTACTAAATCTTGGTTAGTAGTGGCAAAACTGTACATTCACATGATATATATTGATTATTTGTGTTCAAAAAATTTGCTCATTATCAAAGGCTGTACTGATTCCTTTAAATTGAGCATATTTTGCTTGTTTTAATTACCATCAGTCTTCATGACAAACTTTTAAATCTACAGGCCCAGAGCAAAATGTTTGGAAAATTATAGTTAGATCTGTTTGCCTATAGGGACGATTTTTACATGCCTGAAAGCAATTTTACAAGTATTAAAGAAGATATTTTTTTTCCAATTATGGGCCCCAAAGGGCATAAACATTACAATATCAATAATTTTTATAATACAATACAAACAATGTGATAAAAAAAAAGATGAATGAGATCTATCTTAGTTCTATATGAAGACTGCCATATTTGCAGGTCTAGATAGGGTATGCAAATGAGAGAAAATTATTACAAAAAAATAAAAAAAAATAAAAGTACAAAGCCTTAGGGCTTCTAAAATATAAAGAATAGATAATAAAGAGTGTATTATCAATACTATTTTTTCATGGTATGACCCCCTACCAGTTTTTAACTATGCTCAGTCAGAGATGTTCTGGATCACCCCTGATAGAACATGCCTACTTGATATTAATTGATGACACTGTACAAGTTCTATAGTAGATTTTTGTTTTTGCAGGATTACAAACTCCCCTATTGCAGATGTATTCATTGTATGGGGTAAGTGTGATAGAGACAACAATAAAATCAGAGGCTTTATATTGGAGAAAGGAATGAAAGGTTTAACAGCTCCTGTCATTCAAGGCAAGTTTTCACTGAGGGCCAGTATCACAGGGCAGATCTCTATGGAAGATGTAGAAGTACCTGAAGAAAACATGCTACCAAATGTCATGGGACTAGGAGTAGGTTTACTAGCTTTATTCTGTGTTAAAACTTTTGAAGGAAGAGTTGTATAAACCTATTCAAGAAAATGTGCCTGGTATTGTTTTGTAAATTTTATTTGTTTGCCAAGAATACTTTTAATTTTCACAACCCATTGAAGTGCAATTTTTCCAAATTTCCATAACATTGGAACAATATTTTGTCCTTAGTTGTGTTTTGCTTCTTCCTTTATAGAACTTTCCACTTGATTTGTGTAAAAGTAATACTGTGATTATTAAATGTAAAATTCATACAGAGATAACAAATTTTTATGTTTTATTTTTTGCACATTCAAAATTTCTTGAAGTAGAACACTAATGGATATTTTGTTTTGTTTTGAAACACAAATGAATTATTAATATATTTTTTTCTTCAAAATAACACATTTCTTTTTTATTAAATCTGTTTTCAAGATTAAATCGACCCTGGTAATCTTTTGCTTGATCAATTATTAGTAGTTATTTACAACTCTGTTACTTTCCAGGGTCCCTTTGGTTGTTTAAACAGTGCACGTTATGGTATTGCTTGGGGCACATTAGGGGCAGCAGAGTTTTGTTTGGAAACAGCCAGGCAATATACATTAGACAGGTAAACAAGAGAAATGTTAAATAGAACTTCTATGGATTTTATTCTACAATTATTTAAGGTAGATGGGTAGTCTAAATTATAATCCATAGAATTTTGTAATAATTTGCCAAAATGTAGTTTATATCATGCCTTTTTGATCAATTTTGTATAGATTATGCATGGAAATCACAATTTTCTGACATAAAACGAAAATTACACAATAGAATTTTGAGATAAAATATGAGAAAATAACTAATATTATGCTTCCAGATAAGCAAAGGAAAAAATGGGGTCATGGGACCCGTTTTCTTGCTTCATATTAAAATAGGTAAACTCCGAACACATTCTATTGTAAAAGTAACTTTATGAGAATTATCTGCCCTTACATTTTAGGATCCTCCCCTTAGGTGGCAAAGTTGGAAAAATTGAATCAAACAAAAGTATTATGTTTTTGGTAAAATACAACCATAAATATGATAAAACATGTCATTTTCTATATCGAAATGAAAATTCTTACACATGAATAACATACTACTCTTAAAATTTGCACATTTTATTAAAGATCTAGACCAATTCCTGGTATTTCAAAATCTAAGATGGAGGAAGACACCATATCTACCTTAAAAAATGAGTCCAAGATACCAATTATTGTGAAAATTAATCCACATATTTTTTGTGAATTTCAGAATACCACAAATATTACTTATTTTACATGATATTTAAAGTCCAGACTGTTTCAATTGTGTAGTTTAGTACAAATCAAATCAAATTAGTGTCAATATTGTTGAAGCAATCAACAAGATATATATATTCCATATTTTCATTTTAGAATTCAGTTCAAAAAACCTTTGGCTAAGAATCAGCTGATACAGAAAAAAATGGCTGATATTTTAACAGAGATTTCTTTAGGATTACAGGCCTGTGTACAGGTGGGCAGGCTGAAGGATCAAGGGAAGTAAGTCAGTAAATATTCTATAGATTACAGCATTTTTATGTGGTGCTGTTATACCACTCTCCCAGGTAAGAGAATGGTTGGGCACTTCCAAACATACTTAATCCAGCAACATCATGTATGTGTCTGTCCCATGTCAGGAGCCTGTAATTCAATTGTTGTCTTCTTTTTATGTGAAGAATTTTATACATAAATTAGTCTGTTGTTTTTTTGTTTGAATTGTTTTACATTTGTCATTTCAATGTCTTTTATAGCATTGTATATTGTATGTGTTTTGGTCATTGTTGAAGGCTGTTGTTGGAGGTATTTTTTAATGACAGAAAACTTAACAGACAAATTTTGAAAGCATAAATGAAAAAGGCTGCCTGATGTTAGCATGTAAGATAGTGTCATTGAAGTGTCCATTGGCTGTGGCTGTTTATGCTCACACTTAAATAAATATCAAGCAGTTTGGCTGCAAACATTAATTAGATGCAATTAACAGATTGTTGAATATCAATGTAGGTGAGTTTCTTTTCTCATGTCTATGCTTTCTTAATAAAACTTAAGCATTCAGACTTATCTATCATTTTTCCAGGGCTACACCAGAAATGATTTCCATGATAAAGAGAAATTCTTGTGGTAAATCTTTAGACATAGCTCGTATGGCAAGAGACATGCTCGGTGGAAATGGAATCTCAGATGAATATCATGTCATCCGACATGTGATGAACCTGGAAGCTGTCAATACATATGAAGGTTAGTATAGTATACAATCTGACCGTGCGAGGGATGTATAGCAGTTCAAGGTCGTTTAAAATCCCATCATCATCATAGTATACAACTGGCAAGAATGTGTTATTTAAAAAAATAAGGGGAAGGTTTCATATATTATATTTGTTCAAGCATGATCCAAGTTGGTTACATACCTCTGCAGTATGACTTTCACGTCAAAGCTTTTTTCCCGCCCAAAAAAATGTTATAAATAAAATTATTAATATGCCGTATATAAAATTTTACTAGGATGGAGAGTTGTCTCATTGGCACTCATACCACATCTTCCTATTTCTATATATTATGCTGTCAAATGTAGTTTCAATAACTAAAATTTACTGCAGGGGCAGATGCAGCCATTTTTACAAAGGTTTCAACCATATGCCTAATTTAAAAGCGTAAATATAAAAAAAAGGGGGTGGTTCAACCCCCTAAAACTGCACCCACCTGGATCTATCATAGGACTGTGAATAAAAGTAAATATTTGATATTTTTTTATTGTTTTATTAGGTACTCATGACATTCATGCATTGATATTGGGACGAGCTATTACAGGAATCCAAGCGTTTACATCAGATTGATAAAGTGTGTTGTTACTTCTTCCAGTCTTCTAGTCAGTCTGTGGTGAAGACAAACTTATTAACGATATCATCTATGTGGAAGATACTGGTATTACCTCATTGCTAAAGTGGCATTACAGAAACAACTGTCCACCTCATTTTGTTTGCTTCAAACATGTCAAAAGAGTTCTTTAAATTATATATATATATATAAAAAAAACATCAAAAATTGTATTTTATAATAAGCAGTGTGCCAAGTCTATGTTTTTTATTTATCTTATTCAGATTGATAGCATTGTCATAACTATTCAGGTTTCATATAACTTTTGACGTTGATATTTATAAGCCAGTCATAGTTGTTGGATGTAACTAAATCTTTTATTCGTCTTGTATGTTACATTTTAAGAAAGTTTTTTCTCCAAAAATAAGAAAAGAAGATGCAGAGGGGCAGGCAAAAATAAAAAGTTAAAGGAGGATAGATTACAATATTTAAAGAAAAGGCTGCAAATATATCACATAGAAAACTTGAGATTAAAAAAACCAGGTTGAATATACATGTAAATTCAGGTCCTCCTGAAAGTTCCTGCTCCACTGTAGAAACTGTACATTTTGCTTGTGACCAGTAAAGGCCTGGTTTATGGGGTTTATGGTATACCATTGTCAGGTTGTCCCGGCAACTCTAGAGGAAATCGAAGTTTGCTCTTAGCAATTTATGAATGTTTCACACTTGATTTCATATAGACAAGCTGGTTTTCCATTTTGAAGACATTCAGCATGTTCAGATTGGAGTTGCTCAACTTTAATTTTGAAAATTCAACATTTCCTGCAAGTTTCATGTTAACTCAGGTTTGTTTGAAAGTATCTTTTAATATTTTTTACAAAGTTCTTTGTTCCATAAAGACATGATTTGTGGTTCCAAAGTTTAGGGACTTTCAATTATGAAAAATATGACAAAATTTAAAAATGGATATCATGACTCTTGATGCAGCTGTTTCTATTTTACAGAAAACTTGAAGTTGAAATAGTACAGAATTGTTTTAATCACATTCATTTCTCTCATATTTTTAACATGAAATGATTTGTTAGTGTGTTTATGGCTGTGATACTTTTTATTATTATTATTGTAAATAAAGGAGATCATGAGATTATAATGTGTACTTATTTTATGCAGTCTATTGTTTTGAAAAAAAATGTGTTTCTTACTGGAACCATGCTATAGTATATGTATACTGAAGATTTAATGATATTTGTGAGTTCAAATTTTGTGGATGAAAGTAAAATTGAATTTTTAGTACATACTTGATTTCAAATGAAAAGGAAATTCAGTTTTCCTTTAACAATTACATCCCTGGCCCACTTGTAACAACAACTCGAAGAACATGTCTAGATACTGTGAAGAAACCTTTTTAATTGAAACATTTTTGTTGCCTTTTTTATTAGTTTTGTAGGGAGTAAGTTTAAATTTGTTACTTTGTGGAATTTTTCATATGAAAAAAAATCCAAACTTGAAATTATTTTTCTAGAGTGGGTGGCACATCTTTGCCATGAACACATTTTCACAGTTTTGCTATTTTTTCTTTAAATTTGTGTACCTTAACCCAGGACTTACCTAAGTTGATGGCAAAGACTGTTTGTAATGTTCGAATGGTTGATATTCCTCTTTATCCCATTTCCAAGGTTATTCGCACATATAAAGAAATATGCAGGTGTTATTAAACATTTTTTTAGCTATTATGTAAGATTTATATGGCAATCATGCGAAGTCTAAAAGTAAATATTTGGAAGAAAAATCGTATAGGAATGATCTCTCAAGCTTAATAAATTAATTACAAACTTTCGTTTTTATAATATACCAGTATAATGAGCATGGTCATATCATACATTGCTGCGAAAATTTGTCCCCCATGGTACACGAACAACTCGATTTTCCTCTCGAGTTTACATTCATTTTTAGAACAATTAAGGCCAACTAAAATTAATTAGTAGATTTTCATCCAAATTTTTGAAAAAAATGGGGCGGGTGGGAGGATTTTATTTTTTAAATTTTATTTCATATGAAACCTTCTTGTCACGTGTTATTCATATATGCAAGTGTAATAATAAGCTTATATCATCTAAATACATCCATAAGGAATCGTGTATAAGACAATAATAATCAAAACCAAGGAGTAACCAAAGACTCATAAAACCAAAAGACATTTACATCAACAGTTACAAATAATAAGTAGGAAACAACACGAAAACCAAAAGACATTTACATCAACAGTTACAAATAATAAGTAGGAAACAACACGAACTCCATTAAAAACCAGGAGTGAAATCAGGTGCTCAGGAAGGGTAAGCATTTCCTGCACCGTATACAGCACCCGTCATGTTATTTCTTGGTTCAGTTCGGTAATGATGGAAGGTGGTTATGACTGAGGAAGAATATCACTGATATATGTTTGTCATAATGGCCAATCAGCTCATGATGGCGACCATAAAATTGCTTGAGTGATGACCTTAATTTGATCGATTCATAGCCCTGTCTTAGCAACTTTTGAGAAAGCAGTATTCCTCGTTCAACAAAATCAACGTACTTTGAGCTAGCTCTAGAGTAACGTTTCAATTGAGACACATATACTCCATATGCTGCTGCTACTTTTTTCAAATTCGTAAATATATATCTCTGATTGGCAACCACTGTTCTACATGTAATTGCCACTTTAGAAACCTATTTTATAGTAAACAGCAGAAATGTGGAGAAATAGCGCTCTCTTCAGTTGGACTACCTACATCAACTGTATTTTGCTTTCTAAGCAATGTTTTGTTGTCCTAATAAAATGAAGCAAATGCATTGGTATGCAACACGAGTACAACAAGTACAGAATAAAATTAAAACTCAAACAGTGTTGAAATAATAGGGTTGGTCCTAAATATGCAAGATACAAATATAATTACAATGTAGAACATAAAGTTTTTTAATGACTCTATCGTGGGTATTGGGACAGAGGATGTTTACTGTTTTTTTTATACAAAAAACGAAAGGCATGGCTAAATCTAAATCTAAGAGCTTGCTATAAATTAAAAATGCGTATGTTTGTCGATTTTCTGAACTCAATATACGGTCATCAATCTAAAAAGTTCATGCTTGTGTCAATTTCTTTTTTCCAGTCAAATGTGTTCCACGATTCTTACGCTTTTGTATTTCATTCACAGTCCAAATTTCTTGACACAAAGTCGTTGTATAAATAAAATAAATTCAATGTTTTACTCACAAACATTTGTGCCATTTGTGACATACGGCGATTTGCGTTATTGGACACAGCGTATTACTCGTAACCCGTATATTTCACGCCCTTCTCGTAAATAATCTCTATTCTCGGTAGATGATGTTGTCATGATAGATTAGCAGAATATATCGACTTAATCATTCAGTAAGAATACTCTAAGAAATACGAAAACCGAAATTTGAAACAGGAAGTTTTACATGAAACGAAATTATCGACGGTTACCGGTAACGGAAATGAACAAAATCCGGAAATCGTAATTTTTCAAAAATAAAAAAAATCGGGGCGGGAAGATTTCAGAGGGGCGGGCGGGGATGAAAATCTATCAATTAATTTTAATTGGCCTAACCAATGTTTTGAAGATAATTCCTTTATCAAACATTTTTTTCATATAGTAAAATTTCAATAAATAGTTACAAATATTCGAATGTAGGTCGGATGTAAGTGGAAATGAATGAATTATGTGGCAAATATGGGTCACTAACTCTATTTCTGAAACTCACATATCATTTTTTTTTGAAATTATAAAAAAGGTATTTTAAAAGTTTTTTTTACATTAAAGGTACAGTCATTACTGTATTTGTTATTTGTTTAGAAAATAAATGAATTATTAATGAACAAACAATATCTTAGAGAAGGATATTGAAAGAATAAAAAATCAATTAATTATCAGCATTTTCATGTTTATTGTATTTTTGAATAATAACTTAATGATATTTGATTTGCAATGTTTATGTATATAAAATGTATTTTTGAGTTATGTTGTTTTTATTTCATAATTGTTTGAATGAAAATATTTTTCAGTAATATTGAAAAGTAACAAAGGTCAGTGCAAAGGTTAATGTTCATTTGACTCTTTTTTTTACACATGTTTAAATGGGTTGGGTTTTATATAGGGTACTGGAAATGGAATTGAATATAATATATGGGTGACAGTTGCCATCAATTACCCAAATCAACCAGTCTTCATACAATGTTTAAGCTGCTTCAATAACATAATTGAACTTTGCTGACTGTTGTGGTTATGGATTTACTAGGTTCTATCATGATACGATACTGATAGGATGTTTTAGGTTGGCTTCCCTCAAAATATTCAATATGCCTAAATGGTAGTATACAAATACAATGTATTATTAACCAACTAAGTGCATTATTGCCAAAAGTGACTGTTTATATTTTCTATAATGGCCCTGTTTTTTTCTGTAATGGCCCTGTTTTTCTGTAATGGCCCTGTTTTTTCTGTAATGGCCCTGTTTTTCTGTAATGGCCCTGTTTTTTCTGTAATGGCCCTGTTTTTCTGTAATGGCCCTGTTTTTTCTGTAATGGCCCTGTTTTTCTGTAATGGCCCTGTATTAATGCCCAGTTTGTCTGTATTAAGCCCTGTTAAGGTTTTTAATAAAGTTAATAAAACTAAAAGTTGTAAAGAGTATAATACCTTTTTATACAACCGCAAAAATTTTAATTTTTCGTCGTATATTGCTATCATGTTGGCGTCGTCGTCCTCGTCATCGTCGTCATCGTCGACGTCGTGGTCCGAATACTTTTAGTTTTCGCACTCTAACTTTAGTAAAAGTGCATAGAAATCGATGAAATTTTAACACACGGTTTATGACCACAAAAGGAAGGTTGGGATTGATTTTGGGAGTTTTGGTCCCAACATTTTAGGAATTACGGGCCAAAAAGGGTCCAAATAAGCATTTTCTTGGTTTTCGCACTATAACTTTAGTTTATGTGAATAGAAATCTATGAAATTTTAACACAAGGTTTATGACCACAAAAGGAAGGTTGGGATTGATTTTGGGAGTTTTGGCTTCAACAGTTTAGGAATAAGGGGCCAAAAAAGGGCCCAAATAAGCATTATTCTTGGTTTTCGCACAATAACTTTAGTATAAGTAAATAGAAATCAATGAAATTTTAAGACAAGGTTTATCAACACAAAAAGGAAGGTTGGGATTGATTTTGGGAGTTGAGGTCCCAACAGTTTAGGAATTAGGGGCCAAAAAGGGGCCCAAATAAGCATATTCTTGGTTTTTGCACCATAACTTTAGTATAAGTAAATAGAAATCTATGAAATATTAAACACAAGGTTTATGACCATAAAAGGAAGGTTGGGTTTGATTTTGGGAGTTTTGGTCCCAACAGTTTAGGAATAAGGGGCCTAAAGGGTCAAAAATTGAACTTTGTTTGATTTCATCAAAAATTGAATAATTGGGGTTCTTTGATATGCCGAATCTAACTGTGTATGTAGATTCTTAATTTTGGTCCCGTTTTCAAATTGGTCTACATTAAGGTCCAAAAGGTCCAAAATTAAACTTAGTTTGATTTTAACAAAAAATGAATCCTTGGGGTTCTTTGATATGCTGAATCTAAAAATGTACTTAGATTTTTAATTATTGGCCCAGTTTTCAAGTTGGTCCAAATCGGGGTCCAAAATTAAACTTTGTTTGATTTCATCCAAAATTGAATAATTGGGGTTCTTTGATATGCCAAATCTAACTGTGTATGTAGATTTTTAATTTTTGGTCCTGTTTTCAAATTGGTGTACATTAAAGTTCAAAGGGTCCAAAATTAAACTAAGTTTGATTGTAACAAAAATTGAATTCTTGGGCTTTTTTGATATGCTGAATCTAAACATGTACTTAGATTTTTGATTATGGGCCCAGTTTTCAAGTTGGTTCAAATCAGGATCCAAAATTATTATATTAAGTATAGTGCAATAGCAAGAAATTTTCAATTGCACAGTATTCAGGAATAGCAAGAAATCTTCAATTGCACAGTATTGTGCACTAGCAAGAAATTTTCAATTGCACAGTATTGCGCAATAGCAAGAAATCTTCAATTGCACAGTATTGTGCAATAGCAAATATTTTCAATTGCACAGTATTGCGCAATAGCAAGAAATATCTAATTGCACAATATTGTGCAATAGCAAGAAATTTTCAATTGGAGTTATCTTTCTTTGTCCAGAATAGTAGTTGAATCAACTTAAATCATTGTTTTATACAATATACAATGTATATTCACTTTTACTACCAACTGATAAATTAAAACAATCTTTACCATTCAGTGATAACAAGCACTTTATTTTACATTTTAATATTTTATGATGTATTTAAATGAGTAGTTATTGTTGCAAACTCCATTAGAAATTTGAATTGAGATCAGTTTTGGAAAAAAGGAAAGGGAGGGGGGAGGGGTACATTTTTCTCATTTCAGATTTCATCAATAAAAAGAAAATTCCTTCAAACATTTTTTTGAGAGGATTAATATTCAACAGCATAGTGAATTGCTCAAAGGCAAAAAAAATATTTTAAGTTCATTAGACCACATTCATTCTGTGTCAGAAACCTATGCTGTGTCAACTATTTAATCACAATCCAAATTTATAGCTGAATCCAGCTTGAATATAGTGTCCATGCTTGCCCCAACCGTTCAGGGTTCAACCTCTGCAGTCGTATAAAGCTGCGCCCTGCGGAGCATCTGGTTAGTTTTCGCACTCTAACTTTAGTAAAAGTGAATAGAAATCTATGAAATTTTAACACAAGGTTTATGACCACAAAAGGAAGGTTGGTATTGATTTTGGGAGTTTTGGTCCCAACATTTTAGGTATTAGGGGCCAAAAAGGGCCCAAATAAGCATTTTCTTGGTTTTCGCACTATAACTTTAGTATAAGTAAATAGAAATCAATGAAATTATGCAACACAAGGTTTATGACCACAAAAGGAAGGTTGGGATTGATTTTGGGAGTTAAGGTTTCAACAGTTTAGGAATTAGGGGCCAAAAAGGGGCCCAAATAAGCATTATTCTTGGTTTTCGCACCATAACTTTAGTATAAGTAAATAGAAATCTATGAAATTTAAACACAAGGTTTAAGACCATAAAAGGAAGGTTGGGTTTGATTTTGGAAGTTTTGGTCCCAACAGTTTAGGAATTAGGGGCCAAAAAGGGGCCCAAATAAGCATTATTCTTGGTTTTCGCACCATAACTTTAGTATAAGTAAATAGAAATCTATGAAATTTAAACACAAGGTTTAAGACCATAAAAGGAAGGTTGGGTTTGATTTTGGGAGTTTTGGTCCCAACAGTTCAGGAATAAGGGGCCCAAAGGGTCCCAAAATTGAACTTTGTTTGATTTCATCAAAAATTGAATAATTGGGGTTTTTTGATATGCCGAATCTAACTGTGTATGTAGATTCTTAATTTTTGGTCCCGTTTTCAAATTGGTCTACATTAAGGTCCCAAGGGTCCAAAATTAAACTTAGTTTGATTTTAACAAAAATTGAATTCTTGGGCTTTTTTGATATGCTGAATCCAAACATGTACTTAGATTTTTGATTATGGGCCCAGTTTTCAAGTTGGTTCAAATCAGGATCCAAAATTATTATATTAAGTATTGTGCAATAGCAAGAAATTTTCAATTGCACAGTATTCAGCAATAGCAAGAAATCTTCAATTGCACAGTATTGCGCAATAGCAAGAAATCTTCAATTGCACAGTATTGTGCAATAGCAAATATTTGCAATTGCACAGTATTGCGCAATAGCAAGAAATATCTCAGAAATAAATCAGTGATAACAAGCACTTTATTTTACATTTTAATATTTTATGATGTATTTAAATGAGTAGTTATTGTTGCAAACTCCATTAGAAATTTGAATTGAGATCAGTTTTGGAAAAAAGGAAAGGGAGGGGGGGGGGGGTACATTTTTCTCATTTCAGATTTCATCAATAAAAAGAAAATTCCTTCAAACATTTTTTTGAGAGGATTAATATTCAACAGCATAGTGAATTGCTCAAAGGCAAAAAAAATATTTTAAGTTCATTAGACCACATTCATTCTGTTTCAGAAACCTATGCTGTGTCAACTATTTAATCACAATCCAAATTTATAGCTGAATCCAGCTTGAATATAGTGTCCATACTTGCCCCAACCGTTCAGGGTTCAACCTCTGCAGTCGTATAAAGCTGCACCCTGCGGAGCATCTGGTTAGTTTTCGCACTCTAACTTTAGTAAAAGTGAATAGAAATCTATGAAATTTTAACACAAGGTTTATGACCACAAAAGGAAGGTTGGTATTGATTTTGGGAGTTTTTGTCCCAACATTTTAGGTATTAGGGGCCAAAAAGGGCTCAAATAAGCATTTTCTTGGTTTTCGCACTATAACTTTAGTTTAAGTAAATAGAAATCTATGAAATTTTGACACAAGGTTTATGACCACAAGAAAGGTTGGGATTGATTTTGGGAGTTTTGGTTCCAACAGTTTAGGAATTAGGGGCCAAAAAGAAGCCCAAATAAGCATTATTCTTCGTTTTAGCACAATAACTTTAGTATAAGTAAATAGAAATCAATGAAATTATGCAACACAAGGTTTATGATCACAAAAGGAAGGTTGGGATTGATTTTAGGAGTTGAGGTCCCAACAGTTTAGGAATTAGGGGCCAAAAAGGGGCCCAAATAAGCATTATTCTTGGTTTTCGCACCATAACTTTAGTATAAGTAAATAGAAATCTATGAAATTTAAACACAAGGTTTAAGACCATAAAAGGAAGGTTGGGTTTGATTTTGGAAGTTATGGTCCCAACAGTTTAGGAATTAGGGGCCAAAAAGGGGCCCAAATAAGCATTATTCTTGGTTTTCGCACCATAACTTTAGTATAAGTAAATAGAAATCTATGAAATTTAAACACAAGGTTTAAGACCATAAAAGGAAGGTTGGGTTTGATTTTGGGAGTTTTGGTCCCAACAGTTCAGGAATAAGGGGCCCAAAGGGTCCAAAATTGAACTTTGTTTGATTTCATCAAAAATTGAATAATTGGGGTTCTTTGATATGCCGAATCTAACTGTGTATGTAGATTCTTAATTTTTGGTCCCGTTTTCAAATTGGTCTACATTAAGGTCGAAAGGGTCCAAAATTAAACTTAGTTTGATATTAACAAAAATTGAATCCTTGGGATTCTTTAATATGCTGAATCTAAAAATGTACTTAGATTTTTTGTCATTAGCCCAGTTTTCAAGTTGGTCTAAATCGGGGTCCAAAATTAAACTTTGTTTGATTTCATCAAAAATTGAATAATTGGGGTTCTTTGATATGCCAAATCTAACTGTGTATGTAGATTCTTAATTTTTGGTCCTGTTTTCAAATTGGTCTACATTAAAGTCCAAAGGGTCCAAAATTAAACTAAGTTTGATTTTAACAAAAATTGAATTCTTGGGCTTTTTTGATATGCTGAATCCAAACATGTACTTAGATTTTTGATTATGGGCCCAGTTTTCAAGTTGGTTCAAATCAGGATCCAAAATTATTATATTAAGTATTGTGCAATAGCAAGAAATTTTCAATTGCACAGTATTCAGCAATAGCAAAAAATCTTCAATTTGCACAGTATTGCGCAATAGCAAGAAATCTTCAATTGCACAGTATTGTGCAATAGCAAATATTTGCAATTGCACAGTATTGCGCAATAGCAAGAAATATCTCAGAAATAAATCAGTGATAACAAGCATTTTATTTTACATTTTAATATTTTATGATGTATTTAAATGAGTAGTTATTGTTGCAAACTCCATTAGAAAAATTTTCGCATTTCAGATTTCATAAATAAAAAGAAAATTTCTTCAAACATTTTTTTGAGAGGATTAATATTCAACAGCATAGTGAATTGCTCAAAGGCAAAAAAAATATTTTAAGTCTCATTAGACCACATTCATTCTGTGTCAGAAACCTATGCTGTGTCAACTATTTAATCACAATCCAAATTTAGAGCTGAATCCAGCTTGAATGTTGTGTCCATACTTGCCCCAACCGTTCAGGGTTCAACTGCTGCTGTCGTATAAAGCTGCGCCCTGCGGAGCATCTGGTTGTATTTTATTTAATTTAGTAACCAACAACCAACATTAAAGAACCATATAAAGGGATCACTGTTCATCCTGTTTTTAACACATATTTCTTTCAACATAATATCTTGGATATTTGGTATATTTAAAGTTTTATAATGGTGAAGTATAAATTATTTTTTTCAAACTAAACTGTCATTTAAAGGGTAAGACAGTACATCAAGTTAGCAGCAACAAATACACTTTTGTTCAGTTGGTTAATAAATGTATTAAGAATTGGGTGTTTTTATAATGGCCCTGTTATATGTCCTCGGTCAGTATTAATGGCCTCGGATGTCTGTAATAGCCCTCGGCGTTGCCTCAGGCCATTACAGACTTCCTCAACCATTATTACAGACCTTGGACATATAACAGGGCTATTATAAAAACACCCATTCATTAATACTATATTAACAATAATTTGATGACCTATATTTACTCTGGGTTTCCTCCTTGTTCTAGTGTTTGGGTATATGTTGAGTTTCCAAATGAATTGCAAATATTTTATTCATTTATCCAGCATTCAATGTAATATGATTTAGGCACTAATAAGATGTTGTTTTGGGATTTATCTGCAGGGACAATAACATTTGTCCAGGTGTTTTGAAACATGCAGGTCTATAAAGATTGATGTAGCATGTGTATTCATAGACCCATTTAGTTTTGATTTGTATCAGCGACCTCATAGTCCTTATCCAGTCAGAAAGACTATCTACGTCTTCTTTCTCATGTTTAACCGAGCACCTAGCATAGTCCTCGACTGAATCAATCAGTATTTTAAAGTTTGTGTTTCCAATTGATTGATTTAGGCTCACAGTTCTTGCCTTCATAAAAAAAGATTTCGCAGAGAAGTGTTATTGACAAGGTTTGGACCCCAGTTGCATACCTGCCAACTGTCACTATTTGCGGGGGATTTCTCCCATGGAGGCGTACAAATGAAGATTTGGAAAGAGCAATTTTGTCCACAACTTGAACAAAACAATAAATTTTACAATGGCTATAGGCTTGTAATAGTATGAAGAAGCCAAAAACATCACTAAAATATATTTGAAGGCCCCCTTGATGGTTTTGTAGAACTATAGGATCCATCTTGCAAGTAAAACCCCCATGTGTATTTTGAAAAGTTGGCAGGTATGCAGTTATAACGTGCCCAGCCAGATTACACATAAATGGTGAACTAGCACAGATGCAATCAAGCGGTTTAGACTTGGAAGTGGTCAATATTAAGATCCTGCAACATGTGAATGTATTGAAAATTGTAGTTGAATTGGTTTGGTATAAGTATACAAATGTTAGGTACATATTGATAATTTGAATAGAGAGGTATTTTAGATTGAACTGTAGGATGAAGGATATTGACCAAGTTGATGACATTGAGACATTAGTTTATTAAGAAAAGTTTAATTAGGATCTTTTATCCTCTTCATCTTATCGAATGCAAAAAAAAGTTAAATATAAAAAATACTCACACAAAAAAAAATTCAAAATGGAAAGTCCTTTATCAAAAAGTAAAATATCAAAAGCTCAAACACATCAAATGAATGGAAAATAACTGTCATATACCTGACTTAATACAGGCATTTCTGTATGTAGACAGGGACTTTGTTTACTACAGAAAGTCTCTGATGTAGACAATGGATGATTAAACCTGGTTTGTGACTGTGACTTGTAATATCCAAGATGATAGCAGTAAGTTTTTATTAATTTGAATGGGGGTTTGTAACAGTTGTTTCCAATCATAAGTTGTACAGAGGATAATGAACAAAGCTACGTGCGAAAGGTGATGAACACCTAACGGTTTTTATACGACCCCAAAAATTGAAAAAAATTTGGCAGTAAATTTTCAGTTCAGTATTTTTGTGATTTTACTTTGTTTTACTTTCGGTGCAAATTATATAAAAATTATAGAAAACTTCGGCATGCAGCTCTAACTCAAAATATGGACAATTCAATGTTAATATAAGGGGATCTTTTCTATGTAGTTAGGCGTACGTTTCAGTTTGTAACCCGGATTTGCTTTCGCTTAATCGATTATTAACCATGGATGAGGTATACTACTGTTGCCTTTATTTAGGTTGTAATATGTACACCGTTCACACTAGCATTTTTTTCTCTAATCGATCTAATTTGAATCGATCTAAATAAAACCAGTTGGCGTTTACATTATCTCCTATCAAAACGATCTCTAACGGTCTAATCTGAACCAGTGTATTCACGCTACATTTATTGCGTATAAATAGAACTAATTTATCAAATTCATGTGTTGATACACTGCTACACACACTTGAAAAAAACAATCGGACTCAGCAATCGGATGAAGTTATTGTTTGAATTTCTCTTGAATCACAAGTTAAAATTTTTATACTGGTGTTATTGCAGTTTCTTTAATTTTCAAAAAACAATGAAGCAACGAAGTTTTAACATGACGAAACACTGCGGTTCGTCAGTGAAAAGAAAAAAATCAACATAAGAAAAGAAGACAAAGATTTTGCAAATTAATGCTACGTCGAAGACGTTCACATTAAAAGTAAGATCGGTTTACTTTAGATCGATTCAAACTAAACTAACTCTTTTTGGTATTTTAGTTTAGACCGATTGGAGAGTGATTGAAAGCGTTCACATTAGCCCTCAAATCGATCTAAAGTGAACCGATCTAGTTTAAATCGATCTAAATGGTCTAGTGTTAACGGGGTCTAAGATATCGTTTGCTGCTTTTTTGTATCGATATCTGCTTCAAATCGTTCCTAGAGGGGGAAATTTCACAGCAATATGGTATGAGTTTTCATGGAAATTTGATATACTAGTAACAATTTTGTAGTTTTTGCAGCTTATTTGAGAACGCTTGAAATACACGCATACCTTATTAACCTCAAACTTACACTTTTAATGGCATATTTAAAAATAAAATGAAATAAAATAAAAAAACGAAACTTTTGATATGATATCTATGTAAAAAGAAAATTATATATTTCGAATCGGAAAGTTTCTCATCAAATGGCAAAATCAGAAGGTCAAATAATTCAAACGAATAGAACACAACTGTCAATTTCCCGACTTGGTTCAATAAATAACTATAGGTCACGACCCTTTCTTATGATAACTATATACATAGATATAAGTAATTGCAACTGATAAGAAAATAGAGCATTGAACAAAGATACTTATTAGGTAATAGATTAATGATTGGTTTAAAAATGTCGCCAACTTTTGAAATTTTGATTTTGTGTTTTTCAATTTCACAAGCATCATGGTGGCACCCACATCCGCACATGGCATGGAACGATGTGATTAATGAAACTTACATCAACACTGGTGTTCATGGAGAAATGTTTGTCGTCGATTTGTTTGAAGTGCATACAAGTATCATTGAAGATCTCCACAGGTTTGTCATATTGTTTCTAGTTGAAAAAAATGGTATTGAAAAAAACTTTTCGGGAATTTAGTCCGTGTTTTTTTTTATTTGATATGCAAATATTTCTTAAAAAAAACAAAATAAATATGACTAAAAATGGTATATTTTGGGCCCCTTTATAGCTTGCTGTTCGGTGTGAGCCAAGGCTCCGTGTTGAAGACCGTACTTTGACCTATAATGGTTTACTTTTATAAATTTTGACTTAGATGGAAAGTTGTCTCATTTGCACTCGTACCACATCTTCTTATCAAGTATGTCTACTTATGTCGACTTAGGTCGATCGTACTGGTGATAGACCATTTATGTTCTGGCTTCTAAACAGTCAGTGACGGTATCATAATGTGTTGCAGACGTACGTTCTCAAATTCATCGATACATTTTTTTTATTATCATTTGATGGGTTTGAGCTTTTGATTTGCCATTTGATAACGGACTTGCCGTCTTGGAATTTCCTCGGAATTCTGTATTTTTGTGATTTTTTGTTTTATTATAAATGCACCATCTACCGCAAACAATTTGACATAAACTGTGTTTGTTATTTTATTTATACCATACACCCATTTTTATTCTCAAGTTTTCTAATCAATATGTTTCCTCCAAATTCAGGAAAGGGAAGAGAGTGATATGTTACTTTTCTGCTGGAACAAAAGAACATAGGCGACCTGATTACCTCGACTTCCCATCAGATGGACTTGGGCTTCCTAATGAAGACCGACCAGGCGACACATGGGTTGATATAAAAAATAGTCAGTATGTATACCTATTTTGTTAGCACACATTGCGTCGGTCGTCGTATTGTGTCCGTCGTAAACTTGTTCGAAGATCTGTTCGGAATCAATTTCAAACAAACTTGGCCTTTATGCTCCTTTGGCCATACACTATCAGTACAAAGTTCGTGTTTATTTTATTCTAGAGAAACCTCTAACACGACAGCCATGGATAAAATTGGAACTGACATCTTGGGTAAGATGATCAAAATGTCAAGATCTGCCTATTTTATATTTTTACCAAAAGTTATCAGTTAATTGTTTAAAAAAAGATATTCATAGTTAAAAATTATAAGAGGCAAACATGATCAGCCATATGAGATATACCAAAATACCAATATGACCAAATCATTGGATGACATGATAAGCAGTTTTTTGCTCTGAAATGATTTTTTTTCTCTCAATTTTTGTCGAGCCTACGACTTTTGTGGCAGAAAGTGCGACATCGGGAGAGTGATCCGGAGTCATCGACGGCGGCGTTAACTAACTATTTAAAAGGTGGAAGACCTGGATACTTAATACTTTGTAAATACACATGTATATGCCTTTTGTTGCGAAGGTTCCGTCTATCACATGTCTATTGTCCTTGACATCATTTTTATGGTTCAGTGACTAAGATTTGTTTGTAATGTTAATTTTTCTCTTAATATGAGTAATAGGATATCTATATATTTGGTATGTGCGTACCTTGCAAGGTCATCATGCCCGTCCGACAGTTTCCACCTGACCTTGACCTCAATTCATGAATCAGTGAACAAGGTTAAGTTTTGGTGGTCAATGAAATTGAGAATGGAAATGGGGAAGGTTGTCTATATTTCAGATACTATAAACAATAGGTCTAGTATATTTGGCGTATGGGAGGATTGTAAGATGGCCACATCTAACTAGCAGATGTCATCTGACGTTGACCTCATTTGCTAGTTCAGTGGTTATAGTTAGGTTTTTGTGTTTTAGTCTGTTTTTTTTTACTGTATACAATAGATCTACTATATGTTTGGTGTATGCAATAACTGTTAGGTGTGGATGTCCAACTGGCATGTGTCACTGACCTTACATCATTTTCATGGTTCAGTGGTGAAAGTTAAGTTTTTGAGTTTTTGCCTTTTTTGACCTAATAAAAAGTCCCCAAATTACAAATGTGAAACAATTTAAACGAGAAAAATAACGGCGTACACTATGTATAAAAAAATGATAGAAAACAAAATATGTAACACACCAACAGACGACAACCACTGAATTGGCTGTGCACATATTCATAATGGAGCTTTTTTTAATAAAATATTTCGTATTTTGGATTACGTTGTTTTTCAGGGTAAGACGTATAATGAGGGATCGATTTGAATACGCACAATCTCGGCATTGTGATGGTGTATGTCCGGATAATGTTGATGGATGGGTAGAGAATCAAGCAGGACTTTATTTGACACCAGAAAATCAATTGGACTATAACAGATATTTAGCAATAGGTAAAACCCCTAACGGGAAGGATTGTGCCTGATGTTCATATGATGAAATCATAATCTTTCAGTCAGTTTAATTGAAGTCTGGAGCTGGCATGTCAGTTAACTGCTAGTAGTCTGTTGTTATTTATGTATTATTGTCATTTTGTTTATTTTCTTTGGTCGGGTTGTTGTCTCTTTGGCACATTCCCCATTTCCATTCTCAATTTTATATAAGAAGATTTATATTCCGGACGGACAAATTCCGACGTTCCTCACTTTTTACTCAAGTTTAAACTTTGCAATACTGTTTCAAAGCTGATGTGTTTCCCTCGGGCTTTGGTTGTTACTCTGATTTATTTTTTGCTTAATCTTATTATGACTATCGAACAGCGGTTCACTTCCGTTGTCGTTATTCAGCAAACACGTAAACTATTCATATGTTACACTAAAGCATTTTCCTCTCAATATGTTAAAGTCTACATTTTCTCCTCAAAGAACAATATTAAAAATGTGTTATCAACTGCTAATATCTAAATAAAGAGGGTGATATTAAATATACCCAATTTTATCTGAACGAAGGTGATTCAAATGAATGATGTTTGTTGTAACATCTAACTTTTGTAAACCACCTGCACACAACATATGATACTGAATCTCGTAAAATGCCTCAGGAAAATAGTTGCACGTCGGGGGACAATACACTTACTATTCCATTTATACCCAGTCAATAAGTATACACTACTAAAACCTTTTAAAATTCCTTTACAGAAGCACACGGCTATGGTTTAGCTATCGGACTGAAGAACGATGTGAGCCAACTTGATGACCTTGTAGGCGACTTTGATTTCGCTATAAACGAATCCTGTATGGATTTTGACGATTGTAACCGGTACAAACCATTTTTTGATGCTATTAAGGTACACCGATAAAAGTTATATTCATAGTTTTCTTGTTGAGCTAGACACTTTTTATATCATTACCGATGTCGATTTGATTCAGGAAGAATGGTTTATTAAAAATTTCCCCTATATACATTCAACCTGTGATTCAAATATTCTTTGCAAAAGATTGTTGGTTTCTGATTGTTAAATCAAATTAATTAACAAGATCCACATACATGATTTTTAAAATATAATCATTAGGAGGAGTAATAATTGAAAAAATCTTGCTTTTGGGATTGCAAATGTCACATTCTCATTTGGGTAAAAGAAGATGACCTAGACCCAATTTTCAATAAGGTTGTCATCGTTAGTTTGTTTTAGGAAGTATTAAAATTAATCATTTGGGGTTGAAGTCAACGATACACCAATCTAATCACATAAGAACCACTGCTCAAATATTTGCTGATAAAAAGTTAGGAAAGGAATAGGTCCGGTAAGGGCCGATTTTGGCCTCAAATTTCAGGTTCATCTGACGAAAGATTTTTGACACTTTTTAAACACTTAAGCAGTCTATGGAAGAAGCGATTCGATAAAAACTTTTCTTATATCAACGAGCGATATTGTCTTATATCAACGAGTTGCATTGTGGGAAATTTCAGACGAATGTTAGCATTTGTACGAAGAAAGGCAGATTTCTCGGTATAAAGTAATGACTCTTTTCTAAAAACAGGGTGACATTTAACATGACATACGTCTGGTGTATAATTTTCATGAGTTATTTTATGTAATAACAAGCAAGGTGGATTTAAACGAGAAAACTTAATTATTGAATAAATGAAACATAAATGCACGATTTATCATTTGTAGATGTACACATTCTATAAATATCATGGAGCAAATTCAGTGGAATGCAATTGAGATGAATTTAATTGTTTGCTACGCCAAAATCACCTATAAGTCAACGATACTGCTATATTTTAAAATATCAATGCGATATTTGTCTTATATCATAGCGATGATTTTTTAATATCAAAAATTTATGAATGCGATACTTTTCTAATATAACTGCTATAGTTTTCTAATATAGAATTAATACGATGACACGTCACAATGCATGTCAAGAAAACTGCAAACATAATTCACAAACTTAGATCATGACCAGATCAATGTTTTAGGATCAACATCACTAAAATTTCGTAACTGTAACACAATTAACGCTTACATGAACTTATCATTCCGAAAATGTTGCGTGACCCTATTGATAGTTGAAAGTGTTAACAACCTGTTCAGTCTATTGTTTTCAATCACATGGTTTAACCAACTAACTGACATGTTTAACCCCGCCACATTATTTATGTATGTGCCTTTCCCAAGTCAGGAGCCTGTAATTCAGTGGTTGTCGTTTGGTTATGTGTTACATTTTTTTTTTCGTTCATTTTTCTTTTATATAATAAGGCCGTCATTTTCTCGTTTGAATTGTTTTACATTGTCTTATCGGGGCCTTTTATGGCTGACTATGCGGTATGGGCTTTGCTCATTGTTGAAGGCCGTACGGCGACCTATAATTGTTAATGTCTGCGTTATTTTGGTCTCTTGTGGACAGTTGTCTCATTGGCAATCTTACCACATCTTCTTTTTTATAATTCTATTTGAAGTGATGATGCAATGCGGAATTTAAAAGCGGTTGCAAATACGTCTACCGACCTATTAGATTCTAATTTACTGGTCATACTGCTATAGTCTACCCACCTTGGTAATATCGAAATAGACAAAAAATATCATTACTTAAAAGAAACATTCATTCAAACAATCCAATCCAATACAGCTCCAAATTACAATTAATATTCAAATGGTAAAATGAATAATCCAAACAAATTAAAATGTACAAATGCTGATGTCCCGCTCTTTGAAGATACCAACTGAGTAGCCTCAGACTATAAAAATTGGACAACTTCAGATACAACAAAAATCAAAAATCTTGTCAAACAGAAAATAAATTTATTATTAACATAGCAAAAGATATTGAGAAGGAAGACAGTTCTTTTTGGATATCAAAGACTTTTCCCGTTGGTAAATCGATATCTCTATGAACATAATCAGCTCGCCGCCTGGACGCTCTTTTACATCGCGATGACCGTGAGGGTATTCCGATGTATTGTTGCCACAGAGATTTGACTTTCGTTTTTGGCTAGTAACCGATCGTATAAATACGCGAACTTTTCTTAGTGCAAAATAACAATCCGTATCGCTTGTTATAAATTCATTTCTTCAATGAGTAATAAAAAAAATGTTTAGAACACAAATAAATAAGATGTAAATGTCTTTTGACGTTAGAAATGTGTATATTCGTTCATTCGTTCATTGTGTACTAATTTACGTTTTTTGATGGAGTTAAGTCTGTCAATTGATATTTCATCGTGTGTTTTTCTATGTTGTGATGTTATGCTATTGTTTCAGAAAAGGTTTGTTTCCATTAAAACGTTTAATCCCGCTGCAAATGTTTGCACCTGTCATAAGTCAGGAATCAGATGTACAGTAGTTGTCGTTTGTTTATATACGTGTTTCTCGTTTCTCGTTTTTTTTATATAGATTAGACCGTTGGTTTTCCCGTTTGAATGGTTTTACAATAGTAATTTTGGGGTCCTTTATAGCTTGTTGTTCGGTGTGAGCCAAGGCTCCGTGTTGAAGGCCGTACATTGACCTATAATCATGGTTTACTTTTTTTTAAAATTTTTATTTGGATGGAGAGTTGTCTCATTGGCACTCACACCACATCTTCCTATATCTATATATCTTTTCTATATTCATAAATTTAGATTGTTCAGTTGAAGGACTGGAAACCAGTTATTTATAAGGGGAAATTTTAAAGATTTATAGATATAAGAAGATGGTGCATGAGTTCGAATGAGACAACTTTCCATCAAAGTAATAATTTGTTTAAAGTAAACCATTATAGATCAAAGTAGGTCCTTAAACACGGAGCCTTGGCTCACAGCGAACACCACGCTATATAGGAACAAGAACATTGCTAGTGTTAAACCATTCAAACAGGAAAACCAACGGTCTAATTTAAAAAAAAAGGAGATTCAAAAGTACAGGTCAATCATTTTGATACTTAGCTATTTGATTATTTGATTACGGCATTGTTTATTAAACTCTTATTTGATTAGATTTGCTTCCATAACCAATTGAGAAATTTGTAAGATGTTACCAAAAACAATTTGAATTTAAGCAATGGTCTTAAAACTGCTTATTTACATACAATACTACTAAGAAGTAAAATTAAAAAAAATACTGAACTCCGATGAAAATTGAAATCAGAAAGTCCCTTATCAAATGGTATAATCAAATGATAAAACACACCAAACGAATGGATAACAACTGTCATATTTCTGACTCGGTACTGGCATTTTCAAATTTTGAAAATGGTGGATTGAACCTGGTTTTATAGCACTTCACCTCTCACGTGTATGACAGTCTCATTAAATTCTGTCACATTTACAACGATGCGTGAACAAAACAGACATAATAGGTAAAATTGTCAAAATATGGGTACAACAGTCTAATATTAATACTAATCGGTACTAATA
The DNA here is from genome assembly GCA_037788925.1 of Mytilus galloprovincialis. Taxonomy (NCBI): domain Eukaryota; kingdom Metazoa; phylum Mollusca; class Bivalvia; order Mytilida; family Mytilidae; genus Mytilus; species Mytilus galloprovincialis. The sequence continues at coordinate 121,316,787 of CM075330.1, read as the reverse complement.
TTGATATATAAAAAAACACCGCTATGATATTTTAAAAGTATCGCATTGATATTTTAAAAGTATCGCATTGTTTATTTATGTATATAAGAAAAACACAGCACTTCAAATTTTACATTGACATAAACGTAAGCTTCTTACTAACTTCTGCATGTATATTTAGACTCAATTGTTGTTTATATTTGAACAATAAGTTTTAAAATTAGTATTTTCTTAATTTTTCGTTGCCGAAAACAACATTTTCCGCATGGAATGTCTGCATATTTACAATTGATATTAGACAATATCGCTATGTGATATAAGAAAAGTTTTTATCGATACGCTTCTTCCATAGACTGCTTAAGTGTCTATTTCATTTGATTCAATTAGTTTATGTGAAAGATTTTAATTGATTTAGTCATTAAAAACGCTCCGATTCAAGCTCAAATATGAAAAACCTATCAAATATGCCAAAAATGTCATTTTTTCAGATTTTTTTTGGTCAAAAATGAAAGCGGCCGCATCCGTGTTCATCCACAACCTTTATTTATGGTATGTATTATCGTTAAATAAAATAACTTCAATATTAAGAATGAGCACAAATGCGGGCACTTCATTTTAGACGGACACCGTCTTAAATTTAAGTAAAATGCTAAAATTCTGAAGGTTTCAATAAAAAGTAAAATCACAAAAATACTGAACTCACAAAAATACTGAACTTCAAGGAAAATTCAAAAAGGAAAGTCCTCAATCAAATGGCAAAATCAAAAGTTCAAACACATTAAACGAATGGATAAATAATTTAGCATGACTTGATGATGATATTACCCGAAAGATGTGCATTGTATTGTCAAAAACAGCCCATATTTATGTAGCAGTAGCATTCTACTTTTAAATAAATAACTAAAAGTTTACATTTTAACAATTTTGTAAAACTGCTATATTTTGAGGTCAAAACGGGGTCTTACTGGACCTACTCCTTTTGTATTATTTATTATTTTTTTTCATGTTAGTAGGCACCATAATACAATGTACATAAGTTTTTATTTTATTTTAGCCGGTGTTCCACATCCAATACGTGAATTCTACGACAGAGGGTCACCGGAAACAAGAGGAGATATGCTCATCGTCAAAACGACCGCATGACATGAATACTTTGATTAAGCATGGGATGGTAAACTGGAAAATTGGTTGTTAATTTTTTTCTCAGTAAAAACTATCTTCCTGATGTGGTTGTTTTTATTGAAAATCATCTATTGTAACGACGATTTTATTTGATATCATTGTATTATTTTGTATACTGCATATGTTGCATCATTATATGTTTTTCGCCTAAATTGCAGGTGATAATCTAATTGATAAATTCATGACCGCCAGTTGTGAAGCTTCTAATGAGGCAGGGAGGACACTACCTCATCAAGGTTTTTTACCAAATTTTGTTTCAAAATAAAGACAAAGAGAGGTCAAAATGTCAGACGTGCATTATCTAAGTTTAGATTTAAAGCCACATATTTCATTTTGCTTTCCATTACACATGTATTCCTCATAATTAACTTTAAATACATAACCTTACTTATAAAAATACAAGATGCGGTATGACTGCCAATGAGACAACTCTCCAGAAGAGACCAAATGACACAGAAATTAACAACTATAGGTCGCTGTATAACAGTAAGCAAAGCCCATACCGTAAAATCTGATATAAAAGGCCTTGAAATGACAATGTAAAACCACTCAAACGAGAAAACTAACGACCAAATTTATGAACACAAAAAGAACGAAAAACAAATATGTAACACATCACCAAACGACAATCATTGAATTACAGGCTCCTGACTTTGGACAGGCATATACATACAGAATGTGGCGAGGCTAAACATGTTAGCGGGATAAGTAAGTCATGACATATCAGAAAACGGGAGTGATGAGAGATGGGGTTTTAATTAGATTGCATCTGTTTCACATCGTTCCTAGGGTACGAATTTTTGCAATAATATGAAAAGAGGTTTCATGGAGAATTGTTAGACCTAGTAATATAAAGTTAGCAAGGAAAGTTAAAAATTTTGGGAGCCTGGTTTACGCTGTGTATAAACTACCCCGGCAAAAAGTGGTTAAGACTCGATGGTATCTCATATCCGGCACGGTAACGGAACACAAAAAGACAGAGAAAAGATAGTTTTCTTTTTATTTATTTGTTCTTTTTATCATATCGAAGAATTTATACACGTATATAACTATTTTCTATTATGAGATATAAATTTTCTTAACTTTTCTAGATTAACGCAGAAATAAGTAAAAATGCACGTCAAATAACGAATTGAGTGAACCTTCCCTCGAATTTTTTTAATTCCCCGTTGCTTTGTTCACATGGTATGGAAAGAAAGATATTGACATGAAGATTGCAAAACAAGGGACTTTGAGCACATCGATACTTTTATTTCTGTGTATTGAAAGTTGTGCCAAATACGGCTAAGGTAATCTATGCCTGGGTTAGAAAATCCTTAGTTTTTCGAAAAATTCAAAGTTTTGTAAACAGGAAATTTATAAAAATGACCACATTATTGATATTCATGTCAACACCGAAGTGTTGACTAATGGACTGGTGATACTCTCGGGGACGAAACGTCCACCAGCAGTTGTTAAAGAAAAGATTTGTTGTCTCGCTTGACGGAGTCAAATAGCGATGACGTAGGTATGCTGTTTCCGGCGGCGTCGGCATCAACAATGTATTAGTTAGTGATTAGGTGTAGTTTATGGTGATCCACAAGTGGTAGGTCAATGATGTGTGGTATTCAGTTGAATAAGCCTTGGCACATCTCATTTTTATAGAGATTAGTTGGCCCTGACCATCGGTCATGGTGTAATGACTTTGAAACTTTTGCTTAGTTTACATGTATTAGTTTCTAATAATGTCAATTAATTAGGAATTACTAGTGGTAGGTCAATTATATTCAGTATGCAGTTTTATAAGCATTGGCATATCTCATTTCCATGGAGATTATTATCCTCTCTCACTCATGATTTATTGACTTTGAACATTTTGCTTAGTTTACATGTATTAGTTTGTGATCAGATTAGATCAGTTATGGGGTACCATTAGTGGTAAGCAAATATTAATTGGTATTTAGTTGTATTAACATTTGCACATCTTATTTTCATGGAGGATATTTGGTGCCACCCCCTCAGTCATGGTCTATTGGCTTTAAAATGTTGCTTAATAGTTTGTATGTATTAGTTTGTGATTAGATAAAATGCTAATGTTAAGTCAATGATATTTGATATAGAATTTATTGGTATTTTCAAATCTTATTTCCATGAATATTATAAAGCCAACCCCTCATCATGGTTCATTGACTTTGAAACTTTTATATAGTTTACAAGTTAATGGTTGTGTTTATGTTTGCTTAAAGGGAACGACTTATAATAAGTCAATGGTATTTGGTATGCAGTTGTTTCCCTTGGTTTTTGTTTGTTGCCCCGATTTTGTTTTTTGTCCATGGATTTATGAGTTTTGAACAGCGGTTAACTACTGCTTTTATGTATCAACATGGACACATCTCATCTCCATGGATATTGTTCAACCATGTACCTTCAGTCAGTTCATCGACTTTGAATATTTGCCTCACTTATGTAACTTGTCAAAGTATTTTAATTTCATCATTTGCATAATAAAAATTACATAAAAGTGAGACATATATCTGTGATAACAGTTTATGTAATTTATTGGCAAAAACGCAAAAAAAGGTCAACAGTTCTTGTAAGGATATCGACCAAGTCGAATTATTCGTATACATTGTCTAAAAGCTAAAACCATTCAAGAATTCAAAACAAGATTGCATCGTACTGGAATAAACAAAATTGTTTAACAATTCATAATTAAGGATTACATATGAACAGGTAATCAGACAGGGCAAAATAACTTCAACAAAAATATAAATGAGTTATTCATACAAGAGTGAGAGTACGCACTGATATAATGCGATTGCTGGATTAATCGTTATTACATTTATTTTAAAGGTTTTTAAGATAAATAATTAAATAAAAGTATCACATAAAATGAACATTGTTGATGGAACCATAAAAAAACGATAATTGATTTTGGTTTAGTAAATTTTAAAGTTGGAATTCAAGTATTCACAGATTCAAATAAATAATAAGTTGTTTTCTGAATTTCAATTATGTTATGTGATTATGCATTTTTTCTTTGATAAAACCGGGTTCTGTCTGATGAAATATAGGACGAAACCGGGTGCTTCCATTTTGACATAACCCATTACTTTCGTTTCATACTTAGAAAGAAAAGCATTGAGGTTCTCAAAGTGACTTCTTTTGCAATCTCCAAGGTAACTCCATTCGTGCATTTTTACTTATTTGTATGTTAATCTAGAACGGTTGAAGAAAATATAACATCTCCCAATAGAAAATAGTTGTGTATGTATATGTATGCTTCGATATGATAAAAATAACAAATAGATAAACAGAAAACTATATTTTCTCTGTCTATTGATATTCCGTCGCCGTGCCGAATATTAGAAACGATCGAATCCAAACATTTTTTTGACCGGTTAGTTTATACACAGTGGTTTAGGAAATCTTGTACTACACATATTTTATGAACCGCAAGAAAAGGCAACAGTAGTAAACCGGTGTTTAAAAGTCACAAATCGATTGAAAGAAAACAAATCCAGATTGCATACTAAATCCGAGAGAAATATATCAAACCATAAGAGGAAAACAAAGACACAACAGAAACACTGAAGTGCAACAAAAACAATGCCACCATATCGAGTACTTTAAGATCTGTTTTAAGTGTCTTTTTGTTGTTGGGATGTACTAGTACCCGGCCACATCTACCTTTATTTGTAGTATTTGTATTTTTGTCCATCTGATTTTCAACATATTTTGATACTTTGTTCTTATGTTGTACTGTTACACCACTGTCCGAGGTTAGGTGGTGAGCTGGAATCCCACTAACATGTTAAACCCCGCCATACTCTGTATGTATGTGCCTGTTTCAAGTCAGGAGCCTGTAATTCAGTGGTTGTCGTTGTTTACGCGTTACATATTTGTTTTTCGTTCATTTCTTGTACATAAATTAGGCCGTTAGTTTTCTCGTTTTAATTGTTTTACATTATCATGTCAGGGCCTATATATCTGACTATACGGTATGGGATTTGCTCATTGTTGAAGGCCGTACGGTGACCTATAGTTGTTAATTTCGGTGTCATTTGGTCTCTTGCGGAGAGTTGTCTCATTGGCAATCACATCACATCTTCTTTGTTATATAGAGAGACAAACTTTTTAATAACAACTGCCTATTCCTGAAATGGTATATGACATTTCTAGAAAAGACAATGTTAAAACAATATCGCTCAAATTACAACATTACGTTACAGAAATACAACACAAACACAAAAAAGTACACTTATCACAGAGAAATGCACAAAAAAATAATTTAATTGTCGACACAATCACAGAACATATTCCATCAACGACAAACACCAAAAAAGCGACGCTGACGTGACGAACATTCAATCTCGAACTTTAAACAATTATTTTCACAATACCAGTCCAATTAATATTCATGACAAGGAGGGCGTGAAAGGCTATTTTATAATTATTTGGACTAAAACGATGACTTAACTTACATAACGTGCCCTATCTGCTAGCTATGTATAAAATTACCGAGAGGTTGTAACCCTGTTATGTAACCAGAGGTCCCGACTGATATGAAAGTTAAACATTAAGCAAAGACACCTTACAGTGAATATACTTGTTTGAAAATGTCGCCAACTTTGGTAATTTTGATTTTGTGCTTTTCTTCTCTACAAGCAGCGTGGTGGCGTCCACATCAGCACATGAGCTGGAACGATGTGATAGCCGAACATAATATCAACACGGATGTTCATGGAGACATGTTTGTCGTTGATTTGTATGATGTGCATACAAGTATCATTGAAGATCTCCACAGGTTTGTCATATTATTGCAGGCAGACAAGATATTTATTTTTGTTGAAAAAAATTGGCAGGTAAGGTTTTGGATGAATTATCTAGAAATGAAAAAGACAAAATAATGCTAAAAAAGCAAAGCATATCTGTTGCAAAGTATACAAACATTATGCAATTTCAAATTATAATGAATTTGATACCACAATTTATTTGGAATTTTTCTTGCAGGTTTGCATTATTGATTCACGGTTACTTGGTCGACAAATAGGCAACAATAGTATACCGCTGTTCTAAAATCATAAATCGATTGAGAAAAAAAATATTCGGATTACAAACTAAAACTGAGGGAAACACATCAAATATAAGAGGAGAACTACGACACAACAGAAACACAACACTGTTGATTTACTATTCATTCTATGTCTTCTAAACAGTCAGTCACGTTGTCATTATTTCTTGTAAACATACATTCCCAGATGCAACTCATAAATTTGACATAACAAGTTTTTTGCCAACTCATATTTTGTATCAAAGCTTTCTTTGTAATATGTTTTCTCCGAATCCAGGAAAGGGAAAAAGGTTATATGTTACTTTTCTGCTGGAACGAAAGAAGATTGGCGAAATGATGCCGCCAAGTTTCCGTCCGATGGACTTGGGGTTCCTAATAAGGACTGGCCAGGCGAGACATGGGTTGACATAAGAAATATTTAGTATGTATACATAATGTTTAATCTAAATGTCTACTGTCGTCGTTTGTTGTCGGAAACTTATTCGAATATCTCTGGAACTACGGAATCAATTTTAAACAAAGTTGGCCTAAATGATCTCTACATGCCTTGGGCAATCTAGTATAAAATTCGTGTTTATTTTTATTTCAACAATCAACCAACATTGCAGCCATGGATTAAAATAAAACGGACACCTTGAAAACTACAAATAAAAGGGAAATCATATATAATATGATCCTAAAATTTCAAGGTCTACCCTTTTTTTTTTTAATGTTTAGCTAAATTTCTTGTTTCAAAACATTAATAAATAGATAGAAATTGTTAAGAGGAAAACATGTTTGTCATACAAAATCACAAAAAAGCCCATATAGCAAAATCATTAGATGACATAATACAGAGGTGTTGCCCTTAAATGATTATTGTTATCTAACTTTTTTCGTAGATAGAGAGTAACTGTAAATGAAAAAATTCATTACAAAATCAACAAGTAAGATAGTTATGTTGGTAATGAATAATAGGCTAATTATTAACACAAAATCGCCTGCACTGTAGCCGTCCCGCTAGACCACACGACCACCTGGACTTCATAAAAATGAAGCTTTCGGTGGCCGGGTGTTACCTTTCCACGTCAGTTTTAATCTAGCGTCGCACTACAGTACATGATATATAAGGCATGGAGATGTAATTTTTACAGATCAGCTAAATTATCTATAGTAAAGAATCCTACAAATTAATGTAAGATACACTCACAGAAATAATTATATTTATAAGTACGTCTGAACCAGTGACAAATCTACAACAGATTTATCCATCGGATCACAAACAGTGATGGTGATACATGGTAATGTGCATTCTGTATATACAACTCGTCTAAACATCAACCTAACAATGTTAGATCTGTGAAAGCATTTTTTTTTTATTCTTCCCTCGCCGGGATACGAACTAATGCTACTGAGATATCGTAACAACAAATCGCCTGCACTGTAACCGGCGCGCTAGGCAACACGACCACCTGGGCTTCATTAAAAAAGAAGCTTTCGGTGGCCGGGTGTAACCTTTCCACGTCAGTTTTAATCTAGCGTCGTACTACAGTACATGATATATAAGGCATGGAAATGTAATTTTTACAGATCAGCTAAATTATCTATAGTAAAGGATCCTACAAATTAATATAAGATACAGTCACAGAAATAATTATATTTATAAGTACGTCTGAACCAGTGACAAATCTACAACAGATTTATCCATCGGATTGGATCATCAACAGTGATGGTGATACATGGTAATGTACATTCTGTATATACAACTCGTCTAAACATCAACCCAACAATGTTAGATCTGTGAAAGCATTTTTTTTTATTCTTCCCTCGCCGGGATACGAACCAATGCTACTGAGATATCGTGACATCAAATCGCCTGCATTGTAACCGGCGCGCTAGACCACACGATCACCTGGGCTTCATAAAAAGAAGCTTTCGGTGGCTGGTTGTTACCTTTCCACGTCAGTTTTAATCTAGCGTCGTACTACAGTACATGATATATAAGGCATGGAAATGTTATTTGTACAGATCAGCTAAATTATATGGAGATGTTATTTTTACAGATCAGCTAAATTATATGGAGATGTTATTTTTACAGATCAGCTAAATTATATGGAGATGTTATTTTTACAGATCAACTAAATTTTCATGAAGCCCATGTGGTCGTGCGGTCTAGCGTGCCGGTTACAGTGCAGGCGATTTGGGTTTGAATCCCGGCAAGGGAATCTAACATTGTTGGGTTGATGTTTAGACGAGTTGTATATAACGAAATTTGTATTACATGCACACGTATAAGAATTGCGATTTTTATCCAACGCAATCATAGGTTTGAACGTAGTTTTCAATTTAGACTCGTATATATAAACGAGTCTAAATTGAAAACTACGTTCAAACCTATGATTGCGTTGGATAAAAACCGCAATTCTTATACGTGTGCATGTAAAACAAATTTCAATACGAGTCTAAATTGAAAACTACGTTCAAACCTATGATTGCGTTGGATAAAAACCGCAATTCTTATACGTGTGCATGTAAAACAAATTTCGTTGTAGAAGGGTCTAAATACAGCACAAACAACATTTTCAAAAAGACCAAAAAAGTGAAAAAAGTATATTTAAACAAAGCGCATTTGACTAACAGGTCGAACAACTGATGTTCTTAAACCCTGCTGACTGCCATTGGCGAATGCCAAATAAAATTGATCACGAGATGTAACAAAATGGAACTTAATATAAATTCAATACTAAACAGAAAACGATAAACTTGTGACCAATATGTCATGCCACAAACACAAGGTGTCAATATTTTTTTTGTACACCAGATCTAGATTTCGACAATATATGTCTCTTCAGTGATGTTAGGGATCGAAACGGTATTTGGAAGGCCATATAATTTACCCTTAATTTCAGATAGACTCTTGAATTTTAAGAGTCAATATAGGATGAACGGATCATACAAACCGGAGGGAAAATATGATACAAGCCCAAACGAAAAATATAAACGATTCTAAATTGAAAACTACGTTCAAACCTATGATTGCGTTGGATAAAAACCGCAATTTATATACGTGTGCATGTAAACAAATTTCGTTGTAGAAGGGTCTAAAAACAGTTCAAACAACATTTTCCAAAAGACCAAAAAAGTGAAAAAGTATATTTAAACAAAACGCATTTGACTAACAGGTCGAACAACTGATGTTCTTTAACCCTGCTGACTGCCATTGGTATATATATATATATATATATAGATTACTAATAAATCCAACATTTCCGGTATATTTCTATACACAAGAACATTTATTATAGTGCTTTTGATATAAAAAATGAGGGTACTTTTTCTAAAAATGAGGGTACTTTTTCTAAAAATGAGGGTACTTTTTCTAAAAATGAGGGTACTTTTTATATGGCCTTCCAAATACCGTTTCGATCCCTAACATCACTGAAGAGACATTTATTGTCGAAATCCGGATCTTGTGTACTAAAAAAATGTTGACACCTTATGTTTGTGGCATAACATCGTGGCCACAAGTAAATTTTTTTCAGTTTAGTATTAAATTTTTATATTAAGATCCATCTTGTTACATCTTGTGATCAATTTTATTTGGCAGTCAGCAGGGTTAAAGAACATCAGTTGTGCGACCTGTTTTTATCCAACGCAATCATAGGTTTGAACGTAGTTTTCAATTTAGACTCGTTTATATTTTTTCGTTTGAGCTTGTATCATATTTTTCCTCCGGTTTATATGATCCATTCATCCTATATTGACTCTTAAAATTCAAGAGTCTATCTAAAAATGAGGGTACAATTTATATGGCCGTCCAAATACAGTTTCGATCCCTAACATCACTGAAGAGACATTTATTGTCGAAATCCGGATCTGGTGTACAAAAAATTATTAACACTTAATGTTTGTGGCATAACATCGTGGCCACAAGTTAATTGTTTTCTGTTTAGTATTAAATATAATTATTTTCTGTGACTGTATCTTACATTAATTTGTAGGATCCTTTACTATAGATAATTGAGCTGATCTGTAACACTAACATCTCCATGCCTTATATATCATGTACTGTAGTACGACGCTAGATTAAAACTGACGAGGAAAGGTAACACACGGCCACCGAAAGCTTTATTATGTAGAGCCCATGTGGTCGTGTGGTCTAGCGGGACGGCTGCAGTGCAGGCGATTTGGTGTCACGATATCACAGTAGCATGGGTTCGAATCCCGGCGAGGGAAGAACAAACAATTTGCGAAAGCAAATTTACAGATCTAACATTGTTGGGTTGATGTTTAGACGAGTTATATATATATATATATATATATATATATATATATATATATATTTTTTTTTAAATTTGCAAACTACATTTCACATCAAATAATAACAGTTCGTTAAAATATTGTCACTAGCGCTTTCATGCCTTCTGGCAATCTTCAGGCGACGTTTTAACAATGTCCTTGACGACACTGCCGTTGGTAACGTTTATTACGTTACAATAACGGTAAGGGGAGATAAATCAAACGTGTTTACGTAGATTCGTTTAATTTTGGCTGAATGTCCTTTATAAAGTGTGCTTCCTTTGCCAGTCTTTTATATTTGTTCGATTCGTTCATTTTATAGAACGGATATACGGTAAATTTTCCACTACTGCACGTTTCGAATTGTTCGCTCACATCTTGCATTCGTGTGGATGGATCTCGTATCTGTTGTCTGTGAACACGAACTCTTTGACAAATTGAATTACCAGTCTGTCCGATGTACCATTCCTTGCAAGTGCTGCATACAATACAGTAAATAAGGTTTTCCGTTTTGCAATTCATGTCTGCATTTGGAACAATGGTTTGGCCGTTTTTCAATGTTATTTGCGGGCCGGTTGCCATATATTCACAAAGACCACATCTAGGGTCATTACATTTTGAAACGTTGTATTGTAATCCATTTGGGTCATAAAACTTAGCCCTTGTTAAAATCTTTTTAAGATTTAAAGGCTGTCTTTTACTTTTCAGGAATTTTTCTGTAGGGAAAAGCTTTTTTAATTTTTTCGTTTTTTGTAAAAATATACAACTCGTCTAAACATTAACCCAACAACGAATTGTATATATATATATATCTATATATATACAACTCGTCTAAACATCAACCCAACAATGTTAGATCTGTAAATAATAATATATATATATATATATATATATATATATATATATATATATATATTAAACCGTTGGTTTTCCCGTTTGAATGGTTTTACACAAGTAATTTTGGGGCCCTTTATAGCTTGTTGTTTGGTGTAAGCCAGGACTCCTACCGTACATTGACCTATAATGGTTTACTTTTATAAATTGTTATTTGGATGGAGAGTTGTCTCATTGGCACTCACACCACATCTTCCTATATCTATATATCATTACGTTGTTTTTCAGTGTAAGACATATAATGAGGGATCGGATTGCATACGCCAAATCACGCCATTGTGATGGTGTAGATCCGGATAATGTCGATGGGTATTCACAGAATCAAGCAGGGCTTCATTTAACACCAGATGATCAATTGGACTTTAACAGATATTTAGCGACAGGTAATACATTTATATATGAAGATTTATATTCCGAAAGGACAACTGCCGACGTTCCTCACTTTTTACCCTTGTCTAAAATTTGCAATACTGTGTCAAAGTTGATGTGTTTCCTTTGGCGTTAGTCGAAACTCAGATTTGTTTTTGCTTAATTATCGAATTAGGGCTATTGAACAACGATATACACTGTCGGGTTGTTGTCGATTTGACACATTCCCCATTTCCATTCTCAATTTTATCTTTATTCAACATTCAAGTTAAGTATTCATGTGTTACATTTAAGGATGTTCAACTTAATTTTGATATCAGAATATAGAGGTAGATATCACCTATTCATTAAAACTTTTTATAATTTTATAACTTTTTTTTTACTGATGAGTCTTATGTAGACGAAACGCGCGTCTGGCGTATTAAATAATAATCCTGGTACCTTTGATTTACACCACTGGTTCGATGCCACTGCTGGTGGATGTTTTGTCCCCGAGGGTATCACCAGCCAAGTAGATAAACTCATCATAGATACCAGGACAACATTTTGTATATACGCCAGACGCGCGTTTCGTCTACATAAGACTCATCAGTGACGCTCGAAAAAAAGTTAAATAGGCCAAATAAAGTACAAAGTTGAAGAGTATTGAGAACCAAAATTCCTAAAAGTTTTGCCAAATACAGCTAAGATAATCTATGCCTGAGGTAGAAAAGCCTTAGTATTTTAAAAATTCAAAATTTTGTAAACAGTTAATTTATAAAAATGACCATATCAATGATAATTCATGTCAGCACAAAAGTGCCGACTACTGGGCTGGTGATACCCTCGGGGAAATAAATCTCCACCAGCAGTGGCATCGACCCAGTTCGGTGTTGACATGAATATCAATATTATGGTCATTTCAATAAATTTCCTATTGGCAAAACTTTAACTTTTTCGAAAACTTAGTGTTTACCTATCCCAGGCATAGATTACCTTAGCCATATTTGGCACAAACTTTTTGGAATTGTAGGTCCTCAATGCTCTTTAAATTTGTACTTGTTTGGATTTATAACTATCTTGATCTGAGCGTCACTGATGAGTCTTATGTAGACGAAACGTGCGTCTGGCGTTTTAAATTATAATACTGGTACCTTTAATAACTATGCACACATCGTTTCGTAATTAACCTTCATAAAGTACAATTGAGACCAAAAGTTTGGAAGCATAGACATATGAAACGTTGAAGAGCATTCAAACAGGTTTGGAGGTAGACCTTTACAGTAAAGGAAAGTCCAAAGTATTCTTATGTCATAGCTGACTTGGAGGGTTCAAATAATAAAATACACCCTACCAGATTTCCATTGTTTAACAGTAACGTAAAATATAAAATCAAAATTGAAATAGTGAGAAATGGGTGTTGGCCATTTGTATAGAAATAGCGGGAAATTTAGAGAAAACTCTCTGTAACAAGCAACATTTTCTGTGCCAAATTTAGCAAGGGGTGTTCTTCGTTCATACTATTTCGAAAATTCCGGAACCGTTGAGTATCCTTAAAAATACCATTTTTCTATCAAAAAAGCTGCGGCACAATATGTGTTTTACCATTTCAATTTGATAATTCAGAATTCGAAATTTTTTTTAATGGATCTTTGATTGTAAAAACGCAGGAGCAAAAAAATGCTACCATTGTCGCCTATGTAAATGGTTATTTTTTTGTAACATAAGGAAACTTCTTCAAAGTTGTGGAGATAATAAGTAAAAAAGATATGTTTTTCTTCTTAGATTTTCAACCTATAAAAATACATTATAATTCTTATAGCATTTTACTAATCCTACCCAATTTGTGGAATAAAAGAGGAACGAAAGATACCAAAGGGACAGTCAAACTCATAAATCTAAAAAACACTGACAACGCTATGGCTAAAAATGAAAAAGACGAACACACAAACAATAGTACACCTGACACAACATAGAAAACTAAAGAATAAACAACACAAACCCCACCAAAAACTAGGGGTGATCTCAGGTGCTCCGGTAGGGTAAACAGATCCTTCTCCACATGTGACACCCGTCGTGTTGCTTATGGGATGACAAATCCGGTAAATAGTCTAATTCGGTAGGTCACATTCATGAAAGGGAAGGGGATTGTAGTTACGACGTAAGGAACATATCCGATATCATTTGTGAAACGGTTATTCCATAACGGTCAACCAACTCGTGATGGCGTCCGTAAAATTTACGAAGGGATGATTTCAACCTCACCATTTGCAACTCTTGGTTAAATAGCTTCCTTGTGAGCAACAATCCTCTATTAAGAAAATCATGATAGGAAATGCAAGCACGGGAATGTCTTATCAATTGGGAGATATATACCCCGTATGCAGGTGCTGTTGGAATGTTGCTACTTAGAAATGGAAAGTTCACAATTGGAAAGCTGAAATCATCTCTTTTGTCGTAAAGTTTTGTTTTCAACCGACCCTCATTGTCAATTTCCAGATTTAAGTCAAGATATGAAGCCGACTTAACTGTATCTGTAGTATCCTTTATCTCTAGTTCGATGGGAAGTTAGTTACTGCTATGGCACAAACCATTTATAAGGTATTGATAAAATAAGAGATAAAAAAAAATGTGTGCTAAAATTCATCGGTCCAATAAATTTTTTCTTGCGTTATACACTATATTTTTCTACTGAGACCTTTTAAAATAAATTTACAGAGGCACACGGCAATGGTTTAGCTGTCGGACTGAAGAACGATGTTAGCCAACTTAATGACCTTGTAGGCGATTTTGACTTCGCCATTAACGAATCCTGTATGGATTTTAACGAGTGTAACCGGTACAAACCATTTTTTGATGCTAGGAAGGTATACATAAATAAGTTATATATCAAAAAGAAAATGTGGTATGATTGTCAATGAGAAAAATCTCCACAAGAGACCAAATGACACAGAAATTAATGTATAGTTGCCTTATATTGAAATAGACACCTTTACAAATCAAACCAGATACATAATTTAAACACTATTTAATATGCCAGTTTATATTTTCGCCGACCTGTAATGCTGATTTGATTCAGTAATAATTGTTTATTAAAAAAACTCTCCCATAAACACTAAACTTGTGATTCAAATATTTCTAGTGTTCTCTACTTGCCACATGATGCAGTGGTGGTGTCTATATGAAGTTCGTCATAATGTTTTCATTTTAATCCAAAAAGAGTGTCTTCAAGAACTGAGAGTGACTTTTACGTCATATCTGAAAAAACACCAAATCTTGATTGGTACTGCAATTGCCACATTCTCCTTTCGTTGAAATTTTAGATGACTTAGACTCAATTTCAAACAAGGCTGCCATCGAAGGTTTATTTTAGAAAGTACAAATAAAAGATTTAATTGGAGTTTAAGTCAACAATACACCAATCTAATCACATAATTAACAACTGCTCACATATTTTCTTGATTAGTTTAGAAATTTGATATCATTCATTACTTTTTCTTTTAAGTAAAGTCACCGTTTTACATTTTATTATTATTTTAGCCGGTGTTCCACATCCAGTATGTGAGTTCTACGTCAGAAGGTCACCAGAAGCAACATGAGATATGCTCATCGTCAAAACGACCTCATGACATGAATACCTTAATTAAGCATGGGACGGTAAACTGGAAAATTGCTTGTTAATTTTTTTCAGTAAAAAATATCCTCCTGATTGTTTTGTTTTATTGATTTTTTTTGGTCATATTATTTGTATTATTTTGATTACTGCTGCATATGTTGCATCGTTACATGTTTTTACCTGAATTTCTTGGGATCATCTAATTTTAAATCATTTAATGCCCTCAAGTTGTGTAGCTTCTATTGATAGTTATAAAAGGTATTAAGATTATAATTGTATACGCCAGACGCGCGTTTTTTTGGTCCTCAATGCCCTTCAACTTCGTACTCTATTAGGCCTTTTAAATATTTTTTGATTAGAGCGTCACTGATGAGGTCTTTTGTGGACGAAACGCGCGTCTGGTGTTAATAAATTTTTTTAATCCTGGTATCTATGATGAGTTTATTTGTCTACATATGACTCATCAGTTACGCTCATATCAAAATAGTTGTAAAGCCAAACAAGTACAAAGTTAAAGAGCATTGTTGACCCAAAATTCCAAAAAAGTTGTGCCAAATTTAGGTAGAGAGGCATCTGCCTCACCAAGTTTTTGACCAAATTTTGTTGCAAAAGAAAGACAAGGAGAGTTCAAAATGTCAAACGTGTATTTCTTAGTTTAGATTTAAAGCCAAATATTTCACTTTGCTTTCCTACTCACATGTATTCCTCACAATTATTTTGTATAAATAGCCTAAAGGCATAGTAGAAATTAAGGTCCAACTTTATTTCACAAAAATCTCTACAGTTGATTCAATCGTCTGTTTTGAAACGAACAAAATACATTTATAAACATTTTAAGATTATAAGAATAAAAACTCTGATTCAAACAACAGGTAAGATTGACATAAGAAACTGAAACGATTACTGATTGCAAAGTTTTTCTATAAACATTTGGTAGACATGTTTTTCAACAAACAGTCGGTATCATAATAGAAACAACTGTGTCCCACTTCGTGCCCACGTATTCCTATATTCACATGGGATAGATTTTATAATTAACCCATTTATAATCTGATTTTTCAAAACCACTACAGGTACTATAAAATTACAAAACATTTGCTTATCTCTACCTTTTCCATCAGATTTTATTTTGTCAATTTCGGAACTGTACATTTCTTAACTTGAATGGATGATTGTTGCTTCCATAATGTCGTGATTCATATATTCCAAACACACAAAAAATACAATTATAATAAACACAATAGGCAGGTTCTGCAAGGAAGATAGACGGAACGAAATGCACATTTTTTTGACTGCCACTCAAATTGAGGGCATATTACATAGACAGAAATAGATAGTTGATCTTGTAACAGTCCACCAATAGATTACCTCAGCTGCCATATTCCTGACATGGTACAGACAGTTCCTTATGTAATAAAATTGTGGATTAAATCTGGTTATCTAGCTAAACCTCTCACTTGTATGACAGTCGCATAAAAAATTCATTATATCGACAAAATATCGCCCGTATTTCTTATCTCATCCTCAATGAGATATCAAATTCAACGTTCTTCTTTTGACCGGATGTTGCTGAGTATGCATCATGCATCAATGAGACAACCCTACACAAGAGACCAAGTGACACAGACACAGACAATAACAAGTATAGGTAACCGTTAAGCTGTTTTTTGTGTACTGTCCTAAATTAATTTTAGTTATTCGTTGCTGTGGTTAACATGTCGAAATTTACTATTATTTTATTTATTTATATATTTCTCTGTTTTTGGTGGTATGGTATTTATTTGTACTGTATTCCTGTCATGCAATTTTATCATTTTAGCTGTATATTTAACATTGCGCGGAGTTTTGGCTAGCCCCAAACCAGATTTAACCCACTAGTTTTCTTAAAATGTCTTGTAGCAATTCAGGAATATGGTTGTTGTTATCTTATAGTTCGTTTCTTTGTTTGTTGCATTGTTTATAAAAAAAAAAAGATGTGGTATGATTGCCAATGAGACAACTCTTTACAATAGACCACAATGACACAGAAAATGAAAGCTTTAGATCACCGTACGGCCTTCAACAATGAGCAAAACCCATTCCGCGTAGTCAGCTATTAAATGCTCCGAAATGACAATGAAAACAATTCAAACGAGAAATCTAACGGCCTAATTTATTTAACAAAAACGAACAACAAAATTATGTAACACATAAACGAACGACAATCACTGAATTACAGGCTCCTGACTTTGGGCAGCCAGTGGTATAACAGTAGAACATAAGAACAAACTATAAAAATTAGTTGAAAAAGACTTAACTCATCAGAGGAAAAATTGTATGTTTTTGTTGCAATTTAGTGTTCTAATGTTTCGTTATTTTCCTCTTATGGTATGTGTTTCCCTCAGTTTAAGTTTGTAACTCGGAATTGTTTTCTCTCAATCGATTTATGACTTTTGAACAGCGGTGTACTACTGTTTTACTTTATTTACTATCAGACGGGAAAAGTCCATGGATAATCATATTTATATACCCTTGTCAACCCTTACATTGGTTTGTCTAAATTTAATCCATAGGATCCATAAGTTTTGACTAGCAAACTAGTAAATGTAAAATGCAACGCGTTGGGAAATACAATAAATTCTTCCTGATCATAAATGAAAAATTTCGACTATTTTAAAGTCTCTCCAAACTTACCTCAATAAATTATCTTTTCCAATTGACGGTGACAACTTTCCATTTTTCAATCCGGTTGTCTATCTTTGAAGACGTCCCTCGGGATATGTTGTTAATTCCCCCTCGTTCTGAATAAACCTAATGAGCTGTCTGTGATGCAGCCACGTTCTATTGGATTATTCATTATTTGTGAACTTTTTATCAATGAAATCGTTTCACAGATGATATCGAATATGTTCCTTACGTCGTAATTACAATCCCCTTCCCTTTTCATGAATGTGACCTACCGAATAAGGCTATTTACCAGGTTTGTAATAACACGAGCAACACGACGAGTGACACATGTGGAGCAGGGTCTGCTTACCCTTCCGAAGCACCTGAGATCACCCCCCAGTTTTGGGATGGGTTCGTGTTGTTTTGTGTTTAGTTTTTTATGATGTTTCTTGTGTACAATTATTTGTCTATTTGTCTTTTCTTTTTTGGTCATGGCCTTGTCAATTTATTTTCAGTCTATGAGTTTGAATGTCCCGCGGGTATCTTTCGTCCCTCTTTTGTAAAGACTACACACATATACGAAAAATTTACTATAACGGGCAATAAGTCACTAAGGGGCCAATTACCAATGTTGGTCTTATTTGTATACCGTACTTTGCTGAACATTCTTGCTGTTTATAGTTTATTTCCATCTATAATAATATTCAAGGTAATAAGCAAAATCTGCAAAATGTCCTTTAAATTAACAAACAACTAGTCTGATTCGTCTGAAGATTGTAGGGAGGAAGATCTCAATCTGATCAACATTTTTACATAATGTCAGATTTGTTCTAAATTATTCAGTTTCAGAGATATCAGCCAACAATTAGGGTCATTGGACACATTTTTTAAACTATATACTCCAATTATGATCATTGCCAAGTTTGAATAAATTTGGTCCAGTAGTTTCAGAGACGACCTATTTCAGAATCAACTATTTACTCACGATTTCCTCTTTTAACTGTGTTCTTTATTTCATTATCAAGAAACCTTAAACGTGCATCCCAAAAGTAACACACCTTTCTTTTATTATCTGTTGGTATTTGTTGATAATTATGAAAAATCTAAGGTTCCACGTCACCAAAGCACAATTACCCGTAGGTTGATTTTGCTATTTTTTAGTACATTTCGGTAAAATAGATTGAATGTATTCCAGTAAATTGACATCTGTAGTTTTTAATTCTGGAGTTGTTGTGTTCCAGATGAAAGAAAAATCCAGAAAATCCCAAAGTTTCCTAACAATTTTCAAAAGTATTTTTGTACATATACCAATTTGACATACTAGTCGATATATTTGATTATAATATACGTTTATTTTACATGAACACGTTTTTATTGAGGTTGATGTTGCTCACTTTTTAGTTTTCTATGCTGTGTTTTGTATAGTGTTGTTTGACTTCTTGTCGTTTTCAATTTTGTCGTGGCGTTATCAGTTTATTTTTGACCAATGAGTTTGGTATTTTTTCCTTTTTCTACTGCATATTACATGAGTAGGGTATAAAGGTCACTGCGGCCTTCAGTCGTCTGATAGCATCAGAAAAGTGCAGAAGTATTAAGAAATCTCTCCTCAAATTAATCAACTAACATTAGATTTAAAATATTGAGAGTAACCTTCTTGATAATTAAACCTTTACAACTTGCATAAATCGTGACTCTCAAAAACATAAGATGGACTTAAGTCACATCGCAGTTGATTTTCTTTGTCATAATTTTCATCTCAGTTGTTTTTTTTGTGTCATAATTTTCATCTCATTGAAAAATTTACTGCACTAATTCATTATCAAATTGACTCAAAAAAGAGGTGGGAAAAGTATTAAAAACTAATCAAATATGTTTCTTCCTGAATGGTCTGCGTCGATAACGGTTCCGTTTATGTCCAAGTATTAGTAATTAATAATTTTATGCTTTCCGATTTCAGTCTTTGATTATGTTATCGTAAATATTATTACTTCGTTTATTTCTCGTTGACTGGGCGGGGTTTAATCGGTTCGCTTTTTAAAGACCAGTCCATATATAGACAGGTGTTTTAGGATACACTCATCAACGCAGTGTCCAATTATTCGTCCTATATCATAAATTCAATTCTTTTGTATATCCGTTTGTTGACTCTGATAGGTGACTAAAATTCAATAAAAAGTAATAACTGCAATCATCCTCACCACACAAATCAGCAAATAGACTGTCCGTATGCAAATTAAAATGTAATCTCCGCCAGATCAGTTGACATAACATTGGTAATACTGATTACTCAATCTGGGACAACACAATTAATACATTTTTTAAAATGATATTCATGTTCTCCTCAAGTACGCTTGCATAAGGTTATAGATCAACTAACCCCCAGTAATCTGGGACAAAACATGTCACGATGACACATATAAAGTATTCAACAGTATTGGACAAATAAAATGAAACAATATGGTTGTTTGATAAGACAATTTCAATTAATAAACAAATACACCGCGAAATTGCTCGCTCTTTACTGGACAAAAATGTCAACAAGCAAGTTTCCAGTTATCCATTTTAACTTTGATTAAAGTATTCATGTTAGGAGGTCGGTTTGAGCATATCTCTTCTTTCCTTTGGTGACCTTCTCTGATAGAATTCACGTATTGGACGTGGAATACCGGCTGAAATTAAATAAACCAAAGTACTAACGATGATAACCAAGATGTCAAAACAATAAATGATACAAAAATACCTGATTTGGAAAAATCAGCCGTACTTGTATCTTGAATATCACGTTGTTATTTGGTTTTCTTCCTAATTTAAGGATCTGCTTACCCTGCCGGAGCACCTGCTTACCCTACCGGAGCACCTGAGATCACCCCTAGTTTTTGGTGGGGTTCGTGTTGTTTATTCTTTAGTTTTCTATGTTGTGTCGTGTGTGCTATTGTTTTTCTGTTTGTCTTTTTCATTTTTAGCCATGACGTTGTCAGTTTGTTTAAGATTTATGAGTTTGATTGTCCCTTTGGTATCTTTCGTCCCTCTTTTAAACAAAACTTCTACTAATGCGCATACTTCCTAAAAACACTTTCGATGGTAGTGTCCCTTGACATAATGTTCCATATGCAGTCTCAAATCAAAATCTGTCTCTTTTGTTATAAATGGTAGTTGGGTGTCAGTCTGAGTTCTTCAAAATATTTTTTGTGTGGATGTGAAAGAAAGCATTATTACGCACTTTGTTTAGACATCCACACTGCATCATGTGTTAAGTAAAGTAAATATAAATGTATCCTGTCTTCTTTACCCCGCATGTGACCTACAGAATTGAAATTGTCATCAGGTTTGAACTATCATGAGCAACAGGGTTGGCATATGTAGAACAAGATCTGATTTCTTCTCCGAATTACGTAAGATCACCCACGTTTTTATTTGGTTTCGTGTTGCTCAGCCTTTATTTTCTGTGTTGTGTTTCAGTGTTTTGTATACTATAACCTGTCTCTGTTTTTTTCATTTTTTCATGACACAGTCATTTTTTTAATGTCCCTTTGATATCTGTCGTCTCTCTTTGATAGTTTAATGATAAACATTCGTGTCATTGGTTTAATCGAATTTGAACGAACCTCGATTTAACCT
Source organism: Mytilus galloprovincialis (assembly GCA_037788925.1). NCBI lineage: Eukaryota > Metazoa > Mollusca > Bivalvia > Mytilida > Mytilidae > Mytilus > Mytilus galloprovincialis. The sequence goes on along the minus strand of CM075330.1, from coordinate 121,295,173 downwards.
GAAATGGTGTATTGGAAGTTATTCCGATGGATAATTGTCGGTAGACACCAACTCATGGTTAGGATGTAAAAAAGTTTTGTCGGTGAAACTTGTTAATTAATTGAGTATAGTAATCAGAAACTGATTATTTTTTCCAAGATAAAGTAGAATTACCCGTTGATTTTTAAGAGATCTTTTAAATTTACAAATTATTCTTGAATAGAAATCCGTATTAAATACGGGTCGGTTATAAAATAAGCTGTTATACCATATTTGGTAATTTCCCTTATCTATACTATTAAACGAGAAGACCTCATTTTGTGTGTCGCTTCTCTTCCTCCCACAATAAATTAATCATCATGCCTCTGTGTCCTATATGTATTATGCATAGTCCCATTTGTCATCCTTTCTTATGACTATTCAGTTTGGGTTATTTTTGGAGAAAAACGAAAAAAAAGGCATCGGAATATTGATTCCGTCATCAGTCCGACTTTTAAATTGGACATGACTTCCTGTTTTAACATTGAGAACCAATCGTATAATGAAAATGAATAAGCCAATCAAAATGAAGTCTAAATCGTGGTTTTTAGATCATGAAAACCATTACTATTATATCTTAAAAAAGAGGGACGAAAGATACCATAGGGACAGTCAAACTCATAAATCCAAAACAAACTGACAACGCGATGGCTAAAAATGAAAAGACAAACAAACGACAGCACACACGACACAACATAGAAAACTAAAGAATAAATAACACGAACCCAACAAAAAAACTAGGGGTGATCTCAGGTGCTTCGAAAGGGTAAGCAGATCCTGCTCCACATGCGACACCCGTCGTGTTGCTTATGTGATAACAAATCCAGTAAATAGTCTAATTCGGTAGGTCACATTCATGAAAGGGAAGGGGATTGTAGTTACGACGTAAGGAACATATTCGATATCATTTGTGAAACGGTTATTCCATAACGGTCAACCAACTCGTGACGGCGTCCGTAAAATTTACGAAGGGATGATTTCAACTTCACCATTTGGAACTCTTGGTTTAAATAGCTTCCTTGTGAGCAGCAACCCTCTATCAAGAAAATCATAATAGGAAATGCAAGCACGGGAATATCGTATCATTTGGGAGATATATACCCCGTATGCAGGTGCTGCTGGAATGTTGCTACTTAGAAATGGAAAGTTCACAATTGGAAAGCTGAAATCATCTCTTTTGTCGTAAAGTTTTGTTTTCAAGCGACCCTCATTGTCTATTTCTAGATTTAAGTCAAGATATGAGGCCAACTTAACTGTATCTGTAGTATCCTTGATCTCTAGCTCGATTGGATAGATGCGTTCCACATAGTCACCAAATTTTGAATTATTTAGTGAAAGAACATCATCTATATAGCGAAAAGTAGAGTTAAAGGATATTGCTAATTTCTTATCTTTCTTCCTAAGAAGTTCCTGCATGAAGTCAGCCTCATAATAATAAAGAAACAAGTCGGCAAGTAGAGGGGCACAGTTTGTTCCCATTGGAATGCCGACAGTCTGTTGAAAAACACGTCCTCCGAACGTAACAAATATGTTGTCAATCAAGAAATCAAGCACCTTGATAATATCAGTTTCAGAGAATTTTTTGTTCGAATCAGAGTGATCCTTTACAAAGTAAGATTTATCCCTCCCTAAGACAAGATACTTGTATCTACGTTGACCATTCTTTTTTTTACGAAGCAAAGCAATACCAACTCTTTCAATTTGTCTTTTAGTTTGGAATGTGGAATACTAGTGTACAGAGTAGAAAAGTCAAATGTTTTAATTCTGTTACAAGATGAAAGAGAGTTAGATTGTATAGGTAACTTGCACATAATTTTCATAAGTACTCGGACGGGGACATGACAATTATTTCGCGTTTATCTGCATGTATACTATGATTTATTTAATATAATACAATAATATATAAAGACTCTCTTTATAAGATAACAGTGATCGGCATAGAGGCAAAACTTAGAACTAATAGTAAATTATAGAAAATTAAACACACTTTAATATATATAATATAGATACGTATGGTCATAGTATACAGAAACGCGACAATAATGGAATATAACATAAAACAAAATAATAACGGACTTTGAAAAAAGTGAGAGGGCTTTAAAATATTGTCCTGCCTCCATGTATCTATACGACTTTTTATATATTTTTTTTAAGACATAAAATCTGTTACAAAAATTCTTCCTAAAAAAGTGAACATTCTTTCAACCAAATTTAAAGTGCATGCGATTTCGCCTTTAAGTCAAAAAGGAATTCCGTTTTTAGACTTGCACATCATGAATTTCATAATAGTATTGAACTCGGGAACAGGACAATAATTATCGAGTTGATAGAGACTCTGTATATAATACAGAGTAATCGCCTAGGAGTGGAAACTGGCAATTGATATTTAATAGCAAATACACTTTATTTACTTTCAACCAAGCTTAAAGGGCCCGCGATTTCGCTTTTAGGTTAAACAGGATTTCAGATTTTAAACTTGCACATAAATTTCTTAACAGGACAATAATTATCGCGTTGATAGACTCAAGATTATCTGTATTGTTTTAAAAGATCCAATAAATTCATCCTATTAAATATCTAGTAGTAAAAAGCAGCCTGGTGAATCTCATTCAAAGTTTGTATGATCACGAAAAATAATTGAATCAAATTGGATTAGAACATTACAGACAGTCTGCCCTCTCAGTCTTAATGATAATATCATGGGAATCGGTAATATATATCAAGAACCGATTCGGTTAACATTTTGGATATAGTTTCTAAAACTGTTCGTAAAAACCGTTCTCACGGTCGTAGAAAAATCAAAGAAAATGTCGGACCAATCATACCAATATTTCGGACCTAATTTCTATTTCAAAAAACAACGGCAGACATTATCTGTTAACAAAGCTCTGTTCATTACCGGTTAATAAGTTAAATAAAATTTTAGAGAATTGCAACACAATTTCAAATATCAGTCCTCAGTATGAAATGTTCTAATAATTATGGCATATTGTTATTCTAAACTGTTTCCCAAAATTTTTTTAGTAATTATTTTATTTTTGATGATGAAACATGTGAAATTACATACTACAGTATTCGATACACATATTAAAAATAAAGTAATACTTGATAGATCAATTAAGTCATATGGATATAATAAGATATAGATATAATATTACAAATGATTTTGTTAATTAAACAAATAAATTAAATAAAAGCTGCTTCTAACAAATGCCATTTCTGATCCATTTTTACTTTTTGTTAAGAAACATACAGAGAATTTTTCTATATTAATCCAATATTTTAAATATTCTACCCCACCATATTTTGTGGGGGATATGTTCTTACATCTACATGTGTATATGTAATATTTGAATAACAACAAAATATTATTAAACTGTTTTACTGTTAACAAAATCCACAGACACATCAAAAATGACTTCTTGTGCACTGAATGGCAGGATAATGCCATAATTTTAAATCCAATCTATAACGGATAGCCACAAGTTTTGTGATACATTACATTCCCAAAAAATGTGAAAAATATTTTCTTTAATTTCTGAACAAAAAGTACAAAGTTCAGTTTCTTTTAATTTACATTTCAATAAAAATGAATTACATGGTAGAATCCTATGAACAATCTTAAATTGAAAGTTTTGCAAAAAAGAGTTTCTGGTTATAATGAAGGGCATGGAATAAATAGCATCCCAATCCTCAATCTGCATATTTAAATCTCTTTCCATTTTTCACGGGAAGATAAAGATATCACTATATTATCCTCCAAAAATAATGTAAAGAAAAATTTACAAGATTTTGGTTCCTTTTTAACTTTATCTATTAATATAGTTTCAATAATTTCCAGTTTTAAACTACCTTCTATAATACTTTTCCATCTCTTTGGAATTGCACTTAAAATACTATAAAATTCTACAAAATTAGTATTGATATCATACACTTTTTTTTTTAAATTCATGATATGAGAATAATGTATTACTATCTGACATCAGATCATTAACGAAGAAATACTATTTTCAATATATTTGAACCTCAAAATCATCTTGCCATCCATTTTGATGTTCGGATTCAGCCATATGGACTGGGTCAAAATTTCAGTCTTGTTTTCAGCTTTCAGCTTATTTTTTAACTTGGAAAAATTTACCAGGATATCATGCCAAAATGGATTAACTTTTTCTGCTAAATAAAGTAAACCTTCCTAACTTAAGTGTAAAATGTTGTCCCCCCCCCCCCCCCAATTTTTTTTTTGTATATAACTAAGTAGCAAGACTTTCCAAGGAGAGTGATTTTGGGGATCTAATAATTTATACAGCCAAGACATTTTTACACTATAGCAAAAATAATAAATATATGGCATCTTAAGACCACCATCACAGTGTTCGGACATAATCACTGCCATTTTCACTTTATCAGGTTTTCCTTTCCAAAAGAAGTTAAAAAATATATTCTGAATCTCCTTCAAAACCCCTTCTTGGGGGTTAGGAAGGACAGTCAAAACTTGAACCAAAATGGGAAGTGCTAAAGTCTTAATAACTACAACCCTCCCAATATATGTTAGTTCTCTATAAGCCCAAGTATTTAGTAATGACTTGATACTGTTTATCTTGGCTGTAAAATTACATAGAGTTTTTTCCATTTTAGAAAGCTCAAACCATATACCTAATAGTTTAAACCCACCAGAATGGTTCCAAACACGATTTTTTTCTTTCAAAAGTTTTTCCCATACTACCCTTTTTTGACCCAATCCATACGGCTTCGGTTTTGTCAACATTACACTTAAGTCCAGCACATTCTGATTTAGGGATTTTTGGTCACCATCCAGAACTACGGAAGAATCATCAGCGTATTGACTCAACAGAAATTCAGAGTCATTAATTGTTACAACCGCAACATCAGGGTCATTTTTAATAGCTGCACTTAGTAATTCTAGCACTTAAATAAATAGGTAAGGAGACAGAGAATCCTCTTGACGCACCCCCCTTTTTAATGAAATAAAATCTGAAATATAACCGTTATTCAACACTGCACTAGAGACATCACAGTAGCAAGCCTTACTCCAATTTATAAATGTATGGTCAAAGCCATAAAACTGCAAAGCCTCATATATAAAAGACTGTGTCGAAAGCTTTTTCAAAATCGACTAAAAGTAAAAGTCCAGGAATGTCGTCTTCTTCCATCTTTTCCATCAGATCATAAATAAATCTAGTACATTCGCCTATATACATACCTTTAAGAAAACCTTTTTGTGTTTGACTAATTATGTTTACCAAGACCTTTTTGAATCTATTTGCTAGACTGGCTGTATCTATCTTATAGTCTACACACAGCAGTGTGATAGATCGCCAGTTCTTTAGATAAAACTTTGACTTACCCTCCTTTGGTATACAGGTAATGAGTCCCTGTCTTTGAGTGATAGAGAACTTTCCATATTCTAAAGCCTCATTTAAACATCTTACTAGTGGTAATTTAATATCATTCCAAAAAAATTTATAAAACTCAACAGTGAATCCATCTTTAACAAGTGATTTAGAGTTCTTCATATGTTTAAGAGAAGACAGACATTCCTGTACTGATAAAGGTCCTTCACATGATACTACCTCTTCTTCGATAGGTTTTGTAATAAAAGGATTGTCATGCTGAAGAAATGTGCTCTTGTGAGTTTCAAGTAACAATGGATTAGAACTAGTATACAATTTTTTATAAAATTGTTTTTGTTCATTTCTAATAATACTTTAGTTTATAGTTTATTCTCATGAAACCATGCATGGTTCCGTTATCTCAGATTCGTCCTCCAGAATAAGTTTGGGAATATTTTTTTCTGTATAATGTTTTTTTTTCAAATAATAAAAATAGTTACTTCCCTTTTCCCCCTCTACTTGCCATCTTGCCTTTGCTCTTGTAATTATCCCTTTAACATTTTTTTCTCTTATTACTTTTAGTTCTAGTTCCAACCCTTCCCTTTCTTGGTGTACTAATGGCAAGTTATTCTCTATGAGTTTTTTTTTTTTTTACCTAATATTGATATCTTGTATAAAAATTCTTTTTATTTATTATTTTGTTCCTTCTTCTGGAAAGACGAAAATGAGATTGCAGATCCACGTAGTTTCATCTTAATCATATCCCATAAAAGCTGATAGCTTATATCAAACTGTTTATCCTCTGTCTCAATATCAATAGATGGATCAGACTCATATTCTTCAATGACAATTTTGATAACTGTTTCCCAAAATAGATCGCCCTGTAGATCATAAAAACATTTTATTAAAATAAAGTATGTCAATACTGAGCTCCCTCTTATTTTTTATATTTACAAGAAATCTACCCGGAAATTTGTGTTTAATTATAGCCAATTGTGTAAAGATGTTAAAATCAGTGAAAATACACCTACTTCATGTAATTGTAGTAATTCCGAATACATTTATGGACCCAATTCCTATGTTATTACAGGAGATCTTAACATCGTTCAAGACCGAGAGTTAAAATCATTCCTCAGTAAAGGACCTAAATATCGCCCCCATCAATTATTAATGGAATGAGTGTCGTAATATCATCCATGACTCACTCCGTACTTACTTTTTGAAATGGATAAAACGGGAAAAAGCTGACAAAAAATCTTTGGACTCTTTTTTTAATTCAGTAACATAGTTGATATACGTATTCAACATTTTAAAGAACATTTTACTATTTACAATAATCACCATAAACCTATGTCATCGTATCAAACAAAACTAAAAGAACTAGCCAAGGAATTTGTTTTTGTCCCGGCCGATAAAGTTAATAATAGTATTATTGTTTGACGTAAATTTTACATTGAGGTTCTGAAAAAGAAATCACCAATTCACCAACATCCAAACTGACTTCATTTTCAGAAAACGACATCTGTAATAAACATTAAATTTTAGCTACCGCTACACAAGCAGAACCAAATACAATGAAAGTCCCAACTAAGTATTGGCTTCCGAAGCTACACAAAACACCTTACAAATATAGATTTATTTCGTCTTCAAGCCATTGTTCCACAACTAAATTGTCTATTCGTATTACCAGTACACTTTGTACAATCATAGACCTGATAATAAATTGTTCAAATAAGGCCTTCGAAAGTAGTGGAATTAATTACTTTTGGAGTGTCAATAACTCATTGGAAGTACTTGATAAATTGCATGCTTATATTGGTGATTTTGAATCTGTTCAAAGTTTTGATTTTTCTACCCTATAAACCACATTGCCTCACATTCTCATTAAGAAAAAAATCACACAACTAATAAAATGGGCATTTAAAAAGTCAGAATATGAATATATATATGTTCAAACTCTAATAGGTAATTTTTTAGTAGCAATAAACACAAAAACTGTCAATTGGACATGCTTTGATACTATATCTGCCCTTGAATTTTTACTAGATAACATTTATGTTCACTTTGGAGATTTCGAATATTGTCAGGTTATCGAAATTACAATGTGGACTAAATGTGCACCACTTATTGCTGACTTGTTTTTGTATTGCTATGAGTTACAATTTATGACAAAAATCAACAAAGACCCATCGAAACAACATCTGATAAACAAATTTAATAATACTTTTAGATATTTGGATGATATTTTGGCTCTCAATAATGACGACTTCAGTATGTATACTAAAGAAAGTTATCCTGTTGAACTTACTTTAAATAAAGCTAATACTAACAATGACCACTGCCCTTTCCTCGATCTTGATATCTATATCACTAACGGAAAGCTGAATACTAAAATTTATGATAAAAGAGATGATATTTCATTTCCTATCGTTAATTATCCATTTTTAGATGGTGACGTTCCCTTGTCACCATCTTACGATGTTTATATACCTCAACTTGTACGATTCGCTCGTGTATGTAACAATGTTTTAGATTTTAACGAGAAAAATTTATGCACTGACAAAATGATATCGCAGGCATTCTACTCTTCATTCTTTTTTAAAAACTTTTCGATTCCATCTCCTCGACTTTTATAGAACAAGTTCTTGATTTTTTTTCAACTTTGGAAATTCCATAAAACACGGGAATATAACTTTAATACCAAATCAGCAGTACAACAAATTAATTCTCTCTCAAACCTTTAAAGTGAAGAAATTTTAGTGGGGTTCCAACAGATTTACGCCTATGAGTATTACATGTTTAGTTGCATTATAAAACATAAAAACACTTAATTATGGTTAGTTCAAAAGAATATGATGATTTGGGAGAACTTGATATTTGGATATATTCATCAGTTCAAATTGAACTCCCAATTACTTTAAACATAGTCTTAATTTGGATATAAGAAAAAAAAAACAAACGGATAAAAACTACATAAGAAACCCATAAGAGACTAAAGAGTATTAACTAAATATTATTTGTTTCTAAAATTAAAATGCAGGCAATGACGATTTTTTGACACCGGTCTTAGATTGAACTTTAAAAACTAAATTCCCCAATAGGCAACAAAAAAACTATCCGATGAATATAATTTTGAAGTAAATTACGTTTGCATTTTTACCAAGGAAGATTATGACCTCTCATATGTCTTTATGTTATGCCTTGGGGCATATTTCCTTGAAACATGGTATCGTCCAAGTTGATTCTTCGAAAGAATGACCTATCGTTCGTTCTAAATGAAAATTACTCGATATAGGTATGTTAGGACTTTAAACTACCATCAATATACCATAAACTATAAATATGTATTGAAATAGTTTTGCCAAAAAACACATAATGAAACAAATATTTTTGATTTGTATAGATCCGTAGCTCAATGATGAAAATGTTATTTAAGAATTGAATGCTTATAAGGGTGTAAAAGTGTTGCCCGAAGTACATTTAGTATGAAGCGCGGAAGTTACAAAAAGAAGCATTCAATACTTATGATTACATTTTTGTTTAGCTAGGATCATGAACATACGATTTTTATCAAGTTGTTATTTAATTTACATGTGCACTTTATAGTGGGACCTCGTGTCATCATGAATGATAAATTTTATTGTGTAATAAAGCTGATTAAGGAAAAACGCGAAATTGCAGTGCCAATCAGAATAACGTATTATAATGAAACATACATCTAATGTAATTATATATTCTTAATATACCTTTCCTGCACGAAAAAAGGGTTCGTACAGGTCACATGTGTGGTTTTCCAAACATGATTCGTTTATGGCGAAGTCAAAATCGACTACCAAGTGACTAAGTTGGCTTACATCGTCCTTTAGTCCTACAGCTAAACCATTTGCATGTGCCACTGCAAATATTTTTTTAAAAGATTAAAAAAATGCAAAACTCAAGAAAAACTATTTGGAATTTTGGATCCTCAATGCTGTTTAACTTTTGTACTTGTTTGGCTTTATAGATTTTTGATATGAACGTCACTAATGAGTCTTATGTAGACGAAACGCGCGTTTGACGTACTAAATTATAATCCTGATACGTTTGATAACTATTTCAACCACTTAGTCGATGCCACTGCTGGTGGACGTTTCAATATAACTATATATATTGCACAGAATGAGCTTTAGCGCGATTTCTGTTGAAAGAAAATGATATACTGTTTTACAGGTTAAATAAAGGCAACAGTAGTATACCGCTGTTCAAAAGTCATAAATCGATTAAGAGAAAACAAATCCGGGTTACAAACTAAAACCGAGGGAAACACACCAACAATACGAGAAAAACGTGGAAACAACAGAAACACTCAAGTGCAACAAAAAAAAACGACAATGCAACATTAAACTCATCATAGATACATACATAGAAACGAGCTATAAGATAATAACTGCCATTTTCCTGACTTGGTACAGGATATTCTAAGAAAAAAATGGTGAGTTGAACCTGGTTTTGTGGCAAGTTAAACTTTTAAGGCAATGTTAGATCTACCGCTAAAATGACAACATGATATGACAAAAATACAGTGTAAATAAATGCAAAACATTCAGAACAGAGGAAAACATAAATAAATGATATAACAATACATTTCGACATGTTAACCACAGAATAACAACGAATACGTAAAATAATTTAGGACAGTACACAAAACAGCATAATAGAATTACGAACTGTCCGTCACACGAATGTATCAGCGCTACATATAGTGACGTAATAATGTTTTTTATATGTTAGTAATTAGATATTTAATTGTATTTTCTAGCTATAAAAAATATGTGGTATGATTGCCAATGAGATAACTCTCCACAAGAGACCAAATAACACAGATATTACAGGATATCGTACGGGTTTCAACAATGAACAAAGCCCATACCGCATAGTTAGCTATAAAAGCCCCCGAAATGACAAATGTAAAACAAGTCAAACGAGAAAACTAACGGTCTAATAATGCATGTACAAAAATGAACGAAAAGAAATATGTAACAAACCATCAAACGACAGCCACTAAATTACAGGCTCCTGACCTGGGACAAACACATACAAACAGATCAACAGACGGATACAAATAGAAATTTATTAAACAGATCTGTATATCTAATAAATGTGACCAACTTGTTGTCTATTCTATGGTTGGGTTGTTGTTTTTGTGACACATTCCCCATTTCCATTCTAAATTTTATTCTATAAATAAGGCAGACCGTACGCGTATAGTATGACCGTATGCGTATTTTGAAAAAATTACGCATACTGTCTAGACCGTCCGCGAACAATCCAAATGCTCCTATGGTCTGGTACATATGCACTGTAGTTTGAAAACCATCAATAAAGATTCTTAAAAAAACATCATTAATATATCTGAATGTGAAATTAAATGACCTGTCTTCTTTGATCCTCTTTACAAATAAAAAAAAAATGGTCGGCAAGATGAGACGCACAGTTCGTTCCAATATGAATGCCGATAATACCTCCAAGTTCAACCAATATTTTGTCAAAAAGAACTACAACTTACTGATGACTCGTTCCTGTGTGTAGCATGTTTTACCTTTTTGTTCAGTATAAACAAAATATGCCGTATAATATAACAAAGTGATACAATTATAGCGTATGCTGCCATTTTTATGTTATGTACCATGATTAATTATTTCTTTTACACGATTTTGCAATTTTTCATATATATGTATATATAAACGAGTCTAAATTGAAAACTACGTTCAAACCTATGATTGCGTTGGATAAAAACCGCAATTTTTATACGTGTGCATGTAAAACAAATTTCGTTGTAGAAGGGTCTAAATACAGCACAAACAACATTTTCCAAAAGACCAAAAAAGTGAAGAAATATATTTAAACAAAACGCATTTGACTAACAGGTCGAACAACTGATGTTCTTTAACCCTGCTGACTGCCATTGGCGATTGCCAAATAAAGTTGATCACAAGATGTAACAAAATGGATCTTAATATAAATTTAATACTAAACAGAAAACAATTAACTTGTGGCCACGATGTTATGCCACAAACATAAGGTGTTAATATTTTTTTGTACACCAGATCCGGATTTCGTCAACAAATGCCTCTTCAGTGATGTTAGGGATCGAAACGGTATTTGGAAGGCCATATAAAATGTACCCTCATTTTTAGATAGACTCTTGAATTTTAAGAGTCAATATAGGATGAACGGATCATATAAACCGGAGGGAAAATATGATACAAGCCCAAACGAAAAAATATTAACAAGTCTAAATTGAAAACTACACTCAAACCTATTATTGCGTTGGATAAAATCGCAATTTTTATACGTGTGCATGTAAAACAAATTTCGTTGTAGAAGGGTCTAAATACAGCACAAACAACATTTTCCAAAAGACCAAAAAAGTGAAGTAGTATATTTAAACAAAACGCATTTGATATTAAAAGATATTGTATATAGATATAAGAAGATAAGGTATGAGTGCCAATGAAACAGCTCTCAATATATGTATTTAGATATAATAAGATATGGTATGAGTTGCTCAATATGTCACCACTATGTCGTAATTACATTATTATAAAGTTGACAAGGATAAATGTAAAAGTATATGCATGTATACCTTGAGCTAAATATCTGTTATAGTCCAATTGATCATTAGGTGTTAAATGGAGTCCTGCTCGATTTTGTTCCCATCCATTTACATTTTCCGGATCAACACCATCACAATGGCGGCGATTAGCATGTTCAATCCGTTCTCTCATTATACGTCTAACTCTGTAAACATGATAATATTATGATATATTGTATTTATTTCATGATTTTGATTGGTTGATGAATGATTGACTTTTGTCGCTAAGTATTCCATAATAGACAAACAAAAGATATGAAATAACCATCCATGACAAAAATAAATACATACGAAGCAAAGTGTAAGAAAGCACTGGTTTTAGCTGAATTATTTGTAAACTAAATCGAGTTCCACATCTTAATAAATATGTCTGAAAATGGCATGATAATGGGACATTAATACTATTAACGAGATTCACTCATTTTAACGGGTAACTCTTAGGTCAATTGTCAGAGAAGATCCTCGGAGTTCGGTATTTTTGTTATTTTACTTTTTAATAAATTATTTATTTATATAATACCAAACTGTTAAAGGAAACTTTAATTTGTGAACGAATCACGACATGAGGCCAAAGTCAGAAAGTCTCCTAACTGACAAATACATCTTAGATTTATTCCGTGCGTAACATTTAATTATTCTATAATATTACGCATAATGAACGAAAAACTATTATTTTTTAACAAGTCGCTTAAAATGAGTTCGATGACACTAGACATATGATAGACATATCATTTGTTATATAAGGCATCTGTATAAACGGTTTGAACATACATGGCTTTTATCCTCGGAAATATAACGCTTTATACAAATATTATATGACGCCAGCAGTGCCCCAAGATCATACTCCTTATGTCTCGCATTCTGCGACATTCATCAAAGGGGTTGCAAAAATTCTATTTACTCACTGAATATTTCTGATGTCCACCCATGTTTCATCTGTCCAGTTCTTATTAGATGCTCCAAGTCCATCAGATGGAAACTGGCCGGCATCAGTTCGCCAATCTTCTTTCGTTCCAGCAGAGAAGTGGCATATAACTTTAATTCCATTCCTGTTTTTGGAGAAATGAATATTACATAGAAGTATAGATATAATGGACGGTTAACACATACCGAGACATTGCTGAGACCAGAATGTTAAAAGTTGACCAGTGATATAATCAGCTCCGTATTAGTAAACCAAAACAGAAAATAAGCAGTCAAATCTAAATATAAAAGTCGGTACCAGATACCTAATAAATTGAAATTACACTTGTGTTTAGTTTAACGGCAGAAAAAGAAATGTTTTTCAGTAAATTATTGGAAGTCAGTATTTTGCAGTGTCGTCCGTCCTTTAAATTGTTTGTGTAACAGAAGCAAAATCAATTGACTCCCCCTTTTTTCGAGCAGATCCCCTAAAGTATTGTTTTAGCAAGAATAGAGATTTTGTAACCAACAATATGACATACCTGTGGAGCTCATCAATAATCAAACAAATCAACGACAAACATGTTTCCATGGATATCAGTTTTGATATTATGTTCGGCTATCACATAATTCCAGGCCATATGCGGATGTGGGTGCCACCACGATGTATTTGCAAATGCCATGCAAAAAGTAAAAATCATCAAAGTCGGTATCATGTCTAAGCCAAGCATTGATATCTTCTCTGTTGTCTATCTTCATTCAATGTTTAATTTTCTTATCATTTATGACCTCTCGTTATTTATATCAAAAGATTTCAGAATAAAGTTATCGTTAAGTAAGCCGAATACATAATATACGCGCAGTACAGGTATTATGATAAGAAGCTATGAAACTTACATAGAGGTCATTATTGACAACTTTAAAGTATTGGCTAATTCTCCATGAAAGCTCTTCCTAATTATCGTAAAGTAACCTACTATTAGAACGATATGAATCATTGATACAAAAAAAACCCACACGATTATTTAGAGTGCATACAAAAAAAACTCTTTGCATGTAATAGTATAGAAATATTGTTATTCTCTTACACAGGTTTTCCTCATTATAATCTAAAAGACAAACCGAAAGAATCATTCCTCTCTGAATAAAGAATGACTCCATTGAAATATATTTATATGATTAAAAGTTACAAACTTCAAAATAAATAATCTGAAACAATCAAAACAGTCAGGATTCTACTTCGTCAAAATTGTCTCCCCATTACGCCAGTTCATTTTTACAATCGTAGAAATGGAAGCCATTGTAGGGATGACGCGCTGCCAATTTAGCTCTTGAAACCCGATAAGTTTATCCACATAGCACCATTACGATCCTTACATGTCTGTTGTTTTTTTAAAAGACAAATGTATCTACTAGCAAAGAGCATCAGTTAATGTTCTTGTCTGCATTGAGTCAACTTAAAACTATTGTCTGATCGGTTGTCAGGTGGAATTTTCAAAAATTCATTAACATTTAAAGAAAAATCTAATTAAATATTTCGTAGAAGGGCAGACTAAAAATGTTCAGTGGTTGAAGACTATAAACTCTAATTATCACACATAAAAAAAGATTTTTTTTCGAAGATATGCATTTTCAACATTCTATTTAAAAGACTATCGTCAAGTTCTTTTAGTAAACAAATATCTATTCGAAAACACCTTCTCTGTGATTCCTTAGAAAGTATATCACTTGACCCATATATTTCCTCGTCTAGTACTGTGATTTTTTTTTTATGTTTTAAATTCAACACGTAGCCTTGATATATAAAAATGGTAGAATCTGAAGCGAGATGACGTATCAAATACTCTTTTCTAACAAAGTTATGAGAAGGACATATTAAAATTGACACTGCGTAAATTTTACGGACACCATCACGAATTGGTTGATCCATACGATTCGTCTTTGACCAAACTAGTTAAGGACATTTTTACCACATGTTAGATTGTGGTTGTCATTACGTCGTCTAATCTTTTAATTACCAAACGTTGTTCCAGATTGTGACTGTTTTACCGAGTGTGAATTCGCATTGCTATAAGACGTGTTACGGTACTTTTCTATCCCAAATTCATGTATTTAGTTTTGATGTTATATTTGTAATTCTCATCGGATTTTGTCTAATGTCTTGACGTCTTTTCGGTTATATTCATGTGTTATGGTAAAGAAAATTAATCACCGCCTTCATTTATTAGATTTGATTTGGTTCAACATAACTTGTGTACGATGTATTACGTTTGCAGATTGATTCAGAATTAACCGGACATAGAATATAGTTAATTGTCTAATTGCTACATCAGTTTGATATTTTAAAATAAGTATTGCAATTTTCATTGTTATTAAATGTAATATCAGTTTTAAGTACAAATATAATCTTAAATCAATCCTAATTCTAACTTATTTTTGATAGATAGTTTTATTCATTCAAATGTGACGTCATTTTTTTGGTCCCTTTTTTACAATTTCAAACGTGACGTCACTTTGCGTTGAGGCCTTGACTAATAAGGTGTGTCTATTTTTTGTGTTGGATTGTGTTGGATTTTGTCGGTTTATGTAATGTATCCGGTTGTTTTCTGTAATTAGTTAATACTTCAGTTTTATCATGTATATCCTTTATATAGTCATATTATAAAATTTACTGTTTGTAAAAGTATAAATTATTCTAAATAATAGGGATGTTCTGGTCCCAAACAGAAAACCCTGGCCGTTTTTGGCTCAACTTTTTTGAACTTTTGGTCCTCGATGCTGTTAAACTTTGTACTTGTTTTTGCTTTCTAACTTTTGTATCTGGGCGTCACTAGTAAGTATTGTGTGGATAAAACGCACTTCTGGCGTATTAAATTTTAAACCTGGTGCCTTTTGTTAGATATTATTCGTGTGTTTCTTTGTCAAATATGTTTTCCTGTTTATGTGTATTGTAGTACTGTAATGTTGAGTTGCCATTTTAATGTTATAATTAACATGGCCATTAAAGAGGTTTGGCAAAACCAGGTTCATACCACCATTTTTTTCTTTAAAAAATGTCCTGTACCAAGTCAGGAATATGGTCATTGTTATATTATAGTTCGTTTCTGTGTGTGTTACATTTTAACGTTGTGTTTCTTTTGTGTCGTTTGTTTCCTCTTTTATTTGAGTGTGAATTCATATTATTATAAGACGTGTCACGGTACTTTTCTATCCCAAATTCATGTATTTAGTTTTGATGTTATATTTGTTATTCTCATCGGATTTTGTCTAATGCTTATTTCGTTTCTGTGTGTGTTACATTTTAATATGATGTCGTCATTCTCCTCTTATATTTAATGCATTTCCCTCGGTTTTGGTTTGTGACCCGGATTTGTTTTTTTCCATCGATTTATGAGTTTTGAACATCGGTATACTACTGTTGCATTTATTTATACGTTTTCAAGACAAAATATTCAACTCAAAGTGGTCCTAACATAAAAAGGTGCACTCGATTTTCTCTTTTCGATACAATTGTTACCCATTTTTTTGGAAAATTTTCTTCACATAATGGAAGGGCAGACACGAATAGAACTAATAGATTGATATGTTCTCCATCCGCGGTAATTTAAAAAAAAATCGGAGGTTATGCATTTTCTACATCCACCTTGATAGATACCCATGTCGTCGACTTGATATCTAATTTTTCTGCTTAACCTAGTAATAGATAAATTGAAAACTTATGCAAATGGTGTTTTTAAAATAAAACACTTCGTAGTTGAGCAGAAATTGTCATTTTATTTGTTTCTATTAACTTTTAAAATTGTTGTTACTATAGTAAACATTACAGTAAGCATTTATCGCCTTCTCTAACAAAGAGCTTCGATTCTTTTATTCTATTTCAACCGGGTTCCCGCCTTAAATGGTATCAGAAAATGACATCGTCTAGAAGCTTGATTTTTATTGACAACATATAGGGAGCTAATTTTGAAAGACACTGGACATTCATACAGACACTTACTTCACTCCTCTTCTTGTTGATTGTTTCTTTATTCTGACCTTCCACACAAGAGTTTCAAGAAAAATTAAAGAGGCTATAATTTGGTAACATTTGTATTTTTTTTACTTGATCCAGATTATCATGTAAACATTTAAGTTTGTTCATAAACTTGAATTTTCTTTGGAATATAATGGGCTTTTGTGGTCGATTCGTCCAATAAGTCGAAGTACTGTATCAACACTAAGGTCGTGAGTTCGAAACATGATAGAAACAGGAATAAGGGCTAAAATGAAATAAATCAAAGACTAGCGGTCCCTACCAAGATGACAAAATGATAAATGATACAAAAAATTCTGATTCGAAAAAAAAAATCAGTGCTTTTTGTTTCAGCAATTTATTAAAAAGCTATCTGGCGTTTGTTTTTGTTGCACGTCAGTGTTTCTTTTGTTCCGTTGTTTTCCTCTTATAGTTGATGTGTTTCCCTAAGTTTGTTACCCTGATTTGTTTTCTCGCAATCGATTTATCACTTTTGAACAGTGGTATACTACTTTTGTTTTTTTTTATTTATCAAATTGTTGTCTTACTAACACCAACCCCAACTCCCCCCCAAATACCGTATAGCGGGTTATTTTCGCCGGTGTAAAATTTCGCGATTTTCATTGAATAAGGTATACGAAATATTTTGGCGGATTCAAAACTTTTATCATTACCTTTGCATGTACACTTTTAAATTGGCGGAATTTATTTTGGCGATTTTGTTCTATCCGCGAAAATAAGCGAAAATAAGCGAAAATTTGCACCCCGCAAAAATAACCCTCTATACGGTATTCATGCTTCCTAAAAAAAACTTGCGATGACAGTTTTCTTCAGTATAAGTTTGAAGTTTGTCTATTTTAACTCCAGATCAATTATAGCATATGCTGACCCAAATCATCATCTTCTAAATATTAATCGAATGTCAGTCTTAGTTCTTGAACAAATTCTGCGCGAATGAGAAAGAATGCATTATTACGCACTTCTATTATACATCCATACTACATCATGTAGTAGGTAAAGCGAACATAACTTTATCCCGTCTTCTTTTCCCCGAAAATGACCAACCGAATTACAAATTATTACCGGTTTTATGATTAATCTTCATAAGCTAATGGGATCATCCCCATTTTTTTGTTGGCTTCACGTTTCTCAGTGTTCTATATCTAGGTTGTGTTTGAAATACTTTTGTGTGTCAATTGGTTATTTTTTTCGTGTTTTGTTTTGCCATGACGTTGTCAATTTATGTTCGACCTTTGAGTTTGAATTTTCCTTTGATATCTTTCGCCTCTCTTGTATAATTATTGTTTACAACGTTCATCGATTTATTCATATTGAATTTGCATCACCTTCAATTCAACTTCAAGTTGTGAATTATAAGTCAGTCTAATGAATAATTGTCGAAATATACCAAATAATTGTTTTGCTGTAGAAAAAACAACAACTTCTGTCAGTGGAACATGTTGATTATTTGGGTATGATATTGAGAATCAGTTAGCTTTTTTTTTCAAGAAAAAGTTAAACCACTAGTTGAGTGTTATGATAATATAGTTGTTGTTCTTACTAAATTTACAAATTCTAACTGAATCAAAATCAGCATTATACACATGTCGGTTAAAACTGTTATATTATATTGTGTAGTTTGCCTGATATTTGTGATTTCTAAAGGTATGTATCTTAACAATTAGAACATAAAAAGGTTTGTACAGATGACGTATGTGAAAATCCATACATGATTGGATTACAATGAAGTCGCCTCCCAGATCCCTTAGTTGTTTTCTATCATCTGACATTCATATAGCTAAACCATTTTCATGTGCCACTGCATATATTGCATAACTCAAGAAACAACTTCTTTTTGAACAGAAGATCTTTCATGCGAATTCTGTTGAACAATAATAATATATTGTTTAATTAAATAGGACTTCCAAGTAAACCAATAAAAACAGGCTAAAGATTCGTTACTTGTTTAAACAAAGAATAAGATCTTGTGATTTTACCAATCTTAACTGACTAGGATTGTCAGTTTTTCTACGGAAGGTCGGAAGTTTTCTCCGGCTCCTCTTCAAATATTAACTGACTGCTACGAAGTAACAAAAAGTACTGAAAGTTGTGGTAAACACCAATCAATCCATCCATCAATCAATCTATCTTTTTCAAATGAGACTCAGTTATCGACTGACAGAAAACGATTTCATGTCAATTTTGTCTTGTAAACTATTGCTTTATTGAAGAAGTGTCTATATATAGGGCACATATCTATCATTTGAAACGACAATTCTTTTATTTACTTCATGTTCGTTTTGCAAATTATCAAACTAACGATGCTATGATTTACAGAACGTGTATACACCATTGTAATCATCTACTGTTAACTTTGATGTACGGTGACCTATAGTTGTTGATTTCTGTGTCATTTGGTTCTCATTGGCAGTCATACCACATCTCCTTTCCTATATATGATATCAACTGCCATATTCCTGACTTGGTACAAGACATTTTGAGAAAAAAATGGGTTGAACCAGGTTTTATAGTATCCAAACCCCCGCTTATATCAATCTCGCAGATATAAATATCGTGTTTTGTATTATAATAATTTATGTACTTGTGAAGAACCACACTGATTTTATCAGAAAAATATTGAGGATAATATTATTAAAATGCAAGACGTTTTTGTACTCGTATGAAGTAGAATTCATTCTGTACGCAAAATACGCGCAGCTATAGCCGAATTAGAGTTCAATATTTACAAAACATTAAATTAGGACATCGTCTCCTTTCTTTAAAGATCATGTGTCTCACCTTAACAAAAAACTACTTCATCTATTTCAAGTATAGAAGACCACTTTTCAAAAATAAAATAAAAATTTTGAAGCTTATGTATATGTAAATATCAAATTTAGTAACTCTTTGAAAATTTGTACGTTTTAGGGAATATAATAAAAGAAAAACATTTTTAATGTTCATTTCAATGTTTATAGTTCATAAACCTTTCTAAAGAGAGGAAAGAAACAGTTAATTTTGTGGATGCTTTTCGCCATTCAATATTGTCTGTTTGTAAATTTTTTTGCTGCGGTAGTCTGAGTATCAATGTCATGTTGAATTCCAGTTTCAATTAACCAAAGATAAAGAGTGATAGCTGTGTGTCACAAACTATTCCTCCGGTAATCGAGTTGGTAACCTTCCATCATAGTGGAAAGAAGCTGAATTTAAAAGTACTCCGGGGAAAATTTCAAAACGGAAAGTCAAATGGCAAAATCAAAAGCTCAATCACATCAAACAAAGGAATTACAACTGTCATTTTTCTGACTTGGTACAGGCATTTTCTTTTGTAATGGTGGATTGAACCTGATTATATAGCTAGCTAAACCTCTCACTCAACCCACAATTTTTTTCTTAAAATGTCCTGTACCAAGTTAGGAATATGGCTATTGTTATATTATAGATTTCTGTGTGTGTTACATTTTAATGTTGTGTTTCTGTTGTGTCGTAGTTCTCCTTAAATTGTTATTTGGATGGAGAGTTGTCTTATTGGCACTCACACCACATCTG
Source organism: Mytilus galloprovincialis (assembly GCA_037788925.1). Taxonomy (NCBI): domain Eukaryota; kingdom Metazoa; phylum Mollusca; class Bivalvia; order Mytilida; family Mytilidae; genus Mytilus; species Mytilus galloprovincialis. The sequence continues at coordinate 121,274,706 of CM075330.1, read as the reverse complement.
CCTTTATCTATATAATAGTTAAAAATCTCAAAAATAGGGGTACAGAGCAACCTTGTGTGATAATGTTAATCACTATAAAAACAAACACATAAAGAGGTCTTATATACCCTTATTATATAAATGATAAATGAATGTGAGAACTTATTGCTCGATCGATCATGAACCGAGTAGTCGATGTTTGAAGAACCGACACTGTTAACATAAAGTAAACCGTCATTTTGATCTACCTTTTCACTAAATTACTGCACACTCAAACACTTTATTTTTTTCAAAGCTTTAATAATTTTTTTCTATTTCATCTTCCTAATGTTAACTCACTAGTGTCTTCTTGTAGCTCTGTCCTTAATCTTATTATCAAGAATTATTAAACGATATATATATATATATATAAAAAAAGCTGCAAAACGTGGCAACTTGTTACAAATGTGTAATAAAGATATTGTTGCGTTAAAAAAGATATTAAACTAGCACTCAAAAGTAGCACACTTTACTTTATTCTCTGATGATAATTTTTTTAAATTATTTAGAAACTAAGGTTTCAATCACTTCCGCGGAGTTTGCTACTCTTTTGAGGTACATTAAGGCAAAAGAAACTGGCATTAAATTAATGGGATTGCTAGGTGTCTGATAGAAATAAATCCGAAAATCGAATCGAACGAATCAATGTACAGATAAGAATTTCAATTACAAGAGTAGCACCGTTATCTTTCATGTTTGATAAGAGATAAAGCGCCAGAAGGCTCAATAAATGTTCTTACAATTTTCAAAAGTGTATTTCTTCGTATATCATTTTGATTGTGGATTCATTTATTTTCGTGGATATCAATTTTCGTGGATTGCTGAAAACTTGCAAATTTGTGGATATTTGATTTCATGGTTTTAACAATCGCTGTATACAACGCCTATTCAAAATATGCTATTTGTTATTTATATTCATGGTTCACCAGTACCCACGAAACGAGTATTTTTTATGTTTAGTGAGCAATCATCTTGATCTATATACTTCTTGACACTCACAATTATTGGGTGGCGTCGCAGTTGATTACTTCTGTTATGATATTTGTATGTTTTGAACAATTTTGACGATTTTCAACACCATTGACCAAATCAGTTCATTCATTTAACAATAAACTGACCCAAAATGAAAAAAATAAATAAGCTAGTTTTAAAAGCCTTTATGAAAAATCTTGCTCCAATCAAAGATATAGTTGCCGGAATGCTCCACTTTGCGACGGTATCGTTTATGTTCACAATTAGAAATAAATTAATCAATGCATGTCGATTTCAGCCCCTGATTTTGCAATCCAAAGAAGTATTATTTACTCAAATTGCGACACTACAATCCATATATTTGCTAAAATGATAAACATATTCTCCTGGTGTAGGCCAGCATAAGGTTATGTATAAGCTAATTACCAGTTATCTAGGAAACACATATCATGATAACACATATGATGTATTCAATAGTACTGTACAAATAAAATGATCAAAATGTTGGCTTGGTCAGACGATTTCAATTTAAAAACAAATACGGCATGAAGATGCTCACTTTTTAATGGACAAAAAAATCAACAAGCAAGTTTCCAGTTATCCAGTCGTCGAACTTTAATTATGGTATTTATGTAATGAGGTCGTTTTGACGATGAGCATATCTCATGTTGCTTGTGGTGACCTTCTGTCGAAGAACTCACATATTGGATGTGGAACACCGGCTAAAATAAACAAACATCAAAGCTATGAAAGACTTATGGTGCCTATCAAGAGGAAATATAATAAATCTTACAAAAACGTCTAATCTGGAAAAAATGTCAGCCGTACATGTTTCTGGTTTTAATATGTTATTGAATTGTTGTCTTACTAGCTTCAACCCAACTTTTCTAGTTATTCATAATTCTAAACCAATTTGCGAGGGCAGTCTTCTTTGATATTAGGACAAGTTTGTCTACTTTTACCGAAGTGAAAGTATAGCATATGCAGTCCAAATCATATTTTTTCTTCTAAAAATTAGTCGAGTGTCAGTCTTCGCTCTTGGATATTGTCTGCGCTGATGTGAAAGGAAGCATTATATATGGATTAAAAGTGATCCAAATACTTAACTGACGGTTGACATCAACTAATAATTATGTTAAAAAAACATCTGTTTGTGTTAATTAATTGGGTATGATATTTCGAAACTGGTTAGGTTTTTTTTAAATGAGGGTTTATAGAATTTTTTTCAATTTAAAAGATTTTACTGAATCAGAATCCCTACTAGACCTATATACAGTTCGGTTATAAATAATGACAACAGTAGTATACCACTGTTCGAAATTCATAAATCGATTCAGAAAAAACAAATCCGGGTTACAAACTAAAACTGACGGCAACATATCAAATATAAGAGAACAACGACACAACAGAAACACATTAAAATGTAACACGCATAGAAACGAATTATAATATAACAATGGCCATTTTCTTGACTTTGTTCAGGGCATTTTAAGAAAAAAAATGGTGGGTTGAACCTGGTTTTGTGTCATGCCCAACCTCCCGCTTTAATGGCAATGTTAATTATAACATTAAAATGACAATATTACATGACAGGACTACAAAACAAATAAATGGGAGAAAATATAGCACAGAGAAAAAAAACGAAGAATCGGTTGTATTATGTTGTGTAGTTTCCATTATATTTTAATTTGTAAATTGTGTATCTTATTAAGGAAAGTAAAATATATTTTTCAAATACCTTTCTAGCATAAAAAAACGGTTTGTACAGGTCACATTCGCTATAGGTCATACAGGATTCGTTTATTGCAAAGTCAAAATCGCCTACAAGGTCATTAAGTTGGCTTACATCGTTCTTCAGTCCGATCGCTAAACCATAGCCGTGTGCCTCTGTAAAGAAATTTTCGAAAGTCGTATAACATAGCCATAGCACAACCCTAGTGAAAATATACTTGAACAGAAGAATTTAAATGCGTATTCTGTTGAAAGCTAATGATATAATAGTGTTATTAACTGGGTGTTGTTGTATTGGTCCCTTTATAAATTCGAGGTTGATTGTATTGGACCCGATACTCGAAGAGTCGAGAACAATTGCAGCTGATTGAGAATTAGCCAGTTCAAATCACTGTTTGGAATTTTATTAATTCTGCGATTAAACTAAGTAACTTACCATGAAGAAATTATAGAAAAACATATCTGAACTTGTCTTTTCGGATTCACGATAGAATATCTGATTTCTCGTCCAAGTACTTAAACTTATGCTTTTATATAATTTATTTTATCTAGAAATATGACGTAGCTAGGAATAGTCAATCAGACAGTTTATGATGAATCGTGCGCGTTTCGGTGATTGATCAACGGAAATGAAACAGTGATAATATTCGAATGTCGTACTCGAAAAGGCTCGGAAATATTACCGTTTCAAGACATTTCAAACCCCTGAAAATCATTCGAACTTTTTCCTTATTATATTAAGTTAAAATTATGACACAAATGTATTTTATGTATAACGATACGTCCAAAATTAAGTAAGCGTGAGAAAATTGAAACCGTGAAAAGTGAATGTTCCGAATTTGCCCATGGGCCAATACGGCTTTTTTGTATTGGCCTTCTCCGAAAAGCAAACTATTACTTGTTTTATATCGATAGGACAACATTATCGGTATTGCATATACTGATTTATCCGTATTAGGGCTGGTTTGCTCGTATTAAACTTGCCATTTGATTAGTGACTTTTCTTTTTGACTTTTCCTCGGAGCTCAGTATTTTTGTGATTTTACGTTTTAATACTATGTTTGATCACATGTGACTTTCAAAGTATACTTATAGAAACAGGCTAAATTAAGGCAACTGTAGTATACCGCTGTTCGAAATTCATAAATCGATTGAGAAAAAAACAAATCCGGGTTACAAACTAAAACTGAGGGAAACGCATCAAATATAAGAAGAGAACTACGACAAAACAGAAACACAACATTAAAATGTAACGCACACAGAAACGAACTATCATATAACCATGGCCATTTTCCTGACTTGGTACAGGACATTTTAAGAAAAAAATTGTAGGTTGAATAAGAGGTTTAGCTAGCTAAATAAATGGTAGGTTGAACCTGGTTTTGTGGAAAGCCAAATTTGCCTCCCGCTGTTATGGCAACGTTAAATATAACATTAAAATGACAACATTATACGACATTAAAAAAGATGATGTCGATCCCAAAGCATTATAGAAATAGGAACATGTGGTATTACGGCCAACTCTATATCCAAGTCACAATGTGTTAAAAGTGTAAAAAGTTAACATTATAGGTAAAATAATTATCAAGTGATGGTGTACACCATTAAGTCTTTGTTTGGTAGTGGAAGTTTGTCTTGGTGTATCACAAACAAAATGCTAGTAAATAATTTCTTACTAGACACACTGTCTTAATCATCGGTTTGCTTGGTGTTTAAGAGAATCTAATAAAGATTGTATAGTTGCGATTCTGATTAGGATAAAAAATGTCATAAGGAATCAAGAATTATAAATTAACTTTAACTAATTTAAATTATAAGTTTTCAGCGCAATACAGTTCGTCACCATGTTTTGTTTTATCCGTTATCGCGTATTAAAAAAATGGTGATCATGAATTTAATCGGTTATTATGAACAATATAAATCTATTATAACTTATTTCATAAATTCGTGATAACCAAAACAAATAAATATGTGTAACTCAGGTCTATTGGGAATTGGGAAAAACATGTACAAACAATATCTAAAGTTCATTCAAAGTATTCCACAGTTTTATATGGTTCAATTTCCCACAGTTAACCCATTTCAACCTCGTAGTATTCTAGTGCGCAAATCTGTTCTTGTCACGAGAACTTTCAATATATAAATATTGTCTTATCGTAAATATAACGATTCAAAGGATGTGTCTGAGCAGGCTAAAACATTAAAGAAATTAAATTTTGTTCATGTATTTGCTGTCTTCACAATGTATTCGTATTCAATGTGAACTACTGGATAAGGTTCGATGGAATAAGCTTACTTAGTTAATTTTAAAAGAGTTAATCTTTGCTACACAAATGGATTGTTTTTCTGCACTTCTCTGATTTAAATATGCATACATAAACGAACGATGACATATAGTTGTTAATGTCTGTGTCGTTTTGGTCTCTTGTGGACAGTTGTCTCATTGGCAATCATACCACATCTTCTTTTTTTTTTTTTTATATAAACGGATTATTGGCATTTTTAAGAAAGGTATACACACAGAAGTAAACTAAATTGAAGTCGATACTTGGAAAATTTATGTTCAAAGCAACATTCTAAACCAATTTTAAACAAAGCTCCTATAAAGTCTGCTGTACTCTTCGTTTGCTTTTTTATAGGGGAATCGATAAAATTATATGGATATTTAGATATTATTTCCATTTGCTTTTATTGTTACTATTTACCAGAACGTTCTTAAACCAAAACCTTTGAAAATATTAAGTTTCAGTGTTTGATGGGGATGTAATATTTAAACACTGAATTTCACACAGTCCGGTTTAAATGTTTCATTTTGCAATTATTTTACAAAAAAAGTAAAATCACAAAATACTGAACTCCGAGGAATTAAAATTCAAAACGGAAAGTCGCTAATCAAATGGTAAAATCAAATGATAAAACCCATCAAAAGAATGGACATCAACTGTCATATTCCTGACTTGGTACAGGCATTTTCAAATGTAGAAAATGGGGGATTGAACCTTGTTTTAAAGCGCTAAACCTCTCACGTGTACAATAATTGCAGCAATTTCCATTATATTGACAATGATGCATGAACAAAATGTCACAAATAGGGGTACAAAAACAACACGGACCCCACCAAATACTATGGGTTTACAACCTATTGTCTCTATCTTCCTTTATAATTATTAAATAAGAAACACGTGTCTCGTTTTCCTTGGTATCCTACGTTGTGTTCACGTGATTTACAATAGTTGGACGCTGAAATAAAGATTGCCCAATCGAAAAACCTTTGTACAGATGTTATTAGATTTCGTTGTTATCAACTTGTAAATTTTGATATAAAAAGTACGTATATATCTTTTAAAAGCGTATGGATGAGTCAACGTCTAATCAAAAATTGTGAGAGGAAATTAAAACGTGCTACATATATATAGTTTCCTTGTATGTTGTAATAGTATTACACAGTTCGACAAGAACGAAGAAAGAATGTATAAGTATAAACATGTTTTACCTTTCGCTAAATATCTGTTATAGTCCAATTGATCATCTGGTGTTAAATGAAGTCCTGCTTGATTCTGTGAATACCCATCGACATTATCCGGATCTACACCATCACAATGGCGGGAATTTGCAAGTTCAATTCGATCTCTCATGATACGTCTTACTCTGCAAACATGATAATATAATGATATATTGTATTGATTTAATGATTTCGATTGATTGATGGCTGATTGACTTACTACGGAGCTAAGTATTACAAAATAAAAAAAAAAAACCAAAGGCTATGGATATATCCTCCATGACACAAAATAAATAAATGCACAACAAAGCAAGAAGAACACGAAGCAAAGGAACAGCGCTTTTATTGCTGTCTCAACACGGAGCAAAAAAGCTCTCACATCATTGCCAGTTTAAGACGGCCCCTAGCACTGGTTTCAGCGTAATTCTTTGCAAAATTAAGCTATAAAACTTTGTAAGATTCACCACAACCAAATGCATATTCAGGAAAATGACATGAACATGGGCCATAACTATATCTGTAATGAACCACTCTGATACATGTTGAAGGGTCTCAAGTCAGTAATCAGAGAAGATCTTTGGAATAAGACATGGCAACATATATATGGCATGCTGTACCACCACGAGAAACCAATATCAGTCCAGAGGGCTGATATTGGTTGAGTGGTGATACAGCATGCGATACGGATTTTGCCATGTAGTATTCTGTTTATCATATATTTTAGTAGCATCGGATTCATGGGATAACCGTTTTATTTTTAAATCGTCCGAAAGTATAAGCAAAAAAAGAACAGTACGGTTTTCCTGTATTTTTCCAGCTGACTTATTTATATATATATATATATATACAGGCCTACATTGTAGACTTCCTTATTTGCTTAATATCCACATCGTAATGTCCCCTATAACCTAATAACATTCTCAATATACTTTAAAGACCATGTATATAAATGCATTCACGATACTGTCCTATCATTTCAACTAAAATCAATATTTTTCAAAAAAAAATATTACCAAGTAACAACATGATAAATAAATACCAAAAGATGTAGAAATGTTTAAAGTTTTATAGTTTATTAGGCGATGATATTTGTCATGGTCATTTTAATGTTCTGACGAGGTGAATACCAAGAAAAATATTTCTTAAAAAGTTTGCTATGTAATCTAACCAATTCAAAATCGTAAAAATAATAATTTATGTTTAACCCATCAGATAATGAAACAAACCTAACGAAATTATGACCGAATAAACAATAAAACTTCAGACATTTCTACATCGTATTGTATCTATTTTATAAAAATCACTCGTAAAGTCACTAGGTAATAATTTTTGAAAATATCGATTTTAGTTGATATGATTGGACACTTTTTTCCTATCATGCCAGAACTACAGTAACTGGACGTCACAGGTCAAACGTTGACGTCGTTCGATTTATGACGTCACGCCAGGTATGCGATACGAATTTTGCTATGCGATACGGGGTATGCGATACAGGGAAGGTGATACAGACTGGAAAAAGAACCTTTATTAGATATACAAAATTGCTGTATTTTGTACTAAATATATGATAAATATCTATATCTCCAAAGCCGATCAGTCTCTAATATAGAAGCAGTAAATATTAATGATATCTTTATTTTGACCCCCTCAAACACGCTGAAATTTATCGCCTGCTTTACTGCCCTTGGTTGAAAGTTGAAGGTTTTGACACGTGTATCACATAAAGTGGATAAAGGTTTTACTATATGTATCACATACCCTTATACAAAGGATTCATGGTACTTAGCTAGACAATCATTACATACACCTAATATAGATGAGATTTGCAGTTTTAAAGGAACAGACTTTACAAGGAAACATTGACCAATTAACTAGAAATTGAGGTCAGATCAGTTTAACCCAGAGAGATCTACATGTACACATTACAATCATTTCACACACCAAACATAGTTGACCAACTACTTACAGTACTAAACTACGTAAACTTGTCTTTGACGAGTATACCACGAAATGAGGCTAGGGTCAGAAGAAAGATCGCAAACTGACATCTTTACCTCACAATTATTCCATACATTACATTTAGTTGTCCTAGTAAGCATAATAAGCGAAAAACTCACTTGACCATACATTTTTTTTTACTAGTCGCTTAAAATGAGTTCGAAGACAATAAACATATGACAAACAGAACATTTGTATAAAAGGTATAAAACATACAGGGATTTTAACCGTCGGAAATATAACGCTTTATACAAATATTGTCGCCAACAGTTCCGCCGGATTATAATCCTTACGTGTCGCATTTTGTTACATGTGTAGAAGCGAAAAAATTCTATATACACACTGACTATTTCGGATGTCCACCCATGTCTCGCCTGGCCAATGCTTATTAGGAATTCCAAGTCCATCAGAGGGAAACTCGCCGGCATCGTTTCGCCAATCTTCTTTCGTTCCAGCAGAAAAGTAACAAATCACCTTCTTCCCTTTCCTGTGGAAAACAAAATAATACACGGAAAAAATTAATACAAATATGATGGACGGTTTTAATATAGTAGCAACAACTGTTTATGGCAATTGGTCTGAGGTAGTTGGGTCATAAATATTCATTATACGACACTTACATATGAGGCTGTATGTTTGTAACACCTAAGTAGAATACTACTAAATAAGTAGAAGACAGAAAATTAAAAGTTCACCAGTACTATATACCAATCAGTATTAGTAAATCTAAAAAGAAATAAGCAGTAACATTTACAATTAAAGTTTAGTACCGAATACATAATAAATGGAAATTACATTAGTGATTGGTATATGTTTTACGACAGAACGTTTTTGAAAAATAATTAGATGCTTTTATTACAAGTGTCGTTCTTTTAATTTCTAAGTAACAGATGAAAACTCAAGTAAAACCCTCTCCCTTTTCGATTAAATCTTCCGAAATGCTTTTTCAGCCACAATATAGATTTTGTTATCAACAATATGACATACCTATGAAAATCAACAATATGACATACCTATGAAAATCAACAATATGACAAACTTATGAAAATCAACAATATGACATACCTATGAAAATCAACAATATGACATACCTATGAAAATCAACAATATGACATACCTATGAAAATCAACAATATGACAAACCTATGAAAATCAACAATATGACATACCTATGAAAATCAACAATATGACATACCTATGAAAATCTTCAATAATGCTTTTATGTACATCAAACAAATCGACGACAAACATGCTTCCATTGATATCAGTGTTGATTTGAGGTTCGCCTATCACATTGTTCCAGGCCATGTGTGGATTAAGGTGCCACCACGATGCATGTCCAAATGAAAAACACATAATAAAAATTCCCAAAGTAAATGTCATGTTCAAGCCAACCATTGATCTATTCTATGTTCCGTATCTTTGTCCAATGTTTAATTTTCTAATCAATCGTGACATCTCGTTATTTCTGTTAAGAGATTAAGGTGCCACCACGATACATGTCCAAATGAAAAACACATAAGAACAATTCCCAAAATAAATGTCATGTTCAAGCCAACCATTGATCTATTCTATGTTCCGTATCTTTGTCCAATGTTTAATTTTCTAATCAATTGTGACATCCCGTTATTTCTGTTAAGAGATTTCAGAGGTTTCTATATGTGACGGTTTGAATAATATGTGTGCAATACAACCATTCCTTAACAAAGCTTCTGACATATCTTAAATGTTTTTAAATTTTTGTTTTGTTTTACTGGGTCTGTCAAATTTTTCATGAAGCTCTGTCCAAATTATTGTTGAACTACCTTCTATAAAACGTTGGGGATAATTTTTCGATACAAGAAAGCAAACGGTTTTGAGTACATACAAGTGAGTCACTTGTTTGTGTTATATCAAAATAATTAACTTCACTCCGTGTAGTTGAAATCATCCCTTCGTAAATTTTACGGACGCCATCACGAGTTGGTTGACCGTTATGGAATAACCGTTTCCCAGATGATATCGGATATGTTCATTACATCGTAACTACAATCCCCTTTCCTTTCATGAATGTGACCTACCGAATTTCACTATTTACCGGATTTGTTATTACATGAGCAACACGACGGGTGCCACGATGTGGAGCAGGATCTGCTTACCCTTTCGGAGCACTTGAGATCTCCCCTAGTTTTTGGTGGGGTTCGTGTTGCTTATTCTTTAGTTTTCTATGTTGTGGTTTTTTTTTCTTTGTTGTGTCACGTGTACTATTGTTTGTCTGTTTGTCTTTTTCATTTTTAGCCAAAGCGTCGTCATTTTATTTTCGATCAATGAGTTTGACTGACTCTCTGATATCTTTCGTCCCTCTTTTTCAACACAGGTATAACTCTTTCCAAACAGAAAAGCAGATTGAAAATAAAGTAAAATCACAAAAATACTGAACTCCGAGGAAAATTCATTCGGAAAATCCCTAATCAAATGGCAAAGTCAAATGACAAAATTCATCAAACGAATGAACAACAACTGTCATATTCCTGACATGGTACAGGCATTTTAAAATGTAGAAAATGAAAGACTGAACCTGGTTTTATAGCGCTAAACCTCTCACTTGTATGACAGTCGAATCAAATTCTGTTATATTTACAACGATACGTGAACAAAGCAGACATAATAGGTAAAATAGTAAAAATATGGGTACAGCAGTCATCACTGTGTTACAATCTCAAAACCAACAATCATTTACAAAAAAGCAGCAAAGCATCTATCAAATTAAAAAACACATTCATTGCCTCGCGTGTCTGACGTCAGAAATGTAAACGTCACATAGGAAGAAATTTTGTCCTTCAATGTTTATTTAAAAAAAATATTATTTCACATTGGGAATGGTGGTATACAGGGTTAAAAAATCTAAAGTTATGTAAGAATTAATTTCAGAAACAGACCGAGATTGAAAATTGTCCAGAAGTTCTTTAGAATTTTTAAGAATCCATATATGGTTAATACCACTACACGAGAAAAATAATTTTGTCGTTTCTCGTTCAAAGTATTTTCAAATTTATAATAGAACAATAATATAATGACATATTATAGGACAATACTATAATGACATATTATAGAACAATAATATAATGACATATTATAGAAGAATAATATAATAACATAGTATAGAACAATTATATAATGACATATTATAGAACAATAATATAATGACATATTATATAACAATAATATAATGACATATTATAGAACAATAATATAATGACATATTATAAAACAATAATCTAATGACGGGATCTTTTAAAGTACAGAGTCACGTTATAAGAATCAAAGAAACACAAAAATGCGCATATACTAAACACACCAGCAAAAATGAAAAATAATACAAACAAATTGACGGGATGTATAAGTACCGAGCCACGTCAAATGGATATCACAGAAAGAAATCAAACAGTAAAAGTAATATTAATAATAGAACAAATGCAAATAAAAGAACAATATAACACTTTGTTAAGAAGGATAAACAACGTCAGTACGCAAAATCTATACATCAAGACCAGCACGTATTATTTGTGAAGTTGATACGGAATATTTATCAACAAGGAATTGGTACCTTCCGATGATTTTTTTTTTATATAAAAAGGATGAGACGTTCTTTGCCATATCCCTGTTTCATCAACTTTTTGCTCAGACACTGGTGACGTTTTACAAAGTCTGAGTAGGAGTTGCAAGTTCTTGATTAATTAAGTTGGGAAATGTATATCCCATACGCAGGTGAAGTTGGTATATTGCTACTAAGGTGGGGGAATTTATAATTTCAAAATTTAAATCGTCTCCTTTGTCTTAGATTCTTGTACTGGGATGACTGTGTATGTCAAATTCGAGATATAAGTCTAAAAATGAGGTGGAGGAAGTCGTGTATGTTTTAATCAATAGTTCTTGGGGATATATTTATGAAACCCAATGAGAAAAAATTGGATTGTTAATGGAAAAAAACATCATCAATATATCTGAAAGAGAAAAATAAATTATCTGGCTTCATTGATCTTGTTTTTGACAAGTGTCTGAAGTAACTCCAATTCATAGAAATTCAACGAATACTTGGTCGATAAGAAATTTCAGCATACTGATCACTTGTTCTTCTGTATAGCATGTTTTACCCTTTTGTTCACTATTAACATAATAATAATAAATTCTTATAATATATAATGGACTATAATGCTAGATTAATTATTGCAATTTCTGAAAAAATTGCATAAAATTGTATGTATCAGATTTGAGAATACCTTATCATTACGATAGTCATTCAGTCGCATAATTCATATACATAAGAACCTCGCAATAATTTCTGAATTTACAGTATCCAGTTTTATGTTCCAACAGTGCCGAACCTCCTACATATGTGCCGAACCTCCTGCATATGGGACACATATCTTTCCGTTGATGCGATATGATGGAGATAAAGTTTCCCATAGATCATTATTAACTTGATAAAGGGTCACTTTTTATAACAAAATATTTCACACATAAGTTCTATTACTAAAAGTTCTCTAAAATTGTAATTAACCTAGAACTAAACTAGATAATAACTGTCATTTTCGGGCTTTAGATATTGCAATTTATACACAATTTTACGACAAAGGTGACGATTTTTTGTCCTCCTATTGTTAAATTTCATTTTTTTGTATTAATATCAGTAATCTTTAACCAACTGAATATTATTCTTATATATATATATATATAGTCCGCCAAAAATTTAGCACCGCTTATCTTTGTTGCATCGAAAAACTTTGATGCTAATATTTACCATAAACACACCATAAACTTAAGTTTGGTCACTTATGCAGGTTCTATGGATTTGAATTTTGCGTTCATAGAAATACTGAAAATTAAACAAATCAAAAACGGAATTAAAGGTTTACTGCGATTTATATTTTTGACAACAATTACTCACCCAATATCATTACAAGTCTCTACAAATTAACTGTGTTATATGTCAATATTTGAGTCAATAGACAAGTATGTGTAACAACCTCATTTTCGGTACAGTTCCAGAAAAAGGCGTCGCACAGTCTGTACAAGCCTTTTGAACTTTAGTTGCACAATCTATTCCCTTCACCAACAGCCCTTCTTAAATCGCCAAGATTTCGACAGAGGTGAATTTCTTCGATTAAGATTTCTGATAATGGCATCCAAGACATGATCAATAGAGTTCATGTCTGGAGACATGGAAGCCAGACGATAGTGTCAATGACTTCTTGATCGTTGTACTCGGTTACAATTTTTGCCCTGTGTGTTCTAGCGTTGTCATTCCTGAAAATGGTTTTGGTTATAGGCCGTTTTTTTCCTCGCCAAACTCGTATTCTGTCGTCTATTTGTCGTAACAGAAATCGACACTCACCTGACCAACGAACATTTTGCCAGCGTCTCATGTTCTAGCGTCGACGGTCATTAGCTCTTTAAAAGCTGATTATATGATGTCTGGCTCTTTGAAGTTGATGGACCAATGTTCGGACATTAACATGACCACCTTGCTGCCATTGGTGTCTAGGCTGTGGGGACGGGCTAAATGGGTTAACCTTAACATGACCAATAAGAAGCCTGACATCACGATAGGTAGTTAATGCCGGACCTTCGTCTATCATATGCAGTTCCTGTGTCAATATGACGTTGTAAAAATCTGACAATGATGGTGCGATTAACATTGGAATGGCTACCAATGCTTCTAGTGCTCCTTTCGGCATTTGACACGTGAACTACTTGTCAACGCTCAGTCACAGATAACTTGCGCCTTGCCATATTTCACAGTGACCTGGTTAAGATCAAATTTCACCTCTACGCAGGATAGTACGAAGATGACTTTAAGGTATCGAAACAGTGTATTTGTGTAGATGACCTTTGATAAAAAGAGGCTTGATGAGTTTATATCGGAGTTTATTTTTTTGGGTCGTAATAAAATTTCCTTCTTACTGTATGTAATAGTTATTGACAGTTATATTTAAGTGGTACTTAACTTTTGGCGGACTGTATACATATGCACTTTCGTGGATCTACCACCTGTCGATTACTGTATATATTGGCATTGGCCAAGGTCATGTTTTTCTGACTGCTTACGACGTCTTAACACTTAACTTATTGGATGTTGAATATGTACTGATTGAAAATTTCCTACAAGATGCATGTTTTTTTAAAAGTTTTTTTTTGTTTGTTTTAAACTAGCTGTCAGTAACTGCGAATACTCTCACAACTGTAAGTTTTGTTGTTGGGATGTACAAGGACCCGTTCACGTCCACTCTGTGTTTGTATTACATGTATTGCTATTTGTATCCATCTGATGAGTTAAACCTTTTTCAACTGATTTTTATAGTTTGTTCTTATGTTGTACTGTTACACCATTGTCCAAGTTTATGAGAGGACTGGGATCCTGCCAACATTTTTAACCCTACCACATTCTGTGTGCAAGTGCCTGTCACAAGTAAGGAGCTTGTAATCCAGTGATTGTCGTTTATTGCTGTGTTACTTTGTTTTCCATTTATTTTTTTAGTACATTAAATAGGCTGTTAGTTTTCTCGCTTGAATTTTTTTTTTTCATTTGTGATTTTGTGACTTTCTATAGCTGACTATAAGGTATTGGCATTGTTCATTGTTGAAGGCCGTACAGTGACATATATCTGGTAATTTCTATGTTATTTAATCTCTTTTGGGATATTTTGATTTTTCATTGGCAACCATGCCCCATCATCTATTTTTTATAGTTGTGTTGGAATGACACGAATGACCCCACTCGCAAATCAAAAGACCTAATCTTTTTTAGGATTGGAAATTGAAGAATGAATGTCCATATATACATAAAAAATTATATGACATTGTCCAAATCCAGTTATTTTACCAAATATCATTATTGTAGTAGAGTCACATACTAAAAACCAGCTCAATGTGAGTGTGTGAAGAAAACAATCTATTCCTCAGAGATATATCAGATGACCTTATCAAACGAAATCAGATGACCTTATTAAACGAAACAGAAACATAAGTGAATCGATATATGTAAAAAGAAAATTAAAATATTAATTTAGAAAAATAATCTAACCTGGTCAAAAACAGCATACTGATTAGTGTATTCACATAGTATTCAAATCTTAAAGGCGTGTATATGTAAGGCACATTGAGTGCAAAAATAAAATAACCAGACATGAAAGAGATGAAATAAGACTTTATAAAATTAAGTCTCAAATTGATTGATTGTTGGTTTCTTAACGCTGAATCACAAATAGTTCATTCATGTTCGAGCTCGAGTAGAGAACAAACTAACAATATATACCAAAAAATAGTAATGTGAAATGGCAGTCCAGGATGAAATGTTGTTCACTATTGGAAAATGAATGTTTGTTGGGAAGGGAAAGTAATATCACATATTAATAACCGAACTTTTAAATTTCAAATGACAAAATCAAAGCTCAAACATATTAAACGAATGGAAAACAGCTGTCAAAGAATATATGTGTTACCAAAGGACACCTACGAACACTTTGAGGAGTTGTTACAAAGTTTTAACGTGTAGAGAGCATGACACTTCTCTGTACGAGGCATTGGATTTAACGTTCCTATTCTGATCAGACGTCAGCAGATAAAAATCAGAAGTGACTAGTTAGAGAACTATAAGCCTATGAATCTAAAAAGTGACATTATATAAAAGTTATACGAATGAGTAATTTATAGCTACCACTACGTAACCCAACGATGTTTAGTGTTTTATTAATAACATATGTCTTCATTTAAAGTGAATAGGGGAAGGAACAAGATATGCGTACATTTTAGAGAGGAACATCATAAATTATTTTGTTTAAGTTTTGTTTTGGATTTTAATCTTGCCAATGATTTAGCCAATTTGGATGCATGCTCTATGCTAATTTAAGGCAACAGTAGTATACCAATGTTCAATAGTCATAAATCCATTAAAGGAAAACAAATCCGGGTAACAAACAAATTAAAGGCAACAATAGTAAACCGCTGTTCGAAACTCATAAATCGATTGAGAAAAATACAAATCCGGGTTACAAACTAAAACTGAGGGAAACGCATCAAATATAAGAGGAGAACAACGACACAACAGAAACACAGCATGAAAATGTAACACACACAGGAACGAACCATAAAATAACAATTACCATTTTCTTAACTTGGTACAGGACATTTTAAGAAAAAAAAGGTGGATTAAACCTGGTTTTGTGGCATTACAAACATCCCGCTTTTATGACAATGTTAAATATTACATTAGAATGGCAACATAACATGACAGGACTACAATACAAATAAATTAGAGAACATATAGGACAAAGAAACACACGAATAATAGCTAACAAAAGGTGTTACACAGCTATGTATATTTGGTGCTAATTTATGTTGTCTTATGCTATGTATTCTTTTTTATTCTGTAGTTAGTTACCACTTCGTTTATATCATGTATATCTATTATATAGTCAGTTTATAGCATGTACTGTTTGCAAAAGTATGAATTATTCTAAATAACAAGGATGTTCTTATCCCAGGCAGAAAATCCTAGCCGTATTGGGCACAACATTTTTAAACTTTTGGTCCTCAGTGCTCTTCAACTTTGTACTTGTTTTGGCTTTCGAACATTTTTCATCTGAGCGTCACTGGTTAGTCTTGTGTGGACGAAACGCACGTCTGGCATATTACATTTTAAACCTAGTACCTTTTGTAAGCTATTATTCGTGTTCTCTTTCATATATGTTCTACATGGCAAAATCGAATGACAAAACACTTAAGGTCAAGTTACAGTAAATGGGCTATGTCACAGATTTCAGTAAAATTTTGCATACAACTCTGGCTCGATGAACTTCAACTGAAAATCGAAAAAATTATGCATGGATTTCATTTATCATTTAAAATATTACTGATTGAATTCTTACCAAATTGGTGAGCATTTGTATAGAAAGCACATAAAATCGGCATAAAACCTTCTAAAATTTGTCTTAAAATCGCCTAATCTCTAATTCTACTCCATAGATTTTTCTTAAAAAACTATATGTTGTTGATACATAAATTACCGTTATAATGATGTAAAATAAAGATAGGGTCACCGACTTCGTTTTTAGGGTATACATCATTCAATGTTGTGTTCTTTGTGAAAAAATCCTATAAAACGTCGAAATAATCGTAACGTCGCCGTGTTGCAGGCCGTAAAACGTTGATTTTTGACGTTTTTCACTACCAACAAGGTGAAAAAATGATTATTAGACAACAAACGAAGTCGGTGACCCTATCTTTATTTTGCATCATTATAACGGAATTTTATGTGTCAACAACATACAGTTTTTAAAGAAAAATCTATGGAGTAGAATTAAAAACCAATTGTTCAGAGAACAATTGAAAGTCTTTCCACACCACAGAAATTTGGATAAGAAGGTAGTTTCTTCATACTGTTGCGATAAATAATGGTTTAATTATCTTTTTGAGTGATATAAGGGAGATAATATGCTACTTCCGGTGAAATGAATGTCACATCTGGTCTCATATGATAGCTTCTTTCACACTGATTGCAAAAATATATAGTTTCTATATACTTTTGTATGTAGAATGGGAGATAATTGGCCACTTCCGGTTTGTTGAAAGTCATTTTTAGTCTTCAGTAATTTGTTCATGTATCTATATGAAAAAATATATGGATTCTGAGTACTTTTATGTGAAAAAATTGCAAAAAAAGCTACTTCCGGTTTTCTCAAGGTCACTTCCGGTAGCCATTTTTCAAGGTCATTTGTCACTTAACCTTTTGTATCAGGTCAAATGTCTTGATAATGAACTTACTTGAAGTTATAATCAAATAACCTCATATCAAGACATTTCAGGGGCGACAACTCCTATAAGATGCCATCTAATTGTATAAGACTAAATGTAGCATATCTTCATTACAATTAAACAGACATTTTGCACTTGTTCTTTTATATGTATCTCTCAAAGTTAGTGAGAAAATGCAAAAACAAGCAAAAGTCACAATTGAGAACTTGACCTTGACCTTTGACCTTGACCCCATTTTCTAAGTTAGGACCTAGGGGACTCAAATAAAAACATCCCAGGGTTATATGGTTATCTGTTAATGAGTTAAATAAACATACCGACAAATTTATTTTGTAAAGGTAGATAACTCCTATAAAATTTCATCGAATCGCTTCGATCCAAATACGCCAAAAATTACTGAGGATGTAACGAACAATTTGTAAAAAGAATTTTTTCGCTATCTTTTTTTGTTACGAAGGAGATACGCTTTGATGATAAACAGTGAATAGGGAGATAACTCTTACAAAGAAAATGGTTCGGTTTAGCAGGGTGAAATTTAAAAGCGCATAAACTATACGATACAATATGAGAAATATCTAAGCGACATATTGCGAAACAAACATTTATCGCAAGAACAAAAGTTGGCGGAAAAAAAAAAAAAATAATAATAATAATAATAATAATAATCAGAACAAAAACAATAAGTCTTTCCACAGAAAAGTGGAAAGACTTAATAAAAGATTTGGCGATTTTAAGACAAATTGTGTATGTTTTTTCGCTGATTGTATGTGCTTTCTATACAAATATTCACCCATATTAAAAGAAATCAATCTGCAATATTTCAGATAATGAATGAGATAAATGCATTATTTTTTCGATTTTCAGTTGTAGTTCACCGAGCCAACATTGTATGCAAAATCTGCGACATAGCCCATTTACTGTTCCCTGACCTTAAGGTAGTTCGGGGGTTTAAATTTTCGCGCCGTCTTTGTGGTGTTGTGATGGTGACATGCAAGTCGTACACTTTCAAAATCAGAACGAAAATTCTGTGTGACACGCAAGGAGTTGCTTGCTGTGGTTTGTTTTGGTAAACATTTCAAACCATACCTATACGGTAGAAAATTCACAGAACGAACTGATTACGGATCATTAAAGTGGTTACTTAACTTAAAGAACCCAGAAGGACAGCTAGCTAGATGGATAGAGACATTAGGATCATTTGAGATGCAAATTCAACATCGACCAGCAGTGCAACATAGGAATGCAGACGCACTTAGTCGCATTCCCTGCAAACAATGCGGTTATCATTCCGGTTTAGAAAAAGAGACTGTTTCGACTGAGACTGAAGACCAGTATGACACTGTTAATGCTATCACCCGTTTTGATGGTAGTAATGACAAAGATGATAACAGTGAACATCATGATCTGTCTTTAATAGAAATTCAGAAAATAGAGACATCAAGCTTTACAGTTTGAAATAATGAGCAACTTCTGTCATTCATTTTGCTCTGAAAATTCAATCAAAGAAATTGTATGTCTGTTTTCCCTATATTTAGCCTATTTGCACTCATTTTCAGAGGTCAAAAAATCCCTTGGATGGCCGGTGACCCCAAAATTTTATTTCAATTTTATAAAATAGAGACATCAAGCTTTACAGTATGACAAAATTAGCAACTTCTGTCATTTATTTTGCTTTGAAAATTCAATCAAAGTGTATTTTTGTCCATTTTCTCTATAATTCCATATAACCTATTTGCACTCATTTTCAGAGGTCAAAATATCTCTTAGATGGCCGGTGACCCCCAATTTTTTTTTGCATTTTTTCATTTATAATACTTCAAAGTGAAATTTCACAAAGTATAAGAAAATTCTTTCATTTTTTTTTCTATACCCCTGAACTACCTTTTAAAAAAAAGAATGGACAACAACTGTCATATTCCTGACTTGGTACAATCATTTTCAAATGTAGAAACTAGTGGATTGAACCTGGTTTTATAGCGCTAAACCTCTCACTTTGTACGATAGTCCTATCAAATTCCGTTATATTTACAATGATGTGTGTACTAAACAGACATAATAAATAAAAGTTAAAATATTGTTACACCAGTCTTCACCGTGTTACAATTTTAAAAGATACAATTTTACAAAAGAGCACAAAAGCATCAATCAAATTAAAAACACATTCATTGCTTCACTATCTAGTAAATGTCTGTCGAAAAGTGTGTTCTCCTACAACGATGACGTGTTTTTCTCTATCAATCTTGATTGGCTCATTCGATATATTACCAGACATCTTTACATGTGAAAAATCAAAAATAAAACGCACACGTGACGTCACATTCGGAATTCCAAAAAAAAACAAAACACAAAGTGACGTCACATTTGAATTTCTAAAAATATTTCCCAAAAATAAAATAGAACTAGGATTGATTCAAGATTTGTAATACTGATATTACATTTATTAAAAACAATGAAATTACAGAAAGACGGAAATACATCAACTATACGAGAGAAAAAACGGAACAACAGAAACAATGGACTTCAACTAAAAACAAACGCCAACATATACATTGAACGATTTGATAACAACAGCCATTCCTTACTGGGTATAGGCCTCGATCAGAAATAAATGGTCTGTGGGACCTTGTTTTATGTCTAGCCAGTCCATCCGATATGAATCAGTTACCTCATGACTTTAAATAAATTTATCTAAATAACTGTTGATTTATAATCATATGGTATCTTATTATAAATAAACTCATAATAGATACAGACCGCCTGTAATACGTGTTTATCGTTTAAACATCTTACATAACGATACTTCTGAAATCTCTATATAAAGGTCACGACTGATAAGAACATCAAACAAAGATACTTAACAGATCAATCCTTACTTAGACATGTCAACAACTTTGGTCATTTTTACTCTTTGTATTTCATTTGGAAATGCATCGTGGTGGCACCCACATCCGCACATGGCTTGGAACTATGTGATCGGCGAACGTCACATCAACACTTCTATCTCTGGAAATATGTTTGTTGTTGATTTAGAAGTGGACAAAAGTATTATTGAAAATCTCCACAGGTATTTTTTATTTATAATATCCACAGGTATGTCATAAATATGACCTCATATGTTTCATATTACAAGTCATCACAGGCATGTCATGAAGATCTACTCAGGTATGCCACATTGATGATCTATTAATGTAAATCACACTTATGATCTCAACGGGTACGTATGTTATTGGTGATATTAACAGGTTTGTTATATTCCTGATATATCCAGGTTTGTCACACTGGTAATCTCCTCATGTATGTCAAATTGATGATCTTCATCTGTATATCAAACTGGTGATCTTCTCAGGTATGTCATATTGGTGATATCCTCAGGTATGTCATCTTGGTGATATCCTCAGGTATGTCATTTGGTGATATCCTCCGGTATATCATCTTGATGATATCCTCGGGTATGTCATCTTGGTGATATCCTCATGTATGTCATCTTGGTGATATCTCATGTATATCATCTTGGTGATATCCTCATGGATATCATCTTGGTGATATCCTCATGTATGTCATTTTGGCGATATCCTCAAGTATGTCATTTAGATGATTTTCTCAGTTCTGTAATACTGATGATCTCCGTATGTATATCATATTGATGATCGCATGAAATATGTCATATCATACTGCAAATCTCCTTATATGTCTTTACGGCGCTTCATATATTAATTTTAAATTGTTGATTTATCATTACTGAGTAGATAATAGATTTAGAACCATAAATTTTATGGCTGCAGCACATTTTTAAAAGTTGTATTCTAATTATGTGTTACAAACATACATCATCAGACGCAATGTATTAATTGAGATGTTGTTGTTGTTATGAATATCCTCTATCCCAGACAATTTGGTATGGACTGTGTTTGCAACTCTATTTAACTCGTTAACAACTTTTATATTAATTCTTTTCATGGATGATTGTTCTCCAGGGACGGGAAGAAAGTGATATGTTACTTTTCTGCTGGAACGAACGAAAATTGGAGAAAAGATACAGGCCAGTTCCCACACGATGGACTTGGAGCTCCTGTTAAACACTACCCACGCGAGACATGGGTTGACATCAGGAATATTAAGTGAGTACTAGTATATATTATGATTGTAATTCTTTTTACGAACATGTGGAATTCGAAAAAAGGATTACAGTCATTGCTGCGACGGTGGCAGTTTTAACTATTTGTATAAGGCTTTATTTGTGTTGCATTGTCGTTTGTATTTGTTCACAATTGTGTTTGTGTTGTTTGTGTTGTTTGTGTTGTTTCGTTGTCGAAATGTCTATATTGTACATTTCGACAGGTTCCAGGTTCAACCCTTCTAAGATGTGGATATACTACCGACACAGATAAATCTACTTCATATTTAGATCTTTTTCTCGAAATGACTACTGATGGTAGGTTGAATACCAAAATTTATGACAAACGCGATGATTTTAATTTTCCTGTAGTCAACTTTCCATTTCTGTGTAGCAAAATCCCAGCGGCACCAGTATATGGAGTATATGTGTCTCAATTGATACGTTACTCTAGAGCTAGCTACGTTGATTTTGTTGAACGAGGAAAACTGATTTCTCAAAAGATGCTAAGACAGGGCTATGAATCAATCAATTAAGGTCATCACTCAAGAAATTTTACGGTCGCCGTCATGAGCTGATTGGCCATTATGACAAAAGTATGTCACAAATCAAATCTGATATTCTTCCTCAGTCATAATAACCTTCCATCATTGCCGAACTGAACAAAGAAATAACACGACGGGTGCCGTTTACGGTGCAGAAAATTCTTACCCTTCCGGGGTACCTGATTTCACTCCCGGTTTTTAGTGGAGTTCGTGTTGTTTCTTATTTATTATTTATAACTGTTGATGTAAATGTCCTTTGTTTTTTTAAGTCTTTGTTTACTCCTTGGTTTTGATTGTTATTGTCTTGTACTGATTTTTTGGTGAAATTCTCTGTTCTTGCATTTATTTGTACTGTATCCTTGTCATTAGTGGTGTCATATAGTGTTTTCTTTAACATTGCCAAATAAGTGCGAGGTTTGGCTAGCCACAAAATCAGGTTCAACCCACCATTTTTTGTCTTAAAATGTCCTGTACTAGGTCAGGAAAACGGCCATCGATATAATATAGTTCTTTTTTGTGTGTGCTACATTTTAATGTTGTGTTTTTGTTGTGACGTAGTCCTCCTCTTATATTAGATGGGTTTCTCTCGGTTTTAGTTTGTTACCCGGATTTGTTTTGTTTTTTTCTCAATCGATTTATGAATTTCGAACAGTGGCATACTACTGTTGCCTTTATTTATATTCAGAGAGTATTTCCTACTTGGTTTAAAAATCCTTTGTGTAACTTTCCATTGACATTTGTTAATTGTCAAAAAGCAAATCCTAAAAAAAACATAGAATGTTTTGGTCCTGTTGATTTCTGATTTCTGATTTCTGATATATAACATGATACTTAATGTTGTGTAGGGCATGATTTTAAATCGAACATACTTATGACAGGGTTCGTCTTACCTTGGCCTCATTCACGTTTTTCATTTTGGTCATTTTAAGTTTGTACAGTTTTGTGGTTTCTTGGTTACGATAAGCCATGCGTCAACTCTTGATTCTGGAACTATTAAATATGTACATATACAAGTGAAACAATTTGATATGGTGTCAATTAGACAACAGGCGATATCTTTTTGCGACAAAAAATAACTCATTTGCACCAATGATACGTTTGCGCCAGTCTAATTTAAAATTAAAAGGTAATATAAAAAAATCATCAAATTTCGCCAATTGTAGGAATTTATTTAGTTTAACTTGTATACAACTAAATAACTGACTGCCCTCCTTTTTTGTATGGTATAATTTTTAAATCTGTCTTTCTGAGTATTAGTTTCATGTAAATAATCCAAAAGCCTAGCACGACTCGACTTAACTGTGCATCTCCAAATTATCTATCTAGCAAATGCCTGACTAAAAGTGTGTTCTCCGACAACGATGACAGGGTTTTCTATATCAAACTTTATTTGCTCGATCGATATATTATCAGACATCTTTACATGTGAAAAAATATTCTATAACTGAACAATTTATTTATTGGGGACTTTTCTAAATTCTGAATAGGCAGTGTTCAGTTAATCTTAAGTTGATAGGATAATTATAGTACATATTACGTATACATGTATGTAAACGGTAAACAGACATATTCATTTAAATGTGGTGTAATTTAATTCCGTTGAAGGGCGCATTTAGTACCATAAGAAAAATATAGAGTGGCGCGTTAATATAGAGAAGCAATGAATTAAGAAAAGTCCCCAATGAATAAATTGTTTTGTTTTATTTTTTATTTTTTCATATGTAAAGTTGTCTGGTAATACATCGATCGAGCCAATCAAGTTTGATAGAGGAAAACATGTCATCGTTGTCGGAGAACACTCTTTTCGACAGGCATATGCTATATAGTAAAGCAATGAATGTGTTTTTAATTTGATAGATGCTTTTGTGCTCTTTTGTAAAATTGTTTCTTTTAAAATTGTAACACGGTGAAGACTGCTGTACCCATATTTTAACTTCTATTTATTATGTCTGTTTAGTTGACGCATCGTTGTATATATTACGGAATTTGATGAGACTGTCGTACAAAGTGAGAGGTTAAGCGCTATAAAACCAGGTTCAATCCACCATTTTCTACATTGAAAATACCTGTACCAAATAAAGGCAACAGTAGTATACCGCTGTTCAAAACTCGTAAACAAAATCGGGGTAACAAACTAAAACTGAGGGAAACTCATTAAATATAAGATGAGAACAACGACACAACATTAAAATGTAACACACACAGAAACGGACGTAGCATTAGACAAAATCCGATGAGAATAACAAATATAACAACCAAGTCAGGAATATGACAGTTGTTGTCCATTCGTTTTCATGTGTTTTGTCATTTGATTTTGACATGTGATTAGGGACTTTCCGATTTAATTTTCCTCGGAGTTCAGTATTTTTTTATTTCACTTTTTGATATTTTTTCAAATAAGCGCAAATTGTTTTGCCTGGGACAACTCTCTACCAGAGATCACATGATATTGAAGTTTAAGTCCCCGTATGGCCTGCAACATGACAAAGGTTAAACAATTCAAACGAGAATAAACAATAAACGAAAGACAGATATGATTAACATTAACAAACGAAAACCACTGAAATAGAAGCTCCTGACTTCGAACGGGAACATTGTTGAAAACAAAACTTTACAAACAAACGAGATGATTTCAGCTTTCAAATTGTGAACTTTCCATTTCAATATAAGAACATTCCAGCAGCGCTTGCATACGGATTTTATCTCACAATTGATAAGATATTACCACGCTTGTATTTCTTATCATGATTTCCTTGATAGAGGTTTTCTGATCACAAGGAAGCTATCAAAGCAAGAGTTCCAAATGGTGAAGTTAAAATCATCCCTTCGTAAATTTTACGGACGCCATCACGAGTTGGTTGACCGTTATGGAATAACTGTTTCACAGATGATATCAGATATGTTGCTTACGTCGTAACTACAATCCCCTTCCCTTGTCATGAATGTGACATACCGAATTAAACTATTTACTGAGTTTGTTATAACATGAGCAACACTACGAGTGCCACATGTGGAGCTGGATCTGCTTACCCTCACGGAGCACCTGAGATCACCCCTAGTGGGGTTCGTGTTGCTCAGTCTTTACGTTTCTATGTTGTTTCGTGTGTACTTTTATTTTTCTGTTTGTCTTATTTTTAGCCATGGCGTTGTCAGGTATTTTTCGATTTATGAGTTTGACTATTCCTCTGGTATCTTTCGCCTCTCTTGTGGTGTATCAGTATAACATAACAATAAACTAAAAATCAGTTGAAAATGGCTTTATTCATCAGATCTATACAAAGTACCAACATACCAACAAAATCACAAGACACAAAGATCTCCGAGTGATAACAAAAACTCATCCTGAAGACTTAAATATCAATCAGTAATCATCTACTAGTAGTTATGCAAACTAACACACATTAACGTCGTTACGTTTTTGACGTCACCCTCGCGACTATAAACGCCAAATTTATTTTCTTCTAGTTTTACTGTATCTGGACAAGACACCCCCTAAAAATATGGCAAATTAACAAAGTGCAAGAAAAAATTATTTTATTTTTAAAAAGACGTCTCCGGGTGTACTAGGGTACTTAAGGGTTATACAATATCAATATCTACTGATGTTATCGTAGATAACTTGTACTACATGTATCATGACTATCTTTCTGTTTGTTTGCAAAGTTAGACGTATAATGAGATCTCGAATTGTACTTGCAAATTCCCGCCATTGTGATGGTGTATATCCGGATAATGTTGATGGATGGGTAGAGAATCAAGCAGGACTTCATTTGACACCAGAAAATCAATTGGACTATAACAGATATTTAGCGAATGGTAATACATGCATATACATTGACATTCATCCTTATCAACTTTGTAATAATGTTACAACATATTAGTCAACTATGCGTTATTCACACTTTTGAATTTTCCCCACAATAACCCAACTCATAAATTAAAGGAGTTGGTTAAGTAAGACCCCTTTTTGGCCCCAAAATTTAGCAGTTTTAGAAAATTGTGAAAATGTAATCTTTAAGCTATATTTTGTAAAGTAAAGTGCTTCTGCTACATAAATATGAGCTGTTTTTGACACTACAATGCACCAGTATCGCGTTCTAGCATCATTTAGTCATGCGAAATTACTGAAGTCTTCGAAAGGAGTAGGTCCGGTAAGGACTCATTTTGGCCTCAAATTTCAGTTTCATCTGACGAAAGATTTTGTCCACTTTTTAAACACTTGAGTGTCTATTTCACTTGATTCAATTAGTTTATGTGGAAGATTTTAACTGATTAAGTCATTAAAAACGATCCGATTGAAGCTCAAATATGAAAAATCTCTAAAATATGCCAAAAAACGTCACTTAAAAGTTTACGTTTCAACAATTTTGTAAAACTGTTATATTTTTGGGCCAAAAAGGGGCCTTACCGGACCTACTCCTTTGAGCATATTGGTTAATTTTTAGACGGTTTCCGTCTAAAATGAAAGTGGCCGCATTCGTGTTCATTCATAATATTGAAATGTAAGTTGTATTTGATGATAATACAAAACATATATAAAGGTTGAGGATGAACACGGATGCGGCCACTTTCATCTTCAAAGTTACGTTTTTTGGCATATTTGATAGATTTTTCATATTTAAGCTTGAATCAGAGCGTTTTTAATTACTAAATCAGTTAAAATCTTTTACATAAACTAATAATGCCTATAACTGTCCCTTTTGGTATCTTTCGTCCCTCTTTTAAGTGTTTAAAAAGTGTCCAAAAACTTTCGTTAGATGAACCTGAAATTTGAGGCCAAAATCGGCCTTTACCGGACCTACTACTTTCATAAAAATATATATGAACTGTTGATGACAAAATTCGGAGGTTGATATCATGTGAACGAAGATGTTATAACTGAAATGTGCAATCTTTATTTCAACGTCTTACTTTTTTTATAAATTACGTACACCGATTTTCGTGGGTAAGAATAATCTGTGTAGTTTATGCTAGAGACAAAACGTTCATAACGCAACGCATTACGAAACGTTTGAAATCATTCGATCCGTTTTTGAAGTAGAATTGAACAATAAGATCAAGTGTCAGGAAGAATTAGTCTCAGGAATTTGTACCTTAGTTTCGATAACAACTTACTGATAGAGTGGCAAGTCTTATTCGTTCTGGATTTCTACGGGTTTTGGACTATTGTTTTATGCCTGTATCAGGAAGGACAGCGGTTGTGTTTCAATTGAAATAGTTGCAGTGTTGTTCTCATCTTCGATTGTGACATCACTTTGTGAGACTTTTTACATAACGTGTATTTACCATAAGAAACAGACGGATACCTCTAAAAGAGCAGGATGACCGTACCCGTCGGAACACATGAGAACACGAGCAAACTTTGATGGGGTTCGTGTTGCCTATTCTTTTAGTGTCATTTTTCGTGTTTGGTAGCCTTGTTTGTCTTTTTGTTGTCTTCGTGGTTTGCAATAACGAGCGGGGTTCTAACTCACTACCTCAGTGTTGACTGGCTAGTGATTACAGTAGTAACTACTTAGACCACTCGGACACCGAGCCCCAGTTTGATAAAGAAGAAGTCATTACATTTGAATAGGATTCCCTGTCCAGGAGGAATTTTAATCTTGTGTTATATATATGTATTCCTTCTTATATATTTTATTTCTTAAGACTTTGAAAAATAAATTGGTGGTGGTATGCCGTAAATATTACACGGACGTTCTTAAGAATGAAATTTAAAATTCATTTACATTCAAGTCCATCCGCTCCACAGAGAGTCATATAGTTAACAAGCATATCACAACCACATCAAAGCTTAAGGCTTTGAAGGTCCCTACTATGTATTGGCTACCTAAACTACACAAAAAAACATTTAAATATCGTTTCATCTCGGCCTCTAGTAAGTGTTCTACAACTAATCTTTCAGTGCTCTTAACTAGTTCATTAACTACTATTAAAGAGCTTATCATAAACTATTGTAATAAAATATATGAAGATAGTGGTATAAACCATTTTTGGAGTGTAAAAAATTCTTTGGATGTTTTAGATGAATTACGTGCTTTTGGTGGTCCTTTTGATTCTGTTAATAGCAGACTTGTTTTTGTACTGTTACGAATCACAGTGTATGCTAAACTCAGTAAAGACCCGTCGAAATTGCATTTAATTGATAAATTCAACAACACTTACCGTTATCTTGATGATATTTTTTCGTTAAATAATCAAGAATTTTCTCAATATACTGCGGAAATTTACCCCAAGGAACTTACTTTAAATAAATCAAATTTATTCGGTAATAACTGTCCTTTCCTGGATTTAGATATTTCGGTTTTAAACGGGAAACTCCACACTAAAATTTACGACAAAAGAGACGATTTTTCGTTTCCTATTGGTAATTTTCCATTTTTAGATGGTGATGTTCCTTTTGCACCATCTTACGGTGTTTATATTTCACAACCTGTTCGCTATGCCCGTGTCTGTTGTGACGTTTTTGATTTTAACGAACGCAACCTATGTATTACTGGTAAATTATTAAACCAGGGATATCGTTACCATAAATTACTTAAAACCTTTACTAAATTTGTCCATAGATATAAAAATTTGGTTTTGAAGTTTGGTTGTACCTGTAGAAAACTTATTTCAAACGGGATAGCACATCCTCATTTTTACGGAAATGTTGTTAACTGTGCCCGGAAATTTAGAAATGATCCATGTAAACTTGTCGCTCCTTTAAAAATAAACTTATTCTAAAAGGTTACCTATTCAACACTGTAATAAGATCATTGAATATTGTTTTTATTGGTATAAATATTGATTTTGTTATAAGTAAATTAAAAGCAAACTAAATATTACTAGTATGTTATATACATATCTACAATTTGTCGATACCTGTAACTTGGCATTGCACAAGGTCATGTTTTTCTCTGGCTGTTTATGAAGTCTTTACACTAAATCCATTGGATGTTGGATGTGTACGGATTGATAGTTTAGTATAAGATGCATGATTTTTTTATTAGTTATAAGTGGCTTTGAACTAGCTGTTAGATAACTGCGAGTACTCTCAGATCTGTTCATTGTGTCTTTTTGTGTCGGGATGTACAAGTACCCGGCCACGTCCACTTGTATTTTTGTCAATCTGATGAGTTAAGCCTTTTTCAACTAATATTTATAGTTCGTTCTTATGTTGTACTGTTATACCACTGTCCCAGGTTAGGGGGAGGGTTGTGATCCCGCTAACATGTTTAACTGTCATATTATTTATGTATGTGCCTGTCCCAAGTCTTGAGCCTGTAATTCAGTGGTTGTCGTTTGTTTATGTGTTACATATTTGTTTTTCGTTAAATTTTTTTTACATAGATAAGGCCGTTAGTTTTCTCGTTTGAATTGTTTTACATTTTTAGGCGACTTTGACTTCGCAATAACCAACTTGTCCTGTATCGATTTTAGCCACGAGTGTCATAAGTACAAACCTTTTTTCGATGCTAGAAAGGTGTGTGGAAAATATAATACATGTATAATTGTTCGTTAAAATAGACAGCTTTACATATCAAAACAATAACGGAAAATGCACAATATAATATAACCGTTTGAAGTATATCACCGATATTTTATATAAAAAAAAAATCTTTTCTTCCACTTGACTAGTCATTTTACTTTTCCTTGAAACGATTACACCGGTTTTTATAAAGTTCGCAATAAAGCTTCCTTTTACATCTGTATAGAATGAGTAAAAATAAAATACCACTGAAATTTGCGTAACATTTTACAAAATATATGTTTGAATTAAGACTTCAATTGTCATAGTTTCCTTTTCGGTAAAAATTTAACGACCTTGACTTCGTACCAACAAAAACCTCCAAACAAGATTATTTTAAGTAGTATACATTATAAATGATGTGGGGTTAAAGTCAATAAGACAAAAGTCTTATAATATATAAATCGTAAATAATTATTGTACCATTTATTAATTTGTCATTTAGGAACCGTTTGTCTTTCATTTATTCAATATTTTTCATTTTAGCCGGTATTTAACATCCACAAGGTAAGTTCTCAAGCAGAGGGTCACCAGAAACAAGATGAGATATGCTCATCGTCAAAACGACCTCATGACATGAATACCATAATCAAGCATGAGCATACAAACTGGAAACTTGCTTGTTGATTTTTTTCCATTAAAGAATATTCTTGTAGCACAGTTTTTGTTGAAATCGTCTGATCATAAGATCATATTTGTTATGTTATTTGAAGTGTGTCATCATGATACACTTTTTCCTAGATTAATTTTGATAACTCTCTTAGTGTATTGTACTCACTATAATGCATATGATCCAATAACGCCTAAATATTGGTGCTCAACATCCAAAGTGTGAGTTCTATCGCAGTCACCAGAAACATAAAGAATTATGCTAATCGTCAAAACGACCACATAATTTCGTGCCTTTGTTTGATTTTACATGAACCAAATCAATGAGTTCAACGGTTGTAAATGAAGTCATATCCGTACTTTTCCCTGTCACTTAACAAATCTGCCATTTACTACCGTATGATTTGATGATGGTATGTGCGGCATACCAAACATTCTGAAAATATACTTTTGATGATAGTGTTTGCACCAATAATCCAACATTCCCCTCCCAAATGTGTCAATATTGAATTCTTTTCTAGATGACCAATTTTTCTATTTATATCCATGTCAGGAAGTATAACCTTAGACAAGAGACTTTAATTTTAATTTCAATTTCAAAAATTCATCTTTATAATGCTGATGATTATCAAGATGAATTTATGCATTTTCACACATTTGTACATCTTTGAGATTCTAAAAAAAATACTTGATTTGTCTTGCTGAGTGTGTCCTGTCTCTTTTGTTGTCATCATTTTATTTTCTATCTTTCTACACCATCTCTGTGTACGACCCTCAAATTCGGCGCTAATATCCTTTCCATTTCAAAATTTCACACCATCATGATATCATTCACTTTTAATTGTGGCTGCCTTCGGTATCATTTTCTACCATTTCTTAAATCTGTGATATTTGTGGATATTCATTATCTGGCAACCAAAGAAAGTGTGATTCTCTTAGCCATAGAGAATAGTGTTTTATCTTTGCGACATTCATTCCATAAGATGACACATCAGTTGGGTCGCGTTTCGTATTTACTTGGTTCCAATTACAATGGGCAATGTACACTATCGATCCCATCTACTAATTGAATGTGGAATACCATTTCTAAGCATGAATCGCTTATAATTACATATGAACGTCTGAAAAACAATGAAGTTGTGCAAAAGCAACATTTCCAAAATTCAGTCGCTTGCAAGTCATTCAACTGATATAACTAGTTGTTCCTTTTCTTCTGATCAGTTTCCTTCATTATATCGTCCCTACAGATCCCTGCAAAAAGGCCGTTCCAAATAGTAAGAATCAAGACATAATGTCTGTTAGGATGGTCACTGAACTGACTGTTTCGTTATCAGTTGAATCTTGAGGGTCAGTGTGAAAGCCAAATGTGTAACCAACGATATACCCGAACACTCCTTGTATGCATGTACAGACAACATTGTTCAAATAAACAGTTTCCGACTTTATATAAACAAAAATGTCACAGTTAATTGCATTTCCACATGTTAGCATATGCTCGTATATCTTATAATGGTATGATACTTATACCCGAACGGGATTCGTCTATGTGTTATATTTTTTTACCAACATGAGCATATGTGCAAAAACGAGAATAAATTACAAAAAAAACGAAAACAAAAAAAATTATCATTAAGATAGGATCTACAAAATATTAAACAGAAACAAAAAAAATCAAATTCTTAATACATTCATATTTTGCTTCAATTTTGAATTTCGTCTATAGGTCAGAGGACATTAAACTTGCATTTCTTGTATGTAGATGTTTGGCGTTTGGTTTTGATTATTTTTATAAGAATTCCTGTTGACACATAGAATTGATTCAATCCAAGAATTCAGTCAAAAAATAACCAGGACAAATTACCAGCAAAAGTACTGTGACAGATAATCTAGAAAGGCAGCATCCTCTCTTTGCTACATTAATACAAATGTTGTTGTGTTACCTCGATTTTGTATCGTAACACGGATTTGTTTTCTCTCTATCGATCTATGACTTTGAACACCAGTATACTACTATTGCTTTTTTACAATACCAGTATCAGCCTGAATTTTGTTATTGCTTATGCATATTTCATCCTATTAAAACAGTAGTCCTGGCAATACAAATTACTATCTAAACATTTTTTCTATTTTCAACTGCCCTATACCATCTCTGATCGTTTTCAAAGTATTTGTGGTGTTGCCACAAACCTAATGTTGTATATACACGGTCTGATCAACGTTGGAGACGATTCAATGGTGTAATATTCTACAAAATCTTCAAACAACTGTAATTCTAGAACTGTTTGATCTAGCAGAATATCTATCATATATAGTTGTCATATAAATATCTAGATTGTCATCCAACATTTCATCAAGAATAGATTTCTGCTTTACAAACGAGTCACGTTTTCTTTGAAATCAGTTGATTAAAAAGGAATAGATCTCATTATTGCCTCATGGTTTGGCACTTCTCTTCATTTTCATGGCTGGTTTGATAGTCACTCCCTCTTCGTGTGTTTCCTTGAATCGATTTTGTATGAGCTTTACCATTATCTTTTTTGTAAAGGTTTGCAAATATGTGAAATAATGTATGCAATGTATGCCCATATTGCTGCCATAATTTGGAAAGTCTTATTTACCTGGAAAAGAAGGAACACAAAATTCAGGTACAAACTTACTTATTTAACTGCATTTGCTTGTGAAACTTTTGCAAGAAGCCACTTACTGGTCCAGAGCATATGGGCTTGCCGATAGGCATTTTTAAACTTTCATTTTCATGTTGCCCATCTACTTAACATTTTGATGTTGTTAGTACAGTCGGTGTCTTAGCCATGCTATTTTGGATCCTGCTCGTTTTCGGATACTTCACATCTTACATTTGTGTCAGAAAAGGTGTTAGATAAAGGCAACAGTAGTGTACTAATATCCAAAAGTAATAAATCGGTTAAGCGAAAGCAAATCCGGGTCACAAACAAACACGGAGGGAAACGCGTCAACTATAACAGGAAAACAACGGAACAACAGAAACACAGAACTTCTGCAAAAACAATTAAACAAAACGCCAACATATAAAGAAGCGAGCTATTTGATAACAACTGACATATTCCTGATTTGCTACATGACGTTTCAAGAAAAAATAGTGGGTCAAACCTGTTTAAAGGCTTGTCAAACCTCCAACTTATATGGCAATGATAAATAGTACCACTGAAATGACAACTTTATAGGACAGGAATACAATATAAAAAAACGTATAAAAACTCAGGACAGAGAAATGAATAGATAAATAATAAAGTAATAGTACATTGTAACATTAAACATTTACATCCTTAAGGCAACAGTAGTGTATCGCTGTTCAAAAACAAATAAGGGTTTCAAACAAAAACAGAGAGAAACACATCAACTTTACGAGAGAGAAAAAAACACGGAACAACAGAAACGATTGACTGCAACTAAAAACAAACGCCAACATAAAAAAAATAGGACTATTTGATAACAACTGCCATATTCCTGACTTGGTACAGGACCTGATCAGAAAAAAATGGTCGGTGGAACCTGGTTGTATGGCTAGCCATCCCTCTAGATATGAATCAGTTACCTCAAGACTGTAAATGAAATGGTCTAACTAACTGCTGTTTGATAATCACAAGGTATCTTTCATACGTATCAATTTTCATCTCTGCCCCAGGCGACAGTTTTTTGGGAAAATTCCCAAAATGGGTATTAATTTGCATAGTAATCGAAAGTCGAGCTTTGACTATACCGTCTTGAAAACGTATAAAGCCAATATAATTGATACATTATCTCGCTTCAGATTCTAATATTTTTATATGTTAGGGCTGTTTATTTAAGAACACTACAAATTCATATTTGTAAAAAATGTATGGGTCAAGTGACATACCTTTCTAATGAGTCATTAAATCACAGTAGGTGTGTACGAAAAACAGATTTGTACTAAAAGTAATTGACGACGGACATTTTAACTGGAAATGCATAACTAAAAAAAAATGATATTTTGTGTGTGTTTTTTTAGGTTTATTAGTCTTCAACCTCTGAAAACTTTTCGTCTGCCACGCAAAATTAAATTGGTATTTTTTTTTTAGTGTTTTTGCACTTTCGAAAACTGATCAAACAATAGTTTTATGTTGACTGAATGCAGAAAATACATAAAATGATGCTCAATAGCTAGTAGATACATTTGTCTTTTAAATACAACTGGCATACAAGGATCGTAATGGTGCTATGTGGATAAATTTATCGGTTTTCTAGGGCTGAATGGCAGCGCGTCATCCCTACAATCGCTTCCTTTTTTA
Source organism: Mytilus galloprovincialis (assembly GCA_037788925.1). Classification (NCBI taxonomy): domain Eukaryota; kingdom Metazoa; phylum Mollusca; class Bivalvia; order Mytilida; family Mytilidae; genus Mytilus; species Mytilus galloprovincialis. Next base: position 121,239,626 of record CM075330.1, on the reverse strand, counting down.
CGATTGTGAAATTGACTGGCGTATGAGGCGAACATTTTGGTGAAGTAGAATCCTGAATGATTGAAGGAGGAAGGCGGAGAGAACCACATACCTTCGAAAGATAAACTGACAACTCTAGTCAATGAAGATTGAAGTCGAGAGCCCCTGTCTCGTTCATGAGTTGAACTCACAACACAAATTCAGTGTTGAAAGGCTAGTGAAAAAGTACTTCAACTACTTACACTACTCAGCCACCTAGTCCCCTCATTTGTAATAGAGAAGTCAAGTATATAAATCAATCTTCAAGGTTAATATGATAATCTGGATTAAGTTAAAACATATAGGTGTGACCAGGATACAGCGTTTTTTTATTTTTCTCCAAATCTGATGTTGAAAATCAGAATAAACAAACAAGTTGCCAAGAAGAGGAGAACATTTTATGTCCATATGAATTCATCGTCGAGAGTTTTTCAAATTAGCCCTAAAAATGTAACAAATATGTCTGTGGTCAATGGAAATCAGGTTTCTTGATGTCAGTTTCAGATACATTTTCGGCTGAATCAGAGTATTTATTTTGAAATTTGTAACTTCTTATCATATATATGTTTCCATCGGAAATTCTTCATTATAATACTGAGAGGGATCTTTACTTTATAATGGTAAATGAGAAAAGAAATCTTATTCAATGATAATAGAACCCACTAACATAACATATAAAAACGTTACACATAAAACGTTGTAACAAATGACCTTTAAGTTTGATAGCTTATTATAAATAAATTCGTCATAGATACAGACCGCCTGTAATACATGTTTATCATTTAAACATCTTACATAGACACACAAACGATATTTTAAATCACATAACGATACATTTATTCTGAAATCTCTATATAGAGGTCACGACTGATAAGAACATCGAACAAGATACTTAACAGATCAATCCTTACTTAGACATGTCAACAACTTTGGTCATTTTTACTTTTTGTATTTCAATTGGACATGCATCGTGGTGGCACCCACATCCGCACATGGCTTGGAACTATGTGATCGGCGAACTTCACATCGACACTACCATCTATGGAAATATGTTTGTTGTTGATTTGGAGGGTGTGGATAAAAGAATTATTGAAAATCTCCACAGGTATTTTCTATTGATAATATCCACATGTACGTCATAAATATGATCTCCTCATATGTTTCATACACTGTCATACACCTATGATTAGGATTACGATTACACTTACAAGTGACATTTAAATGTTGGGCTGTCTCAAAGTGTAAATATAAACCGTCGATCCAAAACAATGTAACTCTTATGATGTTTTTTTTTTATAGTTGAACAATGATTTTTTTAAATATATATTTGCAGTAAAGTGTAAACATTAATCATTGTATATGGTGTTTTCCAGGTTAAACATGTTGAAGTTATGATTACACGAGACATAAGAAAAATAATGCAATTGTTATTTCAGTAGCTAGATAGGAACTATTATTGATGACGATACACAAAAGACCGAGGCATTTAATGACTATTTTGCGTCGCAGTCTAATATCGACGATAGCAACAAACTACTGTCTATGGACGACATCCCTCCAGATAGACGATTAAAAAGTATCGTTATCAAAACGTACGAAGTTACAGACATTCTTCAAATTTTAAATGGCAACAAGGCTTCGGGGCCTGATGCTATAAGCGGTCGTATTCTCAAGCCGGTTGCCGATATTATAGCAAAACCACTACGCACTATTTTCAACTTAAGTTTTAGAACAAAATTGTTCCCGTCCGCATGGAAGCTAGCAAAGGTAATTCCTTGTTTCAAGAATGACGATAAAAGCATACTTAGTAATTATCGTCCAATATCTCTTCTATCGGTGATGAGTAAAGTTTTCGAGCGTTGTGTATATAAGTACGTATTTAACTTCATACGAGTTTTGATTACCGAGCACCAGTCTGGTTTCATGCCTAACGATTCGACCAGATATCAGCTTTTATACATTTGTAACGTTCTTAGCAAAGCCTTAGACGAAGGCAAAGATATCAGGTTCATATTTTTCGATATAAGTAAAGCCTTCGACCGTGTGTGGCATAAGGAATTGCTCTATAAGTTGCAAATGATGGGGATTGTTGGTGACCTTCTCCTGTGGCTTAAATATTACTTGTCGAACAGAAAACAAAGGGTTGTCATAAACGGAGTAGAATTATTATTATGCAGGCAGTAGACTAGGCCAGATATATCATGCCCGAATCCGTACCGAGAGCAGTGGTTTTAGAGATCACTTGTATCAGAAGAATTTGAATCGGACCCCATTTTGTAAATGTAAACAGATAGAAACCTCAGAACACTTCCTTCTAAACTGTCCCAATTATCATCGAATTCGTGAAGCCCTTTTTCTTAACCTAGTTAGTACACTTAACATAGATATGTTACTTTATGGTGATCCAAACATTACCGATATAGACAATAAAAACAACTTTCTTATTGTCCAAGACTATATATTGAAAACTAAGAGATTCACATAATTATTCTTGTTGGCCCAACAACATGTCACCCAATATTAAAAAATACATCTAGGAACAACTATTGCTGAAAAAAAAATCAGCAAGACTTTGTGTTTAATAGGAAAGGTGTTATCAACCATGGAGTATTTTGGCATATTTATGCCAAGACATACAATATCCCTTTTATTTTACAGCCGACTTCGATGAGTATGTAGCTAAAGGTTATATCTTGGTTATCTTGCCTGTTAGCTAAACCGTGAGGTCATTGTAAGGTAAGGTATTCTCCTCTCCTGTCGAAGTAGCCTAGTCCTACAGACAGATATATTGGTTATCCGTCGGACTAGCCGACTCTTAAAGGAGGTTAGTTTACCTAACCTAACAATGACTTCATGGTTCAGCTAGCAGGCAAGCTAACCAAAGATATTACATTTAGCTACATACTCATTGAAATCGGCTGTAAAGAGAATAATGGGATACAGCGGACGGGTGTTTTGTTAGTTATTTATTCTCAATATAATTTCGCTGTTCGGTATATTTTTATATCTTTTATTTTTTCCTGATTAGGACAAACACTTTGGCCTGCGTTTTTTGTTTCAAAAGAAGAAAAAAAAATCAATTATTCGGAAAAAAAGCCAGTTATCAAAGAACTTCTTTATGTCGGTAATTTAATTTAGACTATTCGTCATATATGTAATGATGAAATATAAGAATAGGTGTAAAGAATAGTTAAAATTTGCTATCTTTTATCTAAGTATGGACGTTTTTTTACATCCGCGGTGTCAATAATTATCCCCCATTAACATGAGTTGGACTGGTATGCTCGAAATACAAGCTTTAACCCCTGTTTCGAGACTAGTACTATTTCATGAAATTGTAGTATAAAGTGCATTGACGAGCCTCAGAGGCAAGGGTTGATCCAGCCCTTTTTAAAAGGGGGTTCCAACCCAGGATAAAAAAGTGGGTCCAACATATGTCCCCATACAAAAGAATCTTCCACTGCGACGGTGTTTATTTCAACACAAAATTCATACGCAAATATTTTCAATTGATTGATAGGAATTAAAATGCAAAAGTAAGCTAGCGAGAAAAAATTATGAAAAAAAATCAAAATCTATTTAAGTCGGCAAGGGAACTGGGAACTGTTGCGGATACAACATTGTAATCGTTTAAAAGAAAAAAAAAGATCAACATTACTATTTCAAATGTACTGCTCTGCAAAGAGTGTTATCGTCATGGTACATGTCACTTGAAGTTGCCTCTAGTTTTTACCTAAGATTTTCAAAGGCACAGTTTGTAGGGTATTCTCTGAACAATATCATTGCTGTTTTTTTATACTATCAATAACATTAAAGTACTCTGTTTCTCGGGAAAGTGTATTGCTACTGCTGGTATAGATTGATACCTTCAACGTTTTTAGTCCTTTCGCTCTATCAAATATTCGGCTTTGAGCATTCCTGATGAAGGTAAATCGAGAAAAGCGCCTCGGACGCATGCAATTTATAACGTGGTATTTTCATTATAGAAGACACCAGATTATTTGAAAACATAATAATATTTACAGGAAGTGTAGAAGATTAAATAGATTTATTACACACTATAGATGTAGTATAGAAGTTGAACACACCCTAGGAGAATTTAAAAAAAAAGTTTTGGGGACTTTGTTGCTACATCTAAGACAGCGATGCAAATATTTTGTCACCATACATTTGCGCTGAATGAGTATATTTTCAGAAAAGCTTGCTAACATAAACAAAACAAAATTTTTGCTATCTAGTATCTGTTTTTTTTTTTTTTTTGGTTTTTTTTTTAGATGACCCCTTGTTTTTGTCACCTGTAATCGTAAGTCTAAAGTGTAATCCTAGGTATATACCTAGTTTCCGCAAATGTCTAGTACTAGTGATCACAGGTATGTCATTCTGATGATTTCCTCAGGTATACCACATTGATGACCTATTCATGTTAATCACACTTAGCTAGTCTTATGATCTCACACGGGCATGTTATTCGTGATAATACCAGGTTCAGTGGCGGATGCAGGAATTTTCGAAAGGGGGGGTGCTAGCCCAGGGCAAAGGGGGGGTGCAGGGGGGTGCAAACATATGTCCCGATTCAAATGCATTGATCGGCCAAAATAAAGGGGGGGTGCGGACCCCCGGAACCCCCCTCTGGATCCGCCACTGAGGTTTGTCATATTCCTGATAGCAACAGGTTTGTCAAACTGATAATCACCTCATGTATGTCCAATTGATGATCTTCATCGGTATATCAAACTAATACTCTCTTCATGTATGCCAAATTGATGATCTTCATATGTATGTCGTATTAGTGATCTCCTCATGTATGCCAAATTGATGATTTTCATCGGTATATCAAACGGATAATCTCCTCATGTATGTCAAATTGATGATCTTCTCATGTATGTCATTTTGGTGATATCCTCATGTATGTCATTTTTCTGATTTTCTCTGTTCTGTAATACTGATGATCTCCGCATGTATATCATATTGATGGTCTCATCAAAATGTCATATCATACTGTAAATCTCCTTATATGTCCTTACGCGCTTCATATGTTTATTTAAAATATTTTCGGCATTTGTTCTTTATTGATTTATCATTACTGAGTAGATTATAGATTTAGAACCATAAATCTTATGGCTGCTGCACATTAAGCAGTATTCTAATTATGTGTTGTAAACATACATCATCAGATGCAATTTATAAATTGAGATGTCGTTATGAATATCCTCTACCCCAGACAATCAGTTATGAACTGCGTTTGCAACTCTATTTAAACCGTTTACAACTTTCATATTAATTCATGTCATGGATTTTTGTTCTCCAAAATCAGGGAAGGGAAGAAGGTGATATGTTACTTTTCTGCTGGTACGAAAGAAGATTGGAGAAACGATGCAGGCCAGTTCCCAGACGATGGACTTGGACATCGTGTTAAAGACTACCCACGCGAGACATGGGTTGACATCATGAATATTAAGTGAGTATATATTATCATTGTATCTCTTTTTACGAATATGTGGAATGCGACATATGGGTTGCAGTCATTGTTGCGACGGTGTCGTTGTTAACTAATTGTATATTGCTTTATGTGTGTTGCATGTTCACATTTGTGTTTGTTGTTGTTTCGTTGTCGAAATGTACTATATTGTATTGATTGTATGTGTAATTCTCTGTTCTTGTGTTTACTTGTACTGTATTCTTGTCATGTAATGTGTCATATAGTGTTTTATTTAACATTGTCAAATAAGTGCGAGGTTTGGCTAGCCACAAAACCAGTTACAACCCACCATTTTGGTCTTAAAATGTACTGTACTAAGTCAGGCATTTGGCTATTGTAAAATATAATTTTTGTGTGTGTTACATTTTAATGTTGTGTTTCTGTTGTGTCGTAGGTTTCTTCTTATATTTGATGTGTTTCTCTAAGTGTTAGTTTGTAACCCGGATTTGTTTCGTTTTTTTCTCAATCGATTTATGATTTTCGAACAGTGGTATACTACTGTTGCCTTTATTTATTTTCAGAGAGTCATAAACTTCCTACTTGGTTTACAAATCCTTTGTATAACTTTCCATTGAAACATTTCAATTGTCATTGACAACATTTTCGTTGTTAAGCGAATCCCCCCAAAAAAAATGTGGATTTCTGAATTCTAATATATTACATGATACTTAATGTTGTGTATGGCATGATTTCAAATCGAACATACTTTTATGACAGGGTTCGTCTTACCTTGACCTCATTTACGTCATTTTCAGTTTGTACAGTTTTGTGTGTTTCTTGGTTACGATAAGCCATGCGTCAACTTTTGATTCTGGAATGATTTATTATGTACATATACAAGTGAGACGATTTGATATGGGGACAATAAGACCCCGTTTACACTGAAAAAAAATCGATCTTTACTCAGATCGATCTTTTTAAGATGATCTTTGGTCCAGTGTGAACGGGTAATATCGATCTTCAATCGGACTTAAAAAGTCTACCTCTAGAGATGGTTTTAAAAAATCGATCTTATTTGAATCGATCTTTTTTTGGTGTAAACGCTTAGATCAATCGCGATCAATCTTTTGTCAGGTGAATGTTATATTTATGAAAATAAAGGTCAGACCGGTTCTTTTAATGTTGTGGTGTAAGCGCACTGGATTAAATAAGATCAATCTCGATCGATCTTGCGTGTACAATGTAAACGCGAACAAGTCTTTTTAAGATCGATTCAGATAAAGATCGATTCAATTTCGTTGCCAGGGTTGAGTTCAATATCGTAGCAGCTACGTAGCGGCTACGTAGCTGCTATCAATATCTATGAAGTGACTAGTCTATAGCTACAAGTTCAATAGTCAAAATATACGTAGCACTACGTAGCTGCTACGATATTGAACTCAACCCTGGCAACGAAATTGAATCGATCTTTATCTGAATCGATCTTAAAAAACGGGGTCTTAGATAACAGGCGATATCTTTTTGCGTCAAAAAATTAACTCATTTGCACCAATGATACATTTGCGCCAGTTCAATTAAGAATTAAAAGGTAATATAAAAAATCATCAAATTTCGCCAATTGTATGGATTTATTTAGTTTTACTTATATACACCAACTAAATAACTGACTGCCCTCCATCTTTTGTATGCTATTTTCAAAATCTGTCTTTCAGAATATTAGCTTCATGTAAATAATACAAAAGCTTAGCACGACTCAATTTAACTGTTCATCTCCAACTTATTTATCTAGCAAATGCCTGACGAAAAGTGTGTTCTCCGACAACAATGACAGGTTTTTCTCTATTTGCTAGATCGATATATTATCAGACATCTTTACATCCGAAAAATATTCTATAACTGAACAATTTATTTATTGGGGACTTTTCTTAATTCTGAATAGACAGTATTCAGTTTAATCTAAAGTTGATAGGATAATTATAGTACATGTTACGTATACATGTATGTAAACGGTAAACAGAAATATTCAGTTAAATGTGGTGAAAGTTAATTCCATTTAAGGGAGCAGTTAGTACCATCAGAAAAATATAGAGTGGCGCATTTATATAGAGAAGCAATGGATTAAAAAAAGTCACCAATGAATAAATTGTTTTGTTTTTTTTTTTTTTTATTTTTTCACATGTAAAGTTGTCTGGTAATATATCGATCGAGCCAATCAAGTTTGATAGAGGAAAACATGTCATCGTTGTCGGAGAACACACTATTCGACAGGTATTTGCTAGATAGTGAAGTAATGAATGTGTTAATTTGATGGAAGCTTTTGTGCTCTTTTGTAAAATTGTTTCTTTTGATATTGTAACACGGTGATGACTGCTGTACCCATGTTTTAACTTTATTTATTATGTCTGTTTAGTTCACGCATCGTTGTAAATATTACGGAATTTGATGAGACTGTCGCACAAAGTGAGAGGTTTAGCGCTATAAAACCAGGTTTAATCCACTATTTTCTACATTTGAAAATGCCTGTACCAAGGCAAGAATATGACAGTTGTTATCCATTCGTTTTTTTATGTGTTTTGACATTTGATTTTCACATGTGATTAGGGACTTTCCAATTTAATTTTCCTCGGAGTTCAGTATTTTTTTTATTCTGCTTTTTGATACCTTTTCAAAACTGTAATCAGCACAAATTGTTTTGCCTGGGAAAACTCTCCACCAGAGATGACATGATGTTGAAGTTAACAAATTTAAGTCCCCGTATGGCCTTCAACATGACAAAGGTTAAATAGTTATCAAAGGTACCAGGATTATAATTTAGTACGCCAGACGCGCGTTTCGTCTATATAAGTCTCATCAGTGACGCTCAGATCAAAATAGTTGTAAAGCCAAACAAGTACAAATTTGAAGAGCATTGAGGGTCCAAAATTCCAAAAAGTTTTGCCAAATACGGCTAAGTAATCTATTCCTGGAATAAGAAAATCCTTAGTTTTTCGAAAAATTTTAGGTTTTGAAACAGGATTTATATATAAATGACCATGTAATTGATATTCATGTCAACACCGAAGTGCTGTCTACTGGGTTGGTGATACCCTCGGGGACGAAACGTCCACCAGCAGTGGCATCGACCCAGTGGTGTAAATAGTTATCAAAGGTACCAGGATTATAATTTAGTACGCCAGATGCGCGTTTCGTCTACATAAGTCTCATCAGTGACGCTCAGATCAAAATAGTTGTAAAGCCAAACAAGTACAAATTTGAAGAGCATAGTTTTTCGAAAAATTTTAGGTTTTGTAACAGGAAATTTATATAATTGACCCTGTGATTGATATTCATGTCAACACCGAAGTGCTGACTACTGGGCTGGTGATACCCTCGGGGACCAAACCAATTTAAATGAGAATAAACAATAAACGAAAGACAGATATGATTAACGTTAACAAACGAGAACCACTGAAATAGAAGCTCCTGACTTCGAACGGGAACATTGTTGAAAACAAAACTTTACAAACGAGATGATTTCAGCTTCCCAATTGTGAACTTTCCATTTCTATGTAAGAACATTCCAGAGGCGCTTGCATACGGATTATATATCTCACAATTCCCACGCTTGTATTTCCTTTCATGATTTCCTTGATAGAGGGTTGCTGCTCACAAGGAAGCTGTTAAAGCAAGAGTTCCAAATGGTGAAGTTAAAATCATCCCTTCGTAAATTTTACGGACGCCATCACAAGTTGGTTGACCGTTACGGAATAACTGTTTCACGATTGATATCAGATATGTTGCTTACGTCGTAACTACAATCCCCTTCCCTTGTCATGAATGTGACCTACCGAATTAAACTATTTACTGCGTTTGTTTTAGCATGAGCAACACGACGGGTGCCACATGTGGGGCTGGATCTGCTTACCTTACGGAGCACCTGAGATCACCCCTATTGGGGTTCGTGTTGCTCAGTCTTTGGTTTTCTATGTTGTTTCGTGTGTACTTTTATTTTTCTGTTTGTCTTTTTAATTTTTAGCCATGGCGTTGTCAGCTATTTTTTGATTTATGAGTTTGACTATTCCTCTGGTATCTTTTGCCCCTCTTGTGTCGTAGCAGTATAACATAACAATAAATAAAAAAATCAGTTGAAAAGGGTTTTATTCATCAGATCTATACAAAGTTCCAACATACTAACAAAATCACAAGACACAAAGATCTCCGAGTGATAATAAATACACAAAACTCATTCTGAGGACTAAAATATCAATCAGTAATGATCTACTAGTAGTTATGCAAACTAACACATATTGACGTCGTTACATTTTTTACGTCAACCTCGCGACTATAAACGCAAAAATTATTTTCTTCTAGTTTGACTGTATCTGGACAAGACGTCCCGTAAAAATATGGCAAATTAACAAAGTACAATAAAAATTTATTTTATTTTTAAAAAAAAGTCTCCGGGTGCACTAGGGTACTCAATGGGGTTAAAATATCAATATCTACTGATGTGATCGTAGATAACTTGTACTATCTTTCTGTTTGTTTACAGAGTTAGACGTATAATGAGAGCTCGAATTGAACTTGCAATTTCCCGCCATTGTGATGGTATAGATCCGGATAATTTATTTGGATGGGAAGGGAACGTAGCAGGACTTCATTTGACACCAGAAAATCAATTGGACTATAACAGATATTTAGCGAACGGTAATACATATAGAATAATACAAGGCAAAATCCGTATCGCATTCTGTATCACCACGAGAAACCAATATCAGTCCCGAGGGCCGAAGGTCCCGAGAGCTGATATTGATCGAGTGGTGATACAGCATGCGATACGGATTTTGCCATGTATTATTCTGCTTATCATATATTTTAATAGAATCAGATTATTGGAATATCCATTTTTTGTTTTAAATCGTCTGAAACTATAAGCTAGCAAAGACTCATTGGTGGACATCAGCTGTTGCCTGCTCTATGGTTGTTGTCTCTTTGACACATTCCCCATTACCATTCTCAATTGTTATTCTATTATGATTTTCTTGTATTTTTAAAGCTGACTTTTTTTTTATAGACATCCTTATTTGCTTAGTATCTACATCGTAATGCCCCCTATAATCTTCATTCTCAATATATGTAAAAGACCATGTATTAAAATGCATCCACTAACGATACTGTCCTATTATTTCAACTAAAATTAACATTTATCAAATAATTATAAGATGTAGAAATGTTTAAAGTTTTATGATATCATTCATGATCATTTTACTTTGCTGAAGAGGTGAACAGCAAGACCAATATTTCTTTAAAAAAATTTGCATATTACATATATTCTAACCAAAATTTTAACTGTAAAAATTTGCATTTGTGATTAATCCATCATGTAATGAAAACAAACTTCACGAAAATTATGACCAAATAAATAATAAAAGTTCATATAGTTCTTCATCTTATTGTGTTTATATATATATACAAGTACAAACCCGTGATATCGCGGGTCCGTGACTGACTTAAAGTATATAACTATGCCTAAGCCTTATTTTTTGTAATTGGTATTGTTTTCTGATAAAGTCATGTTGATTATAAGATATACAGTTTTTTTTTGCTTTCAAATCTTTCTGTTTGAACCCGTCCACCTGGAACTTATCAATTATTGGTATTATATTAATTATTTGGAAAACTAAAGGTCCTGGCTATCCAGGAATGGAGTATTTTTTAATCAACAGCATTGTCCTGTATTAGTTATCTTAGAAAGTTTTGCTGATTGCTGAATAAAACTACAATAGGGAACAATTTGACAATGATAGAATTTAGTAGTGTCAGCCCTTTGATTATGACCCGTGTATATAGCAAAATCCTAAATACACCGTTTGGTGGTGCGCCTGTCAAATGCGGAACGTACAGATAAGGTAATAGCTAACAGGTGAATATACTATTGGTATCGGTATCGGATTCGACCCGGAACTTGTTAATTATTGGCAATATTAATTATGTGGAAAACAAAAGGGTCTGGAGTGGTGTAATTTTTAATCTACACCATTGTCCTATATTAGTTCTGTATAGTTGAATTCTTTGATTTGTCGTTTTTACCCGATGACGGCTGACAAATTGGACCTCGTAATTTTAGTATTATATATATATATATATATATAAATCGCTCGTAAAGTTACTGGGTAATAATTTTACGAAAAAATATCGATTTTAGTTGAAATGATAGGACACTTTTTTTTAGGGGGAACTCATTTTTTTCCTATGCCAGGATACAGCAACTGAACGTCATAGGTCAAACGTTGACGTCATTCGAATAGTGACGTCATGCCAGGTATGCGATACGGAGTATGCGATACAGGGTAGGTGATACAGACTGGAAAAAAGAACTTTTATTAGATGTACAAAATTGCTGTATTTTGTACTAAACATATGATAAATGCATATACGTTGACATTACAATTTACTAGTCAACTAAATTCTATACGTTATTTACACTTCAGAATTTCCCCCACAATAACCCAACGTTGACTCATAAATTAAATTTCATAAAATATATATGAACTGTTGATATCACATGAACGAAGGTGTTGCAAATGTGCAATCTTTATATCAATGTCTTACTATCTTTATAAACTACGTACACAACGAGTGATACCGATTTTAGTAATCTTTGTAGTTTACACTAGAAACAAAACGTTCATAACGCAACGCATTACGAAACGTTTGAAAGCATTCCATCCGTTTTGGAAGTAGAATTGTACAATAAGGTCAAGTGTCAGGAAGAATTAGACTCAGGAAACTGTACCTTAGTTTCGATAACAACTTATTTTATGAAGAGGAAGGGCTTTCACATTTCTTGCTGTTGAACCTGCGGTTTCTGATAGAGTGGCAAGTCTTATTCGCTCTGGAGTTCTACGGGTTTATGACTATTGTTATATGCCTGTATCATGAAAGACAGTGGTTGTGTTTCAATTGAAATGGTTGCAATGTTGTTCTCATCTTCGATTGTGACATCACTTTGTGAGACTTTTCACATAACGTGTATTTACCATGAAAAACAGACGGATACCTCTAAAACAGCAGGGTGACCTTATCCTTCGGAACACATGAGAACACGAGCAACTTTTGATGGGGTTCGTGTTGCTTATTCTTTTAGTTTTATATGCCGTGTTTGGTTGCCTTGTTTGTCTTTTTGTTGTCTTCGTGGTTTGCAATAACGAGCGGGGTTCGAACTCACTACCTCAGTGTTGACTGGATAGTGATTACAGTAGTAACCACTCGGCCATCGAGCCCCAGTTTGATAAAGAAGAAGTCATTACATTTGAACAGGATTCCCTGTCCAGGAAGAAGTTTAATCTTGTGTTATATATATGTATTCCTTCTTATAAATTCTATTTCTTAAGACTTTTGAAAATAAATTTGCAGTGGCACATAAAAACGGGTTAGCTATAGGGCTGTCAGATGATAGAGAACAACTTAGTGACCTGGTAGGCGACTTTGACTTCGCAATAATCAACTTATCCTGTATGGATTTTAGCCTCGAATGTCATAAGTACAAACCTTTTTTTGATGCTAGAAAGGTGTGTGGAAAATATAATACATGTATAATTGCTCGTTAAGATTGATAGCTTTACATCTCAAACCAATAACGGAAAATGCACAATATAATACATGTATAATTGCTCGTTTAAATAGACAACTTTACATCTCAAACCAATAACGGAAAATGCACAATATAATACATGTATAATTGCTCGTTTAAATAGACAACTTTACATCTCAAACCAATAACGGAAAATGCACAATATAATACATGTATAATTGCTCGTTTAAATAGACAACTTTACATCTCAAACCAATAACGGAAAATGCACAATATAATAAAACCGTTTGAAGTATATCATCGATATGCATAGCTTTAAAAAATAAAAAAAATTATATAAAAAAAATCTTTTCTTTCACTTGACTAGTCATTTTACTTTTCCTTGAAAAGATTATATCGGTTTTTATTAAGTTCGTAATAAAGCTTCCTTTTACCATGTTAAGATCTGTATAGAATGTGTAAAAATGAAATACCACAGAAATTGCCTGACATTTTACAAAATATATTTGAATAGGGACTTCAATTGTTATAGTTTCCTTTTCGGTAAAAATTTAACGACCTTGACTTCGTACCAACGAAAACCTTCATAGCAAAATTATTGTAAGTAGTATACACAATAAAAGATGTGGGGTAAAAGTCAATAAGACAAAAAATCTCATAACATAATAAATCGTAAATAATTATTGTATCATTTATCAATTTGTCATTAGGAACCGTTTGTCTTTCATATATTCAATTTATTTGTTTTTAGCCGGTTTTTAACATCCACAGTGTAAGTTCTATCGCAGAGGGTCACCAAAAGCAAGATGAGATATGTTCATCGTCAAAACGACCTCATGACATGAATACCATAATCAAGCATGACTATACAAACTGGAAACTTGCTTGTTGATTTTTTTTTTCATTAAAGAACATCCTCGTAGCATGTTTGTTTTTATTGAAATCGTCTGATCATTAGACCATATTTGTCATGTAATTCGAAACATGTCATCATGATACACTTTTTCCTGGATTAATTTTGATAAATCTCTTAGTGTATTGCACTCACTATAATGCATATGATCCAATAACGCTCAAAATATCGGTGTTCAACATCCAAAGTGGGAATTCTATCGCAAAAGGTCACCAAAAACAAAAAGAAATATGATTATAGTCGAAACGACCTCATAATTTCATGCCTTTGTTTGATTTTACACGAACCAAATCTATAAATTCAACGGTTGTAAATGGGGTCATATCCGTATGTCACTTTACAAATCTGCCATTTACTACCGCATGATTGGAGGCTGTTATGTACGGCATACCAAACATTATGAAAATATACTTTTGATCATAGTGTTTGCATCAATAATCCAACATTTCTCTCGCAAATGTGTAAATATTGAATTCTTTTCTAGATGACCAATTTTTCTATGTATATCCATGTCAGGAAAAATAACCTTAGACAAGAGATTTTAATTTTAATTTCAATTTCAAAAATTCATCTTTTTAATGCTGATGATTATCAAGATGAATTTATTCATTTTCACACATTTGTACAACTTTTGAACTCAATTATAAGTCATTGAGATTCTAAAAAAAAATACTTGATTTGTCTTGCTGAGTGTGTCCTGTCTCTTTTGTTGTCATAATTTTATTTTCTATCTTTCTACACCATCTCTGTGTACGACCCTCAAATTCGGCGCTAATATCCTTTCCATTTCAAAATTTCACACCATCATGATATCATTTACTTTTAATTGTGGCTGCCTTCGGTATCATTTTCTACCATTTCTTAAATCTGTGATATTTGTGGATATTCATTATCTGGCAACCAAAGAAAGTGTGATTCTCTTAGCCACAGTGTTTTATCTTTGCGACATTCATTCCATAAGATGACAGATCAGTTGGGTCGCGTTTCGTATTTACTTGGTTCCAATTACAATGGGCAATGTACACTATCGGTCCCATCTACTAATTGAATGTGGAATACCATTTCTAAGCATGAATCGCTTATAATTACATATGAACGTCTGAGAAACAATGAAGTTGTGCAAAAACAACATTTCCAAAATTCAGTCGCTTGCAAGTCATTCAACTGATATAACTAGTTGTTCATTTTCTTCTGATCAGTTTCCTTCATTTTATCGTCCCTACCGATTTCTTGTTTGCAAAATGGCCGTTCCAAATAGTAAGACTCAAGACATAATGTCTATTAGGATGGTCACTGAACTGACTGTAGATAATATTCCTTGCTTCGTTATCAGTTGAATCTTGATGGTCAATGTAAAAGCCAAATGTGTAACCAACGATATACCCGAACACTCCTTGTATCCATGTACACACAACATTGTTCAAAAAAACAATTTCCGACTTTATCTAAACATGTCACAGTTAATTGCATTTCCACATGTTAGCATATGCTCGTATATTTTATAATGGTATGATACTTATACCGCACGGGATTCGTCTATGTGTTATAATTTTTTACCAACATTAGCATATGTGCAAAAACGAGAATAAATTACAAAAAAATGAAAACACAAAAAATTATCATTAAGACAGGATCTACAAAATATTAAACAGAAACAAAAAAAATCAAATTCTTAATACATTCATATTTTGCTTCAATTTTGAATTTCGTCTATTGGTAAGAGGACGTTAAACTTGCATTTCTTGTATGTTGATGTTTGGCGTTTTGTTTTGATTATTTTTAAAAGAATTCCTGTTGACACATAGAATTGATTCAACCCAAAAATTCAGCCAAAAAATAACCAGGACAAATTACCAGCAAAAGTACTGTAACAGATAATCTAGCAAGGCAGCATCCTCTTTTTGTTACATTAATACAAATGTTGCTGTGCTACCTCGATTTTGTTCCGTAACACGGATTTGTTTTCTCTCTATCGATCTATGACTTTGATCACCGGTATACTACTATTGACTTTTCTACAATACCAGTATCATATAAAAATGAGAATGGAAATGGGGAATGTGTCAAAGAGACAACAACCCGACCAAATAAAAAACAACAGCAGAGGGTCACCAACAGGTCTTCAATGTAGCGAGAAATTCCCGCAACCGGAGGCGTCCTTCAGCTGGCCCCTAAACAAATATATACTAGTCCAGTGATAATGAACGCCATACTAATTTCCAAATTGTACACAAGAAACTAAAATTAAAATAATACAAGACTAACAAAGGCCAGAGGCTCCTGACTTGGGACAGGCGCAAAAATGCGGCGGGGTTAAACATGTTTGTGAGATCTCAACCCTCCCCCTATTCCTCTAACCAATTTAGAAAAGTAAACGCATAACAATACGCACATTAAAATTCAGTTCAAGAGAAGTCCGAGTCTGATGTCAGAAGATGTAACCAAAGAAAATAAACAAAATGACAATAATACATAAATAACAACAGACTACTAGCAGTTAACTGACATGCCAGCTCCAGACTTTAATTAAACTGACTAAAAGATTATGATTTCATCATATGAACATCAGGCACAATCATTCCCGTTAGGGGTTTAGTATCATACCATCATAACATATATGAGAAGAACATAACCCGTGTCATGCCAACAACTGTTTTTAGAATAAATGTGTTTAGTTCCGATGCAAAGACCTTATCAGTGACTCAATATTAACGCCAAAATATGCAATCTTTAATGACTTGACAACAGTATCGTAATCATATCCCTTCTTAATAAGTCTATTCAAAGGTTTTGTAAGTTTCTGAGGTGAATACTGACACCTTTGTGCTTTATAAAGAATATTTCCCTAAAAAATTGGATGTGCAATACCTGAACGTATTAGAAGTGTGCATGTTGAGCTATATTTATGAATGATGTCTTTATACCGATGATAAAATTTAGTAAATGTTTTGACTAGTTTGTGATATCGAAAACCCTGGTGTAATAATTTTTCAGTAATACATAAATTTCTCTCGTTAAAATCTAAAACATTATTACATACACGAGCGAATCGTACAAGTTGAGATATATAAACACCGTAAGATGGTGACAAGGGAACGTCACCATCTAAAAACGGATAATTAACGATAGGAAATGAAAAATCATCCCTTTTATCATAAATTTTAGTATTCAGCTTTCCATTAGTGATATAGATATCAAGATCGAGAAAAGGGCAGTGGTCATTGTTAGTATTAGCTTTATTTAAAATAAGTTCAACAGGATAAATTTCATTAATATACATACTGAAGTCGTCATTATTGAGAGCCAAAATATCATCCAAATATCTAAAAGTATTATTAAATTTGTTTATCAGATGTTGTTTCGATGGGTCTTTGCTTATTTTTGTCATAAATTGTAACTCATAACAATACAAAAACAGGTCCGCAATACGTGGTGCACAGTTAGTCCCCATTGGAATTCCGATAATCTGACGATATACGGAATTCCCAAAGCGAACAAAAATGTTATCTAGTAAAAATTCAAGGGCATATATAGTATCAAAGCATGTCCAATTAACATAGTTTTTTTGTTTATTGCTACTAAAAAATGACCTAAAAGAGTTTGAACATATATATTCACATTCTGATTTTTTGAATGCCCATTTAATTAGGTGTGTGAATTTTTTCTTAATGAGAATGTGAGGCAATGTGGTATACAGGGTAGAAAAATCAAAACTTTGAACAGATTCAAAATCACCAATATAAGCATGCAATTTATCAAGTACTTCCAACGAGTTCTTGACACTCCAAAAGTAATTTATTCCACTATTTTCGAAGGCCTTATTTGAACAATTTATTATCAGGTTTTTAATTGTACCAAGTGTGCTGGTGAGAAGAATAGACAATTTAGTAGTTGAACAATGGCTTGAAGACGAAATAAATCTATATTTGTAAGGGGTTTTGTGTAGCTTCGGAAGCCAATACATAGTTGGGACTTTCATTGTATTTGGCTCTGCTTGTAAAGCGGTGGCTAAAAGTTTATGTTTGTTACAGATTTCGTTTTCTGGAAATGGAGTCAGTTGGAATGTTGGTGAATTGGTGATTTCCTTTTTCAGAACCTCAATGTAAAATTTACGTCAAACAATAATAATATTATTAGCAGCTTTATCGGCCGGGACAAAAACAAATTCCTTGGCTAGTTCTTTTAGTTTATGTTTGATACGAGAAATAGGTTTATTGTGGTTATTGTTTATAGTAAAATGTTCTTTAAAATGTTGAATACGTATATCAACTATCTTCATTACTGAATTAAAAAAAGAGTCCAAAGATTTTTTGTCAGCTTTTTCCCGTTTTATCCATTTCATACAGTAAGTATGGAGTGAGTCGTGGATGATATTACGACACTCATTCCAATTAATAATTGACGGGGGACGATATTTAGGTCCTTTACTGAGGAATGATTTTAACTCTCGGTCTTGAACGATGTTAAGATCTCCTGTTATAACATGGGAAATGGGTCCATAAATATATTCGGAATTACTGCAATTACATGAAGTAGGTGTATTTTCACTGATATTAACATCTTTACACAATTGACTATAATTAAACACAAATTTCCGGGTAGATTTCTTGTAAATATAACAGCCTGAATTTTGTTATTGCTTATGCATATTTCATCTTATTAAAACAGTGGTCCTGGCAATACAAATTATTATCTAAACATTTTTCTATTTTCAACTGCCCTATACCATCTCTGAACGTTTTCAAAGTATTTGTGGTGTTGTCACAAACCTAATGTTGCATATACACGGTCTGATCATCGTTGGAGACGATTCAATAGTGTAATATTCTACAAAATCTTCAAACAACTGTAATTCTAGAACTGTTTGATCTAGCAGAATATCTATCATAGATAGTTGTCATATAAATATCTAGATTGTCATCCAACATTTCATCAAGAATAGATTTCTGCTTTTAAAACGAGTCACGTTTTCTTTGAAATCAGTTGATTAAAAAGGAATAGATCTCATTATTGCCTCATGGTTTGGCACTTCTCTTCATTTCCATGGCTGGTTTGTCAGTCACTCCCTCTTCGTGTGTTTCCTTGAATCGCTTTTGTATGAGCTTTACCATTATCTTTTTTGTAAAGGTTTGCAAATATGTGAAATAATGAATACAATGTATGCCCATATTGCTGCCATAATTTGGAAAGTCTAATTTACCTGGAAAAGAAGAACACAAAATTCAGGTAAAAACTTACTTATTTAACTGCATTTGCTTTTGAAACTTTTGCAAGAAGCCGCTTACTGGTCCAGAGCGCATGGGCTTGCCGATACTTTTTATGTTGCCCATCTACTTAACATTTTGATGTTGTTATTACAGTCGGTGTCTTAGTCTTGCTACTTTGGATCCTGCTCGTTTTCGGATACTTCACATCTTACATTCCAGCAGCACCTGCATACGGGGTATATATCTCCCAATTGATACGATATTCACGGGCTTGCATTTCCTATCATGATTTTCTTGATAGAGGGTTACTGCTCACAAGGAAGCTATTAAACCAAGAGTTCCAAATGGTGAAGTTGAAATCATCCCCTCGTAAATTTTACGGACACCATCACGAGTTGGTTTACCGTTATGGAATAACCGTTTCACAAATGATATCGGATATGTTCCTTACGTCGTAACTACAATCCCCTTCCCTTTCATGAATGTGACCTACCGAATTAGTCTATTTACCGGATTTGTAATCACATAAGCAACACGACGGGTGCCACATGTGGAGCAGGATCTGCTTACCCTTCCGGAGCACCTGAGATCAACCCTAGTTTTTGGTGGGGTTCGTGTTGTTTATTCTTTAGTTTTCTATGTTGTGTCATGTGTACTATTGTTTTTCTGTTTGTCTTTTTCATTTTTAGCCATGGCGTTGTCAGTTTGTTTTAGATTTATGAGTTTGACTGTCCCTTTGGTATCTTTCGTCCCTCTTTTACATAAGTGTCAGAAAAGGTGGTTGATAAAGGCAACAGTAGTGTAATAATGTCCAAAAGTAATAAATCGGTTCAGCGAAAACAAATTCGGGTCACAAACAAACACTGAGGGGAAAGGCGTCAACTATAAGAGGAAAACAACGGAAAAACAGAAACACAGAACTTCTGCAAAAACAATAAAACAAAACGCCAACATATAAAGTAACGGGCTATTTGATAACAACTGACATATTCCTAATTTGGTACATAAAGGCAACAGTAGTATACCGCTGTTTAAAACTCGTAAATCCATGGACAAATGACAAAATAGGGGTAACAAACTAAAACTGAGGGAAACGCATTAAATATAAGAGAACAACGACACAACATTAAAATGTAACACACAACACAGAAACAGACTAAGCATTAGACAAAATCCTTTGAGAATAACAAATATGACATTTCACGCAAAAATAATGGGTCAAACCTGTTTTTAAGGCTTGTCAAACCTCCCACTTATATGACAATGATAAATAGTACCACTGAAATGACAACTTTAAAGGACAGGAATACAATATAAAAAAACGTATAAAAAGTCAGGACAGAGAAATGAATAGATAAATAATAAAGTAATAGTACATTGTAACATTAAACATTTTATCAACCTTCACAAGAATAGCAGACTAAATGTGTGCAGTACCATGTCCCTGCATCTCTTTCCTTAAGTCACAAGTCATAGTTTAAAACTTGACCATTAGGTTGAGCACCTCTTAAAATCAATGCATCCCATAATTGCTCAAATATATAACCAATTTGACGTTTATCTGTTACTTGGTTGCGTTGCAGTCCATTCCCTTATGTAACAAACATTATTATAACTATAGTTATCACTCCTGACAAGTGAAATTCAGCAGTTGATCCAGGTATATAAAAGACGTATTGTCAATCATGTCAAATGCATTTGTTTGAAGTATTTAGGGTGTTACACGTATGTTCATAAACAGAGCAAAGATCTGATTTTCAGTAACAATTTTATAATTTTTCCTCATTATAATGAGTAATGTTTTTTTTTACTCTCCACCTACCCAACGCCATAAATACGTGTTAATTAACTTAACTGTTCTTCCAGATTCCACAGTATATGGTGAGTTTTTTTTTTACCAAAAAAAAAAGTGTTCCCATTGCTGCTCTTTCCAAGCTATTAGTATTTTACATTCTCTTTGGGCTAAATTAAAACTTTTTATTTGAATGAACATTAGGCTCATCTATGGGATACTTGCATGTGTATTCTTTTATTCTGAGGATCGCTTTTACTGGATTGTGTGTCTCTATTTCATAACCACCGTCTGATATTGACCTATCACATACATTTCAATTATATTTTTCCTTACCTTTGTTTTCCTTTACAGTCTTTACACACTACAGGGCATCACTGATGTATTGGGCTCTAATATATTAGTAATAATATAAGTAAAGTAATGTCCTTGTGTGATAGCTTTACACAACATTTCTATAGCCCATTCCAAGTCTATCTTATAATTGTGCGCGATTCCTTCTTCCTAGTTTTATCTTTAGCATGATCGTGTCTATATCGTTTTAGATTCTTTAATCTCTATATATCTGCACATTTTCTTTTTTAATCTCTTGCATAATCATTGTCGATCGTTTTATTTTCTTGAATCTCTAGATGCACATTTTATTTTTTAACCCTTTGTATGATTATTGAGAATTTATTTTGATTTCTTGTATCTCTATATTCTTTAATCATCATGTAACATACCGAAATGTTTTTCGCTAATAACTTTTTACTTGCATGACGTACAAGAATTATTGATTGTCCATACCCACTCAGATTTCACATCTTCCTTCAAAAGACTATTAAAGGTACATCCGTGTTAAAGTTAACCACATATCAAATCTGTTTTGTTTCAATCAAATTTAACTTGATTAACATTATTTAATGTTTGCTAGAACAACCTGGAATAAGATAACCCGACTAGAAAGAGACTATAGGCTACAGAACAGATAACCCTGTTGTTATAAAGCCTTCAGACGGAAGATAAGAACCATAAGCGAAATCCCACCACGTAGAAGTCATGCTTATTGCACTTTTAATGTTGGTTTGCTCAAGTTCGGTGTATGCAGCCATATGGAGACCCAGTGCTACCACTACATTTCAATGGCAGCTCGATAGTGGCCACATAAACACACATGTCGATGCACATGTTTATGATGTGGACCTGTTTGATGTGTCTACCAGCACAATACATTCGCTTCAAAGGTACAGAGTTTCTTTTCTTCCCAGATTTTTGTTTGAATGTTGAACTTATATTATTTCTAAATATTAGCAGTAATGTTGGCATATAGAAGAACAACATATGAAAAGAACCACATTATGCATGTCGATAATTCCTAAGATTTATGATCAAATTTACTAAAATATGAATATATATTATTCCACATTGAAGAAATATAAAATGCAGAATAAAAACATTTAAATGAAAAAATATGTTTCATGGTATATATACTACTGTACAAGTGCCGATACGCTAAAGATAAATTTTGCAGTTCTTTGAAACTGGGACAAGTTCAGAATGCATATTAGAAAATTCTGAGGAGAGAAAAAAATGATCTTACATTTTTGGAACACCAAAAAGAGTCGGGATTGGACTCTTTTAAACTTACTACATTTTATAGATTAAAACTAACTTCAGTCGAGAAGCTTATTTAATGCATTGGATTTCATGCCCTACAAGGGCTCCGAATTCGAAATGAAATATGTTTAATGTTGATGTTAAATTGTGTAAATGACTTGAAATCATTTTTAATCCAATTAGTATAAAATGTCTAAATAAAATGAACTTTATTATAATTTCCCTTTTTCCATATACTATTACTGAGGTACTTATAAATCACTTTAGGAATGCGTACAAAATTGCAATTACGACCAGTTGAGAATACTTCACAGCTATTAAGAAGAAATCGAAAGGGCAATAAAACAAACAGTCGAAGAAGACAGACAGACAACAAACACTGCAATAAGAACAAATAACCGACCACTAGAACAAACAAACGGCCACATGAACAAATAATTGGCGACAAGAATAAACAATATTGCAACAAGAACGAACATTGTCACAATAACAATCAGCATTTCCATAATAACAAACAACGTTTTCGGAAGAAAACAAACAACATTTTAAAAAAGAACACAAACAACATTGTCACAAGATCAATCAGCATTTCCACAAGAACAATCATGCAACGTTTCCATAAGAACAATCATGCAACATTTTCTCAAGAACAAACAATATTTCAACAAGAACGAACATTGTCACAAGAACAATCAGCATTTCCATAATAACAAACAACGTTTTCGGAAGAAAACAAACAACATTTTAAAAAAGAACACAAACAACATTGTCACAAGATCAATCAGCATTTCCACAAGAACAATCATGCAACGTTTCCACAAGAACAATCATGCAACGTTTCCATAAGAACAATCATGCAACATTTTCTCAAGAACAAACAATATTTCCACAAGAAAAAACATCATTTCAATAAAATAAAAAAAAAGAAATTTCCACAAGAACAAATAAAATTGTCACAAGAACACAGACAACATTGTCGCGAAAACAAACACTATTGCCGCAAGAACAAACAACATTTCCACAGTACCAAAACAATATGGCCACAAGAACAAACGACATTGTCTAAAGAACAAACAGTTTTCACAAAAACAAACATCATTTCCACGAATACAAACAACTGGCCACACAAACTAAAGATAGAGAGTAACACGAACCTTATCAAGAACCTTGGGTAGAAGCAGGGGATCGGTAAATGTGTGTTATTTAAAATACGAGAGGGTTTTTTCTTAAATGATACTTGTTTTTTTTTTTGCTTAGTTCTGGGAAGAAAGTAATCTGCTATTTTTCTGCCGGGTCATATGAAGGTTGGCGAAGTGATCACAGTGCTTTCCCAAGTGATGTAATAGGCCACAAACTTGATGGTTGGAATGAGAAATGGCTTGACATTAGAGATGGCAGAGTTAAGAGTATTATGTCTGCTAGATTAAAGAAGGCTCAAGATAAAGGATGTGACGGAGTAGAACCTGACAATGTCGATGGATATACCAATGACAATGGCTTTCACCTTACTGCACATGATCAGCTGACTTTCAACAAATGGCTAGCAACAGGTTTGTGTGTAATAGTATACGTACAGTCTAGTTAATTATTGAATGGTCAGATTCTAATATAATACTCTCGAAAATGTTCAAAATAAAGTGTCAAGAAATTGTCGACTTGATTTTCACAAGGTTTTTTCCTATTCCCCGATCGTCCATTGTTGACTTGTGTAAAATGCATTAAAAGAACACAACACTGCTATTTCTATTATGTTGCAATACCCTATCAAAGTTGTCCCGTTTGCGCCACGTTGTTGCCGATGTCTCTAACCGCCATATCAACAAGTTTCGACTTTGTTATATAATAATACTCATCACAGATACTATAATTATGAACGCAATAGGCGTGTAGATATTAAGCAAATGACGAAAAGAAAAACATCTAATTTTTATAACTTCCCAAAGTGGGAGCTACTCCTTCACATATTTTTTTCTTGCTCGCGAACGATGGTTATTTCATCATTATACATGTATAAATAGAAAAATGAACTGAACAAACATTAGAATTCAATAGTTCTTGAAATGATAAAGTATCATCCTTATCATTTGACTAACTGATATCAAAATTAAATCCATAAGGACATTTCAATAAAAATGTCTCGTTTGTAAATTGTAGTATATACCAATGAGTAAGTAAGTAAGTAAGAAGATTATTTATTATAGTGACTTGTGTGATTACAGTAGTGTGTCAATTAACATAGTTTAACATAATATATACATATACACCCGACCCAATGGATCTATAAGTCACCTAAATATTAAATATCAAATGTGAACAAGTTACAATGAAATGTCTCATTTTAATCTTTGTTTTTCACTATTCGTGGTCTAGAAGCACACAATCATGGACTGTCAGTTGGCTTGAAGAATGATGTGGACCAGATCCAGGAGTTACAATCACATTTTGATTGGGCTTTGAACGAAGAGTGTGTTAACTACAATGAATGCAAAAAATACCAACCATTTATCGACGCACACAAGGTATTCACATCTTTGTGCTTTATCTTAGTCATTAGATGTAAAATGAGGGACGAAAGATACCAGAGGGAAAGTCAAACTCATAGATAATAATAAACTGACAACGTTATGGCTAAAAATAAAAAGACAAACACACAAATAATAGCACAGAAGACACAACATATAAAACTAAATAATAAGCAACACGAACCCCACCAAAATCTTGAGGTGATCTCATGTGCTCCGGAAGGGTAAGTAGATTCTGCTCCACATTGGCACCCGTCATGATTGTTATCTAGTTTTATAGATGAATTACAACTGTAAAAAAGGGTCAAGAATTTAGTTATTAGAAATTGTTACCAAGTTTTGACTGTACAATCCTGTATATCCTTACGACACTTACCAAAGAGGAAATCCTGGATAATCATAGGTCTGTCCTGTGTTCCTTTGGAGTTTTCAACCAAAGATGAAGGACTGGATCTCCCATCACTGTGTTGGATACCTAAACTACACAAGTTTCCTTACAAATAACGGTATATTGGTTAGTCTTCCAAATCTCCACGAAACCTCTTTCTTGATTATTAACATCCATTTTATCAGCAATCAAAGCCGGGCTCCAAAGTTATTGTGAAACTGCATATTCTAGAGGTTGCGTGAATCAGATGTGGATACTTAAAAATTCCAAAGATCTTTTAGAGTACATACAAATGTAATCTAAGACTCTTTCGTCTTGCAATAGTATTTTAAAAAACGTTTGACTTTTCTACGCTTAACGCAAATATTCCTCATTTCAAACTAAAAGACAAACTGAAAGAGTTGGTATTGCTTTGTTCCATAAAAAAGAATAGCCAACGTAGATACGTAAGATATGATAAATCCTACTGTGTAAAGAATCACTTTGATTCAAACAAAAATTCTCTGACACCGACATTATCAAGATGCTTTATTTCTTGTTCGACAACATAATATGTGACGTTTGGATGACGTGTTTTTCAACAGACTGTCGGCATTCCAATCGGAACCAATTGTGCCCTCTTCTTGTCGACTTGTTACTTTATTATAATGAGGCAGACTTCATACAGGAACTTCTTTGGAAGAATAATAAGAAGTTAGTAATATCCTTTAACTTTACTTAACGCTATATAGATGATGTTCTCTCGCTAAATAGTTCAAAATTCGGTGACTATGTTGAACGAATCTATCCCATCGAATTAGAGATAAAACATACAACAGATACAGTTAAGTCTGCCTCATATTTTGACTTACATCTAGAAATTGACAATGAGCATCAGCTGAAAACTTTCCATTTCATTATAAGAACATTCCAGTAACGCCTGTATACGGAGTATATATCTCCCAATTGATACGATATTCCCGAGCTTGTATTTCCTATCATGATTTCCTTGACAGAGGGTTGCTGCACACAAGGAAGCTATTAAACCAAGAGTTCCAAATGGTGAAGTAAAAATAACCCCTTCGTAAATTTTACGGACGCCATCATGAGTTGGTCGACCGTTATTGAAAAAACGTGTCACAGATGATATCGGATATGTTCCTTATGTTGTAACTACACTCCCCTTCCCTTTTCATGAACGTGACCTACCGAATTATACTTTTTACCATATTTTTTATAACATGAGCAACACGACGGGTGCCACATGTAGAGCAGGATCTGCTTACCCTTCCGGAGCACTAGAGATCGCCCCTTGTTTTTGGTGGGGTTTGTATTGCTTAGTCTTTAGTTTTCTATGTTATGTCTTGTGTACTATTATTTGTCTGTTTGTCTTTTTCTTTTAAAGGCATGAGGTTGTCAGTTTGTTTTCGATCTATGAGTTTGACTGTCCCTTTGGTATCTTTCGTCCCTCTTTTAGTAGTTCCTTTCTGTTTAATCTGTCGGAGGAGTTTTTTCTTGCATATCCGACAATTGAAAATACAAATTAATTATATTCCTACAAACAAGGATAAAAAAGAAATACATGTAATTAAAAGAAATCGAAATGTTAACTGAAAAATAATTTTTTAAACCCCATTAATTCTGGATTTCTTATAAGATACGCATTTGGAAGCATCTATCAATATTGTCAATATTTTGTATATATAATTCTACTTTCAGGCTGTATTTCACGTTGAATATGTAGACAGTCATAGTTCTGGTTCAAGCAAGAAGAGTTCTGTCTGCCACTCAAGTCGTCGTCCACAACAATTTATCACACTTATAAAGGATTGGGATCTTACAGATTGGAGATTGACATGCTAAGGATATTACATGTTTCACACTTGTCATAAAGGTTGTCCCTATTCAATATCTATCCCCATCTAACAGAAAGGGTTATAGGGGCAAAGGAACTGTTATTTTATTGGAACACACATTAATCGACTATATGTAACTGCAACATTCATTCCAAGTTACTTAGGCAGCAACCATTTGATTTTCTGGGGGGGGGGGGGGGGGGGGGCTATGGTTTTTTTTTTCTGTACAAACTTTTTTTCTTTCAATTTTAGCATTACATATAGTGGCAGCTGAGGAAATCAAATGGTTGCTGCCTTATCAACCAGTTAAAACGTTGGTGAAATATTCGGTAATAATGTCTGCATCCGGTCTCATGTGTGTTTCCGGGAGTTATCTAATAATAATATTAATTCTGTCCTCTCAGGAGGAATGTTTCTTCTTTTGAAAATCCCACTGACTGCTTCAAGCCTTGTGTATGGGTTTTGCAAATGTGCAATTCAATTTGATATTTCACAAGCCAAATCAGAATTATAGGTTTATGCCGTTTTACAAAGTTTGAGTAGAAGGTGCAAGCTCTTGAATACCGTATAAGTCTGGACATGTATATCCCATATGCAGGCGAAGTTGGTATATTGCTACTAAGGTGGAGAAATTGATAAAGTTTTGTTTGTAATTGATAGGGAACATATTTGTCTGATTAAATTTTGGGGCCTTTATATACCAAACAGGCAATATGCCATATATTTTAGTGTATTCTTCTGTACAGGTAAACTGATCGAAATTCGCGGTTCAAATTTTCTTTTATCGCCACACCCAAAAATTTAACGTTAAGGTTAAATACAGGGATTCTTCAACGATGAAATTTTCTTATTTTTTTCTAGGTTTTACTAGAAATATTACAAGGCATAACAATATCAGTGATCCATGTAAATTAGGTCACGGTCAGATGAACCCTGTCAAACAGAGATTAATTAACATCTTACAATCATTTCATACACCAGATATAGTTAACCTATTATTTATTGTATCTAAGGAACATAATTAATTAAGAAAACTGAATTGTAAAAACTGACCATGAAACTATAAGGTCAAGGTCATATGAAACTGCAAAATATAAATGTACACTTTGCTCCTAGTTCATACACCAAATTAAGTTGGACTATTGCTCATGGTATCTGGAGAGAAAAATAGACTTGAACAAGAATTTACGACAAAAGGGATGATTTTTCTTTCTTTATTGTTATTTTTTCCTTTTTGGATGGTGATGTTCCTTTGACACCGCCTCACGGTGTTGTCTGTAGTGACTAAAGATTTTAATTAGCGTATTCTATATTATTTGTATTACTAGTAAATTATTAACTCAGTGATTTCGTCACCACAAATTACTTAAAATCTTTACTAATTTCTTTCATAGATACAAAGAATTAGTCTGCAAGTTTGGTTGTGCATGTAGGAAACTTATTTCAAACGGAATAGCCCATTCTTATTTTTTTTAAGCCTTTTTCAACTTATTTCTATAGTTTGTTCTTACGTTGTACTGTTACAAGAAAGGGGATGAATTACCGCTAACAAACATGTTAAACCCCGCCACATTCTTTATATATATCAGTATTGTTAAAACTTGTGACACTTGAAGAAGGCCATTTGTTGAGCCGAAATATTTGTCAACACGATTTAATAACAACATTTTCGTATAATAACATCTTATATCAGTACCGTTGTGCAAATTTTTAGACTGATATATTTTTTTCCTTATCTGCATAGTATCGCCTATTCTAGACGATCCGGTACGTAGTAAATTTGCTGGTTGGTCCTTTTTATAGACTTTTATATATAGCACAAACAACATTTTCCAAAAGACCAAAAAAGTAAAAAAGTATATTTAAACAAAACGCATTTGACTAACAGGTCGAACAACTGATGTTCTTTAACTCCGCTGACTGCCATTGGCGATTGCCAAATAAAATTGATCACAAGATGTAACAAAATGGATATTAATATCAATTTAATACTAAACAGAAAAAAATTTAACTTGTCGCCACGATGTTATGCCACAAACATACGGTGTCAATATTTTTTTAGTACACCAGATCCGGATTTCGACAATAAATGTCTCTTCAGTGATGTTAGGGATCGAAACGGTATTTGGAAGGCCATATAAAAAGTACCCTCATTTTTAGAAAAAGTACCCTCATTTTTAGATAAACTCTTGAATTTTAAGAGTTAATATAGGATGAACTGATCATATAAACCGGAGGGAAAATATGATACAAGCCCAAACGAAAACAATATAAACAAGTCTAAATTAAAAACTACGTTCAAACCTATGATTGCGTTGGATAAAAACCGCAATTTTTATACGTGTGCATGTGAAACAAATTTCGTTGTAGAAGGGTATAAAAACAGCACAAACAACATTTTCCAAAAGACCAAAAAAAGTGAAAAAGTATATTTAAACAAAACGCATTTGACTAACAGGTCGAACAACTGATGTTCTTTATGCCCGCGTCACACTGTCCCAATTTTTATATACGATGGACACCCGAATGCGAAAATTGTAAGTTCGTACGAAGTTGGTCCCGATCTCGTTAAAATACCCAAAAGTGACCGAAGCAAGTACGATGAATAACGAAGTCTATACGAGGGTGCCGAAAGTATATACGATAGCAAAAGATGTACATACGAAGGTTGACCGAAGACGGTATCTAAGCTTCATATCTCAGCCGAAGCCTACAAGATGGATCACGAAGGCTACACGATGGTTTACGATGATGGCGCGATGGCCATACGATGTCTAAAAGACGTCGTGTACAGCTTACGATGCAATTAAATTATACGCCGAAGTCATCACGCGTTTTAAATTGTTTGATCAATATTGAATATACATTATATTGTACATTTAATTTTTGGTTTAATCATAAGACGGAAGACCGTGGGTATTTCCAGTTAGTGACTAATTTGGTTGATTTCTAAAAAAATAGTTTATGTATCAAATATGCATATTCACCATTTTCTGCATGTGTCATATACAAATATAGTGTCCATATTTGTCTCCAATATGTTACATACGAGGGGATGCCACGCTCGGCATTGCCTTGTTTGAACTGTTTAATGTTTGCACTAATCTGAATAATCACCCATAATTATGCCCATGTTTACTGATCTATCTTAAAGGTACGGTAATGGGTTCGTTGATCCCTTTTATTCAAAAAGAGCTCTTTCCAGGAGAATATCATAATAATATAGACTAAAGGAAGGATGTGGGGAAAGCAACAAATGCGGCAAAATATGACATATAGAAAACAAAATGTTTATGGAGTAAACATTCGTGTGACAACAACTCCAACGATACATAAAAAATCAGAATAATGAAGAAAAAGTTGGTTTCCCTATATACGTGTACCTACAGTGTTGGTATACGAGGCGCGTTTATGATTTTCATTATGATATTTGATATGAAAAATTGACAAAAAATAATATTTTATTTGTAAAAGTAAATCCTGAGCCTGTAATACCTGCTCTTCTTATTCCATTTGAATTAATAGAAACAACGCTGTCGCCTTTCTTGTTCTCATAGAATCATATGATATGAGCTCCATGTTTTGTGAACGTCTTTCTTAACTGTCGTATTAGACTGACCAGTGCATATCGCGCATGGCACTTTAAATGTATTTAAGCGCGAAAATTAACTTATATTTAGCTGGATTAATTGCCGTCGTAGTTCCATCTTGTCACCTTCGTACTTTTATTCGATGGCATCACGACGGGATTACGAGGTCTTCACGAAGTCGTGTTGCCATCGTAAGACCTTCGGGTAGCTTCGTGATTCATTCGTGTAGACATCGTAATGTCAAAACTGCCCGATGGAAACGATGGAAACACGAATGCAATACGATGTTCAAAGATGCATTCCCGGTGACATTACGATGGTGAGGATGGTGATACGAACTCAATACGAACCCTCAACATCGGACGCACCTTCGGGGATTTTTTAACATGTTAAAAAATTTAGAACCCTTCCCGAAGTTGTCCCCGAAGGCTAGAAAAAGTGGCCGATGGTTCTACGATGGTTAAAGATAGCACTACGAATAGTCCGATCTGGATACGATCAGTCCCGATTTTGAAAATTTCCATAATCGTGTTGCCATCGGCGTAAAAATCGGGACAGTGTGACGCGGGCATTAACCCTGCTGACTGCCATTGGCGATTGCCAAATAAAATTGATCACAAGATGTAACAAAATGGATCTTAATATAAATTTAATACTTAACAGAAAAAAATTTAACTTGTCGCCACGATGTTATGCCACAAACATACGGTGTCAATATTTTTTTAGTACACCAGATCCGGATTTCGACAATAAATGTCTCTTCAGTGATGTTAGGGATCGAAAAGGTATTTGGAAGGCCATATAAAAAGTACCCTCAATTTTAGATAAACTCTTGAATTTTAAGAGTCAATATAGGATGAACGGATCATATAAACCGGAGGGAAAATATGATTCAAGCCCAAACGAAAAAAATATAAACAAGTCTAAATTGAAAACTACGTTCAAACCTATGATTGCGTTGCATAAAAACCGCCATTTTTATACGTGTGCATGTAAAACAAATTTCGTTGTAGAAGGGTATAAAAACAGCACAAACAACATTTTCCAAAAGACCAAAAAAGTGAAAAAGTATATTTAAACAAAACGCATTTGACTAACAGGTCGAACAACTGATGTTCTTTAACCCTGCTGACTGCCATTGGCAATTGCCAAATAAAATTGATCACAAGATGTAACAAAATGGATCTTAATATAAATTTAATACTAAACAGAAATTTTTTTTAACTTGTGGCCACGATGTTATGCCACAAACATACGGTGTCAATATTTTTTTAGTACACCAGATCCGGATTTCGACAATAAATCGTCTAAACATGAACCCAACAATGTTAGATCTGTAAATTTGCTTTCGCAAATTTTTATTCTTCCCTCGCCGGGATTCGAACCCATGCTACTGAGATATCGTGACACCAAATCGCCTGCACTGTAGCTGTCACGCTAGACCACACGGCCAACTGGGCTTCATAAAAAATGAAGCTTTCGGTGGCCGGGTGTTACCTTTCCACGTCAGTTTTAATCTAGCGTCGTACTACAGTACATGATATATAAGGCATGGAGATGTTATTTTTACAGATCAGCTAAATTATCTATAGTAAAGGATCCTACAAATTAATGTAAGATGCAGCCACAGAAAATAATTATATATATATAAATATATAATATGCAACTCGTCTAAACATCAACCCAACAATGTTAGATCCGTAGATTTTCTTTCGCAAACTTTTTGTTCTTCCCTCGCCGGGATTCGAACCCATGCTACTGAGATATCGTGACACCAAATCGCCTACACTGCAGCCGTCCCGCTAGACCACACGACCACCTGGGCTTCATAAAAAATGAAGTTTTCGGTGGCCGGGTGTTACCTTTCCACGTCAGTTTTAATCTAGCGTCGTACTACATTACATGATATATAAGGCATGGAGATGTTATTTTTACAGATCAGCTAAATTATCTATAGTAAAGGATCCTACAAATTAATGTAAGATATGTATCACCATCACTGCTGGTTATCCGATGGATAAATCTGTTGTAGAGTTGTCACTGGCTCAGACGTACTTATACATATATGTCCCTGCATTACAGTGGTTGTCGTTGATTCATGTCTGTCATATGTCATATTTGTTTTTCTTAAATTGCTATTTTATAAATTAGACCGTTAGTTTTCCTCAATTAAATTGTTCAATATTATTCCTGCCTTTAATAGCCGACCGTATGGGGTTTTTCATTGTTGAAGGCCGCATGGTTACTGAGTATTTTGACCATATAAGTATTGTTCGGTAAAGATTTCTCCACAGGAACATGCACACAGCTGATTCTCTGCACCAGAATCTACTTAAGGAGGTTCGCTGCTCAGTTTCAAAATAACAAGGATTTCAAATGACTGTTATAAATAGATGGAGCCTGAATATAGACAATAAACTAATCGAAATCTCTGAGCTTTTACACATTGTCTGAATCTTGGTGCATCTCTTATCTTGCTTTCGCACAAGAAAAATAAACAATCATATCTTTTTGTTTCAAGTAATTGAATGTTATTTCCTCAAATGTATTAGCTGAGGGTGGTAGTACCTTGCCTGTCTCTTTTTAATGTATTCACAATATTTCAAATAATGTCACATATTAATGAACTGTAAATTTGTTAGAACTTTTGTTTGTTCATTTGTTGTAATTTTTCAAGGGGATGTGGCAAGGTTGAATTGTTTTCCTCTATGTAAATGACAAAAATGAAAGAGATATCTTAACCAATACGATGCATGTATACAATATATTAAATTAACAATAACAATAACACTACAAAAATCTCACTAGAAATTCAATTTTACAGGCGATAGTCTTTTCACAGCGTCCTTTGTATTGTTGGCCCACCTGACAACAGAAAGACTTTCACCTTGCTCTGTCCTTTTCTTTGGTGTAGCCGGTTGGTTCAATTTTATTTTCATGTTTATGTTGGAGTCAGTGATGTTTATTACAATGCAGTTCTTTCCAGATCCAAACGAATGTGAGTTCCTGAATATATATAACTGAACTCTGATATCATTGTCGTGTTCTGCTGCAATATCTAGTATATCAGTTCGTAGGTTCATTAAGTACCTCTCTGCTTTATGTCCTAGCTCCTCAGCGGAATACATATTTAGTATATTGTGAATTTCCTCGTCGGGTGATAATTCCTCACTTGCATTGCGGTTCTGAAATTCAAGACGTGACGGTTTAAAGTATTGATTCAAATATTTGATGGCAGGAACATATAAATTAACGATCGGATGCATACTTTATGGAATCACAGACCTGTCCCAGTGGCGGATCCAGGGAGAGGGTTCCGGGGGTTGGAACCCCCCTTTTTTGGACGATCAATGCATTTGAATGGGGACATATGGTTGGACCCTCCTTTATCCTTGGTTGGGACCCCCCCCCGAAAAGTGGCAAATATTTTAACAGATGCATTTGGTAATCCATAAAACATGTTAAACTTTTTTGTTCGAAACACTGTAAAATATTTAAACACACTTTCCACATTGATTTGTGTCCACACTTGTACTGATTTATTTGAACATTAATTTTGTTCTTCAATTGCAATATTTTATAGAGGCCTTTTCAGATTTTTAGTTTAATAGACACATTTAATCATCGATTGAAAACTGTATTTACACCCCACCCCATGTGCCGTTGATTTACATTTTTGTCAACGAATATTATGTCACCTCCTCTTTTTTCTAAGGAAATCAAGAGATCAGCAGAAGGTCGACAACAAGACTAGTACATGTATTTACACCAGGCGTCCACCTCTTAATCACACTGACCTATAGGAAGTTTTAAAATTGTCTCTGTATTTATCATATCGTTACCAAAAAATTTACAGCAATTTCAAAATGTTTTAAAAAGCAAATTGTTAAGAAAACAACTTGCAATGTATAAAGGAAAAAATGTGAATTATGCATACACTTTGAAATTAAACTGAACGTTGTGTAATGTGTTCATCTCTCGGTGTATTATTGCGATTGCGATGAAGATTGTGATGACCCCCCCCCCCCCCCTCGTGATATTCATATGGTAGTTTAAAATGTGTACAAAATTTTATAAAAATCCGAATGCCGTGTTCGTATACTTTCTACTACGAAAAACCGAAAAGTGTAATATCGTTAAAAAGATTACATCACAATAAAACGGAGAATATTTACACATTATAACACATTACGAATAACAATAGGCGATGATTGACAAAAGGATTAATGTCACTGTAATAATACATGTACTGCACAATAACTGTGATAAACGGATTGTCTCTTTCCGATATACATGTATAAACAATATTACGGATTAAAACGAGATATAAAACATGTTAGGGTAGACCATGGAAGTATTATATTGAGAATACAATATGTCCATGGGTAAACATAACCCCTTTTAGAAATAAATAGTGACTTAGAAAATTATAAAAAACAAAATGCCAACTGCAATGTATATCAAAATGTCTGAAAATATTGAGCATGAACAACAGAAAATATTTGAATTTCATAAACTAAAATTCCAAACACAAATTTGAATGAATTGTAAAAAAACAATTTTATATGACAATTATCTTTTCTCTTTGTCTATTCAAACGGTCATATGGGATCACCTGAACTTAGCGATCACCAGGTACGGATCCAGGAGAAAGGGGGTCCTAGTTAGGCAACGTTTGGACTGATGTTTGTAAAAAGTATATGCATTTATCATACACGTAGCTCCATAAGGGAACCAGGGCACCCTAACAACTCGTTACTTCTGATCACATATTTTCAAAGTCAAACACACTATAAAACAGTATTTGAATAATTCCACTCCTCCACACATTAGGACTTTGAAGTTGGACTTTGAAATTCTTGATTTATCTATAATTATCCTAAAGGACCACCTCAAACAAACAAAAAATACATTTGACTGACCTTTCTCCATGTTTGTATAGAATGCACCATGCTAACACTCTGTACTGCTACTTCAGTCTAAAATGCACAAAATGTTTATCTTGATGCATTTATGTAAGGTATGATTTTCCAGTCATTTTGTACGTTATCATAAAAAGACAAATAGCATGGTATAAACCCCTCAAGAATTTGAAGATATATCTAATATTAGCTTTATTTGGTAAAACTTTTAGGAAATTAAGTACCTCAATCGCCCTTCATCTTCGTTTTTTATTTGGCCTTTTTAACATTTTTTTTTTATTCGAGCGACACTGATGAGTCTTTTGTAGACAAAACGCGCGTCTGGGGCATATATGAAATGGCTATGCTGGTAGCTAATGATTTTTATATACATATAAGACATGATTTTTATATACATATAAGACATGATTTTAGACAACAACAACAAACAATAATCAAGTGTTCTTAAAAAGATATGTGTTTACATCACGTCAACTCTATATCACGTAAACAACACGAAGTTATCACGTATCAATAAACTATCTTATTTCCTGACTGGGACATATTACAGTCTGTTATGTCTCTGATAACCTTAAATTATATATGTATGACAAAAAAAATACACCTACCGTTACAAGTTGTCCAACTGTCCATAAATGACCAGCTAAATTCTGCATTTCAAAAAAAAAGTATTCCAGGATATCCTTATTTAATTATGCGTTGAAATAACCGTATAGACTGACCCGACGCTACACTCGTATGTATACTTGTTTATGTTTACATGTAGGTACACGTATAGACTTGATTATGCATTGACCATTGACCATTCACGATTACGTAAAGTGACCTAATCACCGGCCAATGACCTTAGAGATTAGATGCCCTTGGGGTTTATTATTTATAACTGTAATGACCACAGATAATACACTAATATGAACGTCGGTTTCTCAGCAGGTGTCGAGTCATCTGTTATTTTGCATGTATATTTAATATTTCTATGGTATTATACGTGTGTACTAGTCGTTGATACAAACATTTAGTAATCATTGATGTTACATCATCCTCAATGGATTAAACGATCAATTATCATATAATAACACGTACATATACGGATGTAAAAAGCAAACGTAATCTAGTCATTACTTTTACTGTACCCAGAATCTCTCAATTGTTTTACCGTAGAAAAATGATATATATGCCAAAAGAGACGTATTCTGTATTGATATAATAAAGCCGGATATTGCCTGCAACAGAGGTGTAAAACTATTAGTACTTCTGTTATGTTCCATTCTTACCTCTGATGATGTAGCTTCACGGGACTTTGCCATGACAGACTTATTTCTTGCAAGTTTAATAGTCCCCATTTGCGGATTCAAGATTTTAAAAGAAAGAAGTGCATCCAAACGCGACAACGTTATGAGTAGGTCATGTAAAAAGCCTAAGCATTTTATACTATATATGTAGCTCACTAAGCGCCCGGGAAGGGGGCGGGTTGTATAAGGAGGCCGTTTTCTCAATTGTTTAGCTATTTATATGCACAGAAACGTGGTCTTAAAATGTTGAAAGTAGGCTCCATTGAATGTGTATTGTAAGCAGAGGAAATATACAATCAGATGGTAGAACCATGGAAGTATTAATAGTATATTGACTATACGAATTGTACGAATAGAAAAAAAATCTCTATATGAAAGTGTTCGCTTATTATGTAATATAAAAAAGAATATGGTGTGATTGCCAATGAGACAACTATCCACAAAAGACCAAAATGACACAGACATTAACAACAATAGGTCACCGTCCGGCCTTCAACAATGAGCAAAGCCCATACCGCATAGTCAGCTATAATAGGCCCCGATAAGACAATGTAAAATGGTCAGATGGAAAATGCACGAGATACATGTAGGTAGTCTCTGATCAAGCATATTAAAGACTATTTCTTCTACATTTTTAAACCTATCCTATTCAAACAAATTATTATTGATACTCTATTTAAATAGTTTGCATATGTTTCAGTTGACCTAATTTATTGTATTACTTATCTTCTGTGATTTTGACAATAATTTATAAGTACATGTCATAACCTGCAGTATATAGGTGCTAATTACTTTTGGGATCTATTGTAATTAGTATTTAGCATGGTGTTTTGTTTGTACATTTAGTTTGGTCTGTGTTGTTAGGTCTTGTCAGACTGCTAAAATAAAATTTCTTGGTACCATCAGTCGGAACGCCACAGGGACGGACAATATTTTTCACATTTCTAGCATTAGAATTACCATTGAAGTAATATTTAAATCCAGGGAATAACCAAAGAAACATAAAAATCCTTTGAATAACAAAGGGTTACAGAACCCCAAAGGGGTTTTCTATCTTTAAGATTCCTACAATCGTGACAATAAGATGATTTACAGTGTAGTAGTTAAACTGAGTTAGCATACACCATAAAGAACCTATAGTTAAATGATGACTTTAAAAACCAACATGAAAACTACAATTCAAACAAAGTGTTCACAGGAGTGCACACTCTGAAATGTCTTGCCTTCTTTACTGATCATTGATATTAT
Source organism: Mytilus galloprovincialis (assembly GCA_037788925.1). Lineage (NCBI taxonomy): Eukaryota > Metazoa > Mollusca > Bivalvia > Mytilida > Mytilidae > Mytilus > Mytilus galloprovincialis. Next base: position 121,201,308 of record CM075330.1, on the reverse strand, counting down.
GTTTATAGTCCTAAATATAAAGCTTTATTACAACTGTCACATAAACTTAACATTAGCAAAGAAAAGTAAACATTGACCAATGAACCATGAAAATGAGGTCAAGGTCAGATGAACCATACCAGGCAGACGTGTACATCTAACAATTCTTCCATACAACAAATATAGTTGACCTATTACTTATAAATAGTTTAAGAAAAACAGACCAAAACACAACAACTTAACACTCAGCAATGAACTGTGAAAATGAGGTCAAGGTCAAATAAAACCTGCGCGACTGATATATAGATCATAAAATATTTCCATACACCAAATATAGTTGACCTATTGCATATAGCATTAGAAAGAAAAAAAGAAAAAACTAAAAGAAAAAACCCTTAAATTTGACCACTGATGCATGAAAATGACCTATTCTAATATGACGTGCTTCTTTAGCTTTGCAAAACAACACTGTGATAAAATTCTCAATAAAATATACTTAGCGCAGACTCAGAGATATGCATAATAATGGCTGTTACAATATACTTCCCACGTAAATCTACATGTATTGGAACCTATTTGCAGATCCTTTGCCGATTTTATTGTTTTAAAAAGTGCAATTAAAAAAGACAAAATAACTTTTATTCTTATTCGTATGCATAATAAAAAGAAGTAATGCACAAGAGCTCGGAGAAATCAACAAAATAAAAATTCAATAAAATTCCGCGAAAGTCTATTAATCTTTTTGGCGCATTTAAGTCATTTCAAAACATGACGTCATACAAATGAAACCGCTAAACTTAAAAGTTTTCTGTTACGTGAACCATCGGAATTCGTAGGATATTGTATTAAAACTGATTTTTTGAGGTAGGTTTTGTTTTATTTTCTATTCTATTGCATTATTCGCATATTTACCCATTTCAACAAGTCAACATGGCGGCTCCTTAGTTACAAAATGTCAACTTTTGATTTGACGGAAGCTTACGAGAAAAACATGTAAATTAAAAATGACAAATGTTGGGTTTGAGAAGTTAAAGAATTAAAAAGTTTTTTCTAGCAGTTATTCTCGAAATAACCTACGCAAGTTACATATTTAATATGAGGAAGGCGCTACCTTAAATGCCAGCTTTATACTAAGACAATGTCCTATGTTTTGATTAGTTGTTGGCTGTTTAACGTCCAGTGGCAAATATTTCATGCATGTTCAGAACAAATGTCCTAGGTTACATGTCTAAAATGAAATTATAAGTTCAGATAGAAAATGTTTAGGGAACGAACATTGAACTTGAAAAGGCATGAGGGGTTATGGTATTTTTCCTGAAAAAATATTCTGGTTCATAAATTGATGAATAAAAAATCTGTTCAAGCATAGGACAAAAAAAATGTTTTTAATCCAGATCTTCACCAAAAATGATTTTATCTTTCAGATATATATGCAAATTAAATTTAACTTTTATATATATCTTAAAACATAAAAACTTCCCAAACTTCCCAAACCGCACATGTAAGTCTGTACACAGTAGTTTTTTAGGTGATAATAAAGGCCGTATAATAATTAGGCCGTATAATAATTAGGCCGTATTTGCCAATTTGTTATGATAAACATTAATACTAGTGTTAAATTTTGACCAAATAATTTTAGTTGAAGGGCTTCGTTAAAAAAAATCTGACTCAAATAAAATACAATTGTGTTTCTGATCATCTTCAGTTTGTGAGTTGTATATGTTCTACATCAACTTCTTGTACTAATTCAGAGTCAGCTTTATGTCTTTTTTTGCAAATATTTTTTGTATAACATGCACATGATGTAGCTTACTTTTCAAGTTTTTATATGACAGCAAAATAAAATTGAGAATGGAAATAGGAAATATAAGCATGTAAAAAATTTGCTGAATGATGTCATAGTTGTTTTCAAGTAGACACATTGGTTTCAAGACAATAACTTGAGTATAAGTGAATGGATCTCTATGAAATTTTACTAGAAGATTCAATACACAAAAGGAAGATTATAATTGATTTTGGGGTTATAGTACATCACTATTGGGGGTGTTTTTTTTTTCTTCAAAATTTTGAGTTTTTCTTCCAAAAATTACCTTATTTACATTAATTATACTCATCTAGTATATATAGATTCAACAAATACTGATTTGGCAGGAGATGCACTCAAAATAGGGTGTTTTAAATATTTTATCTGTAGTTTTTCCTATGATTTGTACTTCTTGATAATCATGATAATGTTGATGTGAGTATCATGATAAAGAAAATATATTTGGTAACTGTAAGTATATATTCACAATTGACATGCACCGGAGCAGGAAAAGGATCTTCTGTCCCTTTATTTCCAAAAATGCACATGATTTTTTTTCACAGAAACACAAGTTATTTGGTAAATAAAACATGTGTCAATGTTTGAAACTTTCAGCAATAAAAATTCAGTATAGCTTGTTTGAATGTTTCACTGATTGTATGAAAATTTTAACAGCAATGTACAAAACACTTGATAAAATTGCATTATCTGCAGAATTGTTGATAACTTTCCTCACAATAAATTCACAAGGACATAGAACTAACACATTGCCCATGCTATTCTGATCTGAGTTTTATACATACATATACTGGCATGGCTGTGCTGTTTCAAGTTGTCTTCTTTTTCTGTTTCCTAAGAAGTATTTGTTTAACCTGTTCAGTCACTATAAAGTGTTACAATTCTTATTTAGACGCAACACATAAATAGTGACCAAAAAGGTACTGCTTTCACATGAGAGGAGCTAGAAAAAAAATTAAATGTACACATTTTCAATAGTTTGTAGGACTTACTATCATATGAAATTAAGGAGATATGTACATGTAGTTCGAGACTTCTGCTGAATAGAAATATGTGGGTCTACCTGATTCCTGTTTTCAAATTAGTCCATATTGAAGGATCCGAAAGTAAAATATGTTTGATTTCAACTGACATAAAAAAAAAATGGTGTTATTTATATGCTCAATATACATCTGCGGTCGTATCAGGCTGTGCATGGCAAAGCATTTTATTGCCTTTAGGTTTGTACTTTTTTTTTTTGGTCATGAAAATAAATTTTTAAGTCTGTTGTGAAGTTGCTAACATGAGAATACTCTAATTTTACCTAAATTGTTAGTTTTTTTTTATCCAACTTTTTTATGTACCAGAAAAAAGTTTATTCTGTGCTTATTTTGTAGACTTCCCTTGTTTACAATAGAGTTACACCAATTTAATTTTGAGTCCATGTAGAGTCATTGAAAAATGAGTTTGAAATTACATCCAAACAATCCATGATCCTGTAATGAGACCAGTACCCAAATTCCATACATCATTACATGTATGGTTAATTTCAAATCCTTTAAACTGGGATATAAACAGAGATTTTGTTTTATTTCATGCTGTAACTATTATTTTTGGAAGAAAAGGATATTCATGGTAACACATCTAATTTGCTCATTTTATTGAAACCCAATTGAACCTTTCCATAGATTCACCTGATAGTGACCTGTCCATTTAAACTTTTTGCAGTTCTATTGTCCCATTGAACAAATACAACAGGTATTGTTCTCTGTATAGTTTATAGTCACTCAGACCTTTAAATTTCTTCTAAGAGAAATCTATCACTCATTAATTAATCTACCAGAGTAAAAAGAAGATAATAAGATAATTGCACATGCAGGTATTTTTTGTTGAAAAGGTGCAATTTGGTTACTGAGTACAATTTTGGTACTGTGATGTTATATCATAAGTGTGTATTGCTAAATAGGTTGAAATGTGAACCTGATAGTGATATAGTGATAAAGTACTTGGTAGAGTAAAAATGTTTTGATCAGGGATAAACTGATGCATAAAATATGCAGGTGATTGCTGCAGCTTGAATTTTAAAGGATGTAGCCCACATTCTTCCAAGTAACATGCCCTGTATATACCTATCATGGACAGTGGTTTATTCTCATGGGTTATCATATTAATAACTCCATCTTCCCATAAAATCCAATTTTGGACAATATTGAAGCATACAATATATACAGTAGTCAGTTCTAAATGTACTACTCAGACTCAAGTCTCCTTTTATGATTAAACTTAGAGAGAGAAAACAAAACAGTTTCCATTTCCTGGGACTGTATAAGGTGTGACATAATCAATGAAAAGATGTCTTGAGAGTTTGCCATTTAGGAAGTACAGAATTAGAAGATTGTGAATTATTTGAATGTTTTAACTTTTGTTAAGTTTTGAATTAGTCTGTGGGCTACCATAGGATCCAGAGGGAGACCCTTTTCTTGGGAAAAAAATGATGATTATATAGGGAATAACTGAAGCATGACTGGAGCGCACCGTCACCCTCCCCCCCCCCCTTTTATGAAAAATGCTGGATTCGCCATTGACTACATGAATAACCGTGATCACATTCAACTGTATAATTATCACTGTTCCTTGGTGTGGGGAATAATGATATGTGGCAGATGAACATAAGGAGTTATGGTCAACCAGTGCACCGGAGTTTGCCCGGCATGGCCAATTTGTAAAAAAAAATGCGAAATGTATTGCTTGTAGAATTTTTTTCTTTGTTCCCATGGCTGGACGGAACTTTTACGCTAAATATGTTATCGTTAATTATGATTTTGTGACTTTTGAATGAAGTACCTGTGATTATTTAGGACATTTGCTTTGACCTCACTGATAATGGAATGTTGAAGCAGACGAAACATGGCGTCAGATGTTGTTGTCATAACTTCGGTAATTTCCGTGGTACAATAAAATTCAAATAAGCTACACAAGTAGCCAACATTTCTGAATTCTTGTTTTTGAAAACAAATAAAAATTCATGTCGTATTTAACATAGAAATTATTCCGATCTGTCCCGTTTTTTCAAGATCGCGTTAAAACGTTAACTTCGACCGCCATTAAAAAAAATAATCGTACGAGATTTAGCGAGAGTGACGAAACTTTTCAGATGGGTCGTCTAGAAAGAGTTATCGTTCTTTGTCCTAAAACGATGCTTCTACCATAAGTGCCAGCATAGCTGGCATATAAACATATTTGAGCTTTATCTAACAGGGAGTAAAAAAGAACAGCCACATACACAGCATACCCACCCTCGCTTCAGTTTTTTAATGACCGTATTTGTCCTATTAGAATCGAAATAATTCATGGAAGCCATAGATTGTTGGAAATTTACACATGGCCTGGGCCGTGATATTCGTTAATTTTATCCCTCGCTAACGCTCAGGATAAAATTCGAATATCACGGCCCAGGCCATGTGTAAATTTCCAACAATCTATGGCTTCCATGAATTATTTCTTAAATAAATATAAAAACTCGACGTTATAATTTTAGACCTAAGGATACAGCTGACATACCAAGAGTTACAACTACAAGATATGGATTAAAATCATTTCATTAGTGCTGCACAATTATGGAATGAGTTGCCATACCATATAGGACGGGAACATTCTCGAACTCAATTTCCAATCTAATACAGACCTGGAATGGCAGCTCATGCCAATGTAATGCATGCCATTAGTGCTTTGTGATATGAGCTTAGCTTTGCTTTTTTTCACCATTTTTTATAAATACTAAAATTAGCTAGCTATGATTTTGTATTTTATCTGCATTATTTTATTGCTTATGTCATGTATGTGCTTTAATATCCTGCTGTAATGTATGTATGTTTGTCTTAATATGTGTGTTTTGTTTGCATGTTATTTGCTTGTGTGTAATTTATTATAATGTCGATTTTAAAAGCTCACTAGAGCTTGTGTTACTTTGTTTACTGTGTATCGACTATAAATGAAACTTTGATTTGATTTAAAGGTCATGTTACACCTTATAATCATTCCATACACCAAATATAGTAGACCTATCACATACAGTATAAGAAAAATAGACCAAAACACAAAATCTTAACTATAACAACCGAACCATGAAAATGAGGTCAAGGTCAGATGACACAGCCAGTTGGACATGTACACCTTACAGTCCTTCCATATACCGAATATACGACCTATTGCTTATAGTATCTGAGATATGGACTTGACCACCAACACTTAACCTTGTTCACTGATCCACGAAATGAGGTCGAGGTGAAGCGAAAACTGTCTGACGGGCATGAATACCTTGCAAGGTACGCACATACCACATATAATTATCCTATTACTTATAATAAGAGAGATTTTAACATTACAAAAAATCTTAACTTTTTTCTAGTAGTCACTGAACCATGAAAATAAGGTCAAGGACATTGGACATGTGACTGACGGAAACTTCATCACATGAGGCTTTAATATACAAAGTATGAAGCATCCAGGTCTTCCACCTTCTAAAATAAAAGCTTTTAAGAAGTTAGCTAACGCCGCCGCCAATCCTTTCTGTTTTTATTTTATAATAGTGAGCCAAGTATGTACTCATTTTTCCATCATTATAAATAAGCTAAAAGTTTGACAGGTTTTTTCGTCCTGTTCTATTCCTCTGTAATATAGGACAATTGGCGAAATAATGCAGCTTGTTTTCTACTACTTTATAACTTTAAAATATGCATAATCCACTGTCTACCTAATCCCAATGTATCGCCTCTTTCTATATATAAATATCCAAGGTTAAAACTTTTTAAATACTTTGTCAATAATCAAACGAGCCGCAGTTCAAGATGCCACTATAAAATATTCTTGAACTTTAATTATATACTTTATTTCCTCATGTATAAGTGATTTTTTTTTTAACTTATATCATTATATAGATTATCTAACAATATGTTGTTATACTGCATTTATTTTAAACTATCCTGTTCTTTATTTATTATATAATTTTCTCTTTAAGTAAGTATTCACATTCTTACATAAGTACTGCACATCACGAAATTAAATGAATATTATAAAGCACATGAAATGGTGAAAACAAATTATACAGTAGATTTCCTAAGGACGTGTGTATTAATCGATCCTAAAGTTTCGCTCTGAATAGATTTTTTTTAATAATGATACAAGCAGAGACATATATAATACAATTTGTACTATATGTCTCTGGTACAAGTAATAAGAAGTAAGGAAATAGGTTTTTTTTATCAAAATAATATGAGAATATATATTTAACAAATCACTACATTAAATTGAACACGCATTTGAAGAACGAACGAAAATTATTTCTACAAACCAGATTTTCACATAGTCTAAATAAAATGTCAATTTGCTCACTGTTTAATAATCAGTTTTAAAAATCTGATTATTCATTAAGTATATTAATAAAAAAAAAAGTTAGTTCCTCCATACATGTAAATGTAATCGCATAAGAATCTTGCTGATTTTTTTCTCTTTCTATTAAGTTTAACCTTTCATTATATATGTTCACGGCTGGTAATCTCCAAACCCAGAACATTTGGTTCTGCAATGAAAACCGGTGGTGCTTGAGTGGAGTAATTGTCACCGCTTCAAAAGGCCTGTACATTTCTAAATCGCAATTTTCTTATTCAACTAATCAATATATTGAAAATTAAAGAATGCTATGCTGTGGTGAATACTTTGACGAAGAGATACATGTATCATTTACTGATGTACGTGGATTTGATCTCCTACAAAATCAGTTGCCCCACGACTGAGAAAATGCCTAAAAAAGTGACATTTAAATTTTGAAATGGTTCTTTTAACAGACCTACAAGTTCAAATTTACTTTTTATTCGGTCAATGGGTATTAATGTCGTTTTGGGCAGCGTGTATGCTGTCCGGTGTTGATAGACATCTTAATAAATCTAAAAACCTAATATTTTCATTATGTCATGCGTTAGGGGATCGGTTCTGATTGAGGACATCGTGAATGCGTGAGGGGACGTGATATCATATCTTCATATAGAAGCTATGAGTCGTTGGAAGTTGCCAAATTCGTGAATGTTGGTAAATAATCGGTCTAGTTTACCACCACAATTAAATATTAATTAATATTGTAATTTTCATCTTTATAAATAAATGTTATATCAGTATTGCAAATCTAATCTTGAATTCTATCTTAAGTCTATCCTATTTTTGGGATTTATTTTAGATATTCAAATGTGACGTCACTTTGTAAATCTATCTACAAAGTTTGTACACCTATAAGTAACCATTTTCTCTGATTCAGTAATTGTAACTTCATTAACGTCCAGTGACAAATATAATCATAAAAACAGACTTCAAATCTCTAAAAAAAATCTGGTTATATAATCAGAATGGTAGCTCTCAATAAGGAAGGAGAGTCTTTCTGGAATTCGACCTTATTTTGTGTTGGAGCATGATGAATGCGGGATGTTCAATTACAATCAATTTCAGATTACACTCATTAATACAAAACTTCTAGTTCTAATACGTTATATATGCAGTTTATGTTTACATTGCGGTGTAAATATTGTTTGTACTACCAAGAAAGAAGACCCATATAGTTATGATATAATGTACCATGGACTGTTAACACATTTTATGACTAGTATATATATTGATAGTATCACTTTTTTTGAAAGCTATACAAACACTTTTAAACAGTGAAGAAGTCAAGTTGTAATACGAATTGATAAACTTATTAAACGGGAGTTCCAGTGATTTATTACGGGATGTAAGATATAACTCAATAATAGTAAAGCAGTTACTTATGAATAGAATGTAATTATGTATTCCATGCCTAGTAATGACGTTCCTATAGAAAATTTTAACAAGTTATTTAAATGCACTTTAAATATATGATCACCGTATCAATTTAATTTAAAATATAGAACACGATCTAATATTTCATCTTAAACCACTTTGTTAACATTGGTATCAGTTAAAATATTAAAATGATCATCCTTTCAAAATTAAAAGAGTATGAAATTAAAACGAGATAAACATTGAAAATTGATAATAGAATACTCATGACTTATCGGGACGACTTGAAGTTAATACAATAGAAGTAAAAACACGCACAACGTATTTCATAGGAAAGTGTTCTTGGAACTATAAACGTCTATAGACCTGCAATGTAACAATAGTTGTGTTGAGGGTAAAACAAAGTTAAGAGTGAATGCTGTAGTTTTGATTGTGTCAGAGTACATACACGTTTTACAACATTTATATTCATTATAAGTGGTATGGATTATCTGATTGGATTGTGTTAGAGGACAAACACATTTTACAACATTCATATTCACAATGAGTGCCATGGATTATCAGTTTGGAATTGACCAAATGGTGACACAAACAACGTTCGTACGGGATGACAAACTTAAACAGTACCATCAGGAGTTTGAGAGTACTATGACAACTAATCAGTTATTTGGGACTAAAGTTCAGACAGATGAAAGTTGCACACATTTTCAGGTACATTTTGACAGAGGACAGCTACCACCAGGATCTCTGATATTTCAAACAGTTTTAGCGGAATTTTTACACCGGAAATCTTTGGGAAATGATGAAAACAAAACACAATCGACTATGGACATTTGAAAGATATTACATATGAGATATGTTTTTTTCGTAAATAATATATATACTTGTGTGTGTAGGACATTGTCATATCTTTTTTATGTCTTGTATTTTATGTGACATGAATTGTTCGTAAATTTTGTAGATTAGCATCATGACATGTATATGCCTTCTTAGAAGTATTTCATCAAGCTTCTTTAGTCATGATTCCAAACTTTTTATATATGACTTATTTTTTTCATTTAGATTGGTGAAAAATAACTATTTATTGTTATACAATTAGTCATGCAGACGTACGGTCCTACATCCTATCGACATGTTTGTATTTTTATGAATCTTTACACAAGGTCATGCTTTTCTCAGATTGGTTCTGAAGTCTTTACACTAAATACATTGGTTATACTAAATGCTAATATAGTCTTGAAGCAAATGATGTGTTTATAAGAAGCTAGTTTTCATTAGCTTTGAGTGCTTTGTGTTGTCAGTTGTTTTTGTGCTTTATGCTAATTGTTTAATGCTTTACGATCACCTATACGGTGACATGTACACCATTTTTTTTTAACTCCGGTGAATTTATCTCATTGGCAATCATACCATATTTTCTCATTTTTGAACATGCTATTGACTTCTTTTAAGTCTTTCTGCATTTGAAACTTAAGATTTTCAGATACTACAATAAAACCATGTTCCATGATTCCATTAACACAAGTAGTCTCTAAGCAGCAGTTGATATTGCAATGAGCAATTTCCAAATGTTGTATACTATGATTTTCTATCTGTAATTCCTAGTTTTGATGGAAAAAATGAAATGAAAAACAATCATGCTCTTACGTAATAGCACATGTTTCAGGCGTGGATCCAGTCATTTGTAAAAAGGGTTGTCCCCATACAAAAGCATTAGGTTTTATTAACAAAAAGGGTGTTATTCATCTGAGACAATAAAGTGAAAACATGTATTCTTTGCATAATTTAAAAATATTCAGTTATGACTTCTCTACTCTTTACATTACACTACATTGAAAACTTAATAAAGAAAAGTTTTCCAATTCTATTTAATAACCTGGATGTAACTTTATCTGGTTGCTATAATTGTACAATTTCTTTTTCAGTAATCTAACTACTATAATTAAAAAAATACACAATTTGAGAAAATTGGTGTTTGTTTTGTTGATAAAGTATAAATCAAAGTGTCCGTAGCACGGAAGGGTAAAGATTATTTTAATGTATCAGTGTGAAATAATATTATTAAATATTGCATTGAATAAAAAATTGGTTGTAGTTGATTATACAATAGCAATTACAATTCTGGACAATGGGAGATAACTACAATTCTTAAAGATGAATTTAACAATGACATCATTAATATTTTTAGAACAGATATTAGATTCCTGCACCTTACAAAAGTTATGTAACTTTCTTGACAGTTGTAGCATGATTTTGTGACTTGAATATCTGAGCTTTTCTGTATACTTTGTTTTGGCATTGCACAAGATATTTATCTCCTTGATGTTTATGAGTTTGCTGTTTTAAATCTTCTTTGAAGTACAGTAACTGATATTTAGTGCAGAAATGCATGATTAATTTCTATCAATATATTTAGAACTTTTAGCTTGTTTTTAGTGGCCACTCATTATTTAACAGAGTGAGATTTATAATGCCTAGCCTATGAAAGTATAAGAGCATTATGTTTATAGTCTGTGCATCAACCCATTTGTAGAATCAAATAACTTTTTTTCTATCAAGTATACAGATTTTCGAGGGCATACAGGTTAAATCATTCGGAATAGATTATGTTGGTTTTTTTTTAATACCAGGACTACAATAGGTATTTCTAAAATCTGTCCTGTAGAAAGAAATCACACAAAAATTGGCAATAACCCATATAGGGAGTCCTCTAATTGTAATAGCCATACTGATATTTTTGTGCATCTTGTAGTATGTAGATAACATTTATCCTTTTGAAGTTCACAGTTTCTGCCAGTCTGCCTATGTATTATACCTTTGAATATGAAAATGACATTTTGAGCAATTTTGTCCATATCTTTTCTTTTATCTATTTATGGATTTCAATAAATAAGACAGCTCACTCATCCTAATCTCTTTTTCCAATTATTAGCAATGGCAGCCTTGCGGCATTACCAAAAGACAATACTTATTACTTCATACCCTAAAGATCATTCAATCTAAGCTTGGTTGATATTCTCCAGCTGTTTCTAGGAAGAAGATAGATAAAAAATTTATGAGAAAATAGACAGATAGAGAAGACAAAAACTAAGTGATAACAAAAGCTCACCAGATGAACTTATAAGGGGGATCATAAAAGGCACATGTACTTGTCCCAAGTCAGGAATATTGTCAGTAGTTGTTGTATCTTGATGTAATATGTCATTTTGAACATTGGGTTTGGAATGAATTTGGATGGAAGATATTTTGATTGTTTTGGTAAAAAAATCACAACTATTATAGACTCTGGACAATTAAATTTTTGAGGTATTATATTGACCACGGTCTATTGTTGAAAACTCACTGTATGTTGTCCTCTAGAAGTCTTTTCATATTTTTTTTGTCATGGGTTTGGTTGATGTATACATCTTTCACAAGGCACATTCTAAAGTATACCCAATATTGGGCAATATGTGGAATGCATTGCAGTGAATGTTATCTTAGACACAGACATTATACTACTAGTATATGGCCTAAATATCTGTCATTACCACATTATAAAGGAAAATATTTCAAGATACCAGAACAAAAGTCAACAACAGAACTTTTGGAAACAAAGTACAACACTATATGAAATCAGGAAGTGAAAGAAAGGCTTTGTGTAACAAAATATTTATCTTTATTCAAGCAGATGAGTTCATATATTACAAAATATTTAGTGTTTTATCTAATTATCTCAAACATAAATACCACAGATTAGGAATGTTATAGCTAACTACAATTATATTATACAACCAATCAAACTATGTTCTTATGTAAAACGTCTGTAAAATAACACAGCCATTCTATTACAAAGTACTACAGATTCATTATCATGATTATTACAAGAGGAATTCATTTTTATGCATTGTTTAGGTATATGCAAAAATTCAACAGTTCAACAATTCAACACGATAGTCTTGTACATTTTATGCAGAATGCTGTTAAAACCACGAAATCGAGTATCCCTAACAACACAATTTTCATAATTCCAGAAAAATTGTTCTCACCAAACTTGCATATAAGGACAAGCACATACTATCATTTTAAACTGTTCTGTTCTTAATCTATAAGAGGAGTTGATTACACAAAATATTCATCTGTAAAAATGTAATTTAAATTCATGGATAATGACAATTTAATGAGATTCATTGCACTTCGTAAATTAATTGTTGATGGCTAGTCAATATAGAGGAGAAATCATTTTACATGAATTTCACTAAAAGTGTGGGTACAGAAAATTACTTCTCTTTGTTCTTGAAATTCAGCCAATGTTTGAAGATGGCCATGAAGAACTAATAGTATAACATGACAATTCTCATATGTATGATTAATGCCCAAAAGTTATGAAAGTACTCAAAACATGTATGGATTAAATATTGTATGTGGAAAACCTGCTCTCATCACAAATTGGATTCATTTTTAAAATTTCGTCAAATTTATTAAAGAATTATAAAAAAATGTTCCCATAATTTGTATTTTTGCAAGAACATTACACAAGTGCTTGAGATTTCCAGAAAACATTCAGAAAGCCAACTGAAATTATGATTGTCATTGAGATTTCACTTTAGTTTTGTATAAACTACATGTAAATGGCAGTAGAAAAAGATGTGGTTAAGATCCTCAATGTTAGATCTTATTGAGGTCAGATGTTGGTTTAATGTTGCATCTTAAAAGATATGATTTAATAATGAAGCAAGGAGTCAAATTAGCAAGACACGTTTGTTTCTTAAAAATAAATGTAATAGGGACTGAATTATTTAAGGAAGGAAAAGACAACAAAAATTGTCCAAAACGGATTTCTTTGATTTTTTTTACTTATGTATCTTCATCTGACTAATTAGATTTTTAACAATAACAGCAACATAAAAGAAAACAAACAAAAAGTCTGATGATTTTTTGATACTTAAGGTAGATCATAAGTAAATGTTTTTTGAGACAGAATTTTCTTATAATTTGCCAAAATGAAGATTTTACTATGCTTTTTTTCAAAAATATAATAAAAAGTATGGTCACTGTGCTATTTTTCAAACTACGAGTCGTTGAAAATTGCCTAAATTTGGTTAGTTTGTTCTTGAAAAAACACATAAGAGTGCATAAAAAAAATTCTATGAGATAGAATTTGAAATAAATTCTGAGAAGAAAGGTTTTATAATATGTTTTAAGAAAATTAAAAGAAAACATGGTGTCACCGAACTTGTTTTCTTGTCACAAGTAAAAATAAAAAATTTCCCTATTAGCCCAATATAAATTTTGTACTAAAAGAGTTATCTCCTTTTAAATGGCTCATTTGAAAAGAAATGATTTTAAATTCCACAAAAGGTTGATATTTGTTGAAATATTATGAATAATACAATAAATTAACAAGTTTTCTTTATATAAATAAACAGTCTAACCATAAAATTGCAAATCTGTTTCCAAGTTTGCTGATTTGGGCAAATAACTAGACTGATTTTGTACTGTGATTGTACAATCCAAGATGGCGGTATACCATGAATCTACCTTAAGTTAACCATACATTTTCCATACAACACTACAAAAAGGTACAAAAATACATAATCAATGAAAGCACTATATTATTCCTTAGGGATGTCTATAAGCATAACCCGATTATAAAAATCATTATGGTAACAATGCGAATGTGACTGATATGTTAAGTTATAATGATTACCCCGGATCATCTAAATAAGAGATTCAGGTGTTGACTGTGAAGTATTAGTGAAATACATCCTCCTATGCCATTTGATCAAAAATGTATTTGCATAATACATGAATATTTCAATCATTAATCATTAGACAGGCAAAATTATATTTTTTTTTTGTTATTTGGATAAATCAGAGGTTGATAACAGATCTGTGATAGTTTCTGTTTAATCTATTCACATCTTTTAAGATAATTTAGAAGTTGACTAAGGTACAGATGGCTGTCGATTGTTATGACTGTGTATTGCCCATTAGTTGTCTCTTGCTTATTTGTGTCATTGGGTTGCTGCCTCATTGCACATTTAGAACATTTTTAAGTAGTGATTATTCCTGACAATGTCAGACATTGAAGGGAAACAACATGGAGGATGAGATCCTTGAAAAAAATCCTTCTTATATTTTACAAATAACCATTCATCATGTTCATCATTTCTTAAACATAACAAGTTAACAAACAACACATACAAAATATGTCTCATTATATAAATACCAAACATATAAAACCCTCTGTATAAAATCTATAAGTCATGTAACAAAGATTTTTTTCTTAACACAGTAATAGCTGGATTTCTAGAACACCAATAATAATAACAAAGACATTTGGAACACATTTTGAGTCTCTATGGTCCAAATTAAACAACTAAGAAACAGCTTTGTAAAAGCAACTTTGCTTGTTACTAAATCCTAGATATTTAATTTATTTTTTTATTAAATCAACTCAGACTATAGCTGCAGTTATAGATAAGTCAAAGTCTTTCTATGAGAAATAATACATTTGATTCCAATCGTTATTTTTCCATCAAAGTATTAGGTTTTAAGTGATGTCGTTTTTCTGTTGGTTGGGCACAAAATCTAAATCAGTATGTTGACCAACAGGATGAATATTCTATTAGAGAGAAATTCTTAATGACTGCTTAGAATACATAAATGTATAAAACAGATAAAATTAACATATTTATTTCGGCACGGTTGAATTATGTACATAAGAATAAAGACATTGTGTTTGAAAATGTCAAACAGACACAATGACTGTCGGTTTAAAGATGTAGGGTACGTGTAACCAGTTAGCCCATAAAAATTTAAATGATGTCTGAAATCAGTGTATAGTAAAAGAGTTTTTCTAGTAATGGAATTGATATGAATCAAATGTATTGTTCTGACTAAATGGGCTAGTTTTGCATTAAATCAAGTATAGTAAATTAAAGACATAATATAAATTGAAAAAGTATTATCTAACATAAAAGGGAGCCCACATACATTGCAACTTTGAAATTCATCAACAATACAACAAATTAACATAATGCATAGCCTCACCAGCCTTGGTTTTGTAAGTTTAATGAAATCCCACATTGAGTATCAAACTGATCATAGATATTTAGTACAGTTTATATTATGACATAGAATCAGGGCTGATCTTTATCTACGTTTACTTTCTCTGCTAAAACCATGACTGCTTCCTTACGTTGTTGGTCCATTTCTCTTCGTCTGACTTCTGTATAACCTCCAGATCCAGCTAGCACCACAGCATTGCTGGTCCACCACAGAGTCGATTTAATATCACCATAATAAGAACATGCCATAACAGTCTGGGCACAAGCTTTAGCCGTGCCGGAAATATTATGTGTTAATGGAGAAGTAACTTTAATCTGTAGGCCAGTAACATAGCCAATGGCAAAACCAAACACTCCACCTAAAGTCATGTAAAACCAAAATGACAGATTTCCAAGTTTGGGGAAAAATATGACCTCGGGTGCCTCTCCGAACAATGCCATCAGCGGTAAGAAGAGAAATGATGCATTGATGTTATTGTATAATGTTAGTCTCCATATATTATTGTCAACCAATGGCAGTACTTTCTTTGTATATATAGAATTCATTGCTACACTAGCACTGGCTAAAACTCCAAAGACTACCCCCATAACTGACAACGATCCTACAAACAAATAATAGATAATAGAGATGGATGTTCAACATTAATTAGTGGAAAATTGAACAATGTTCAGTTGTTGTTATTAGTTTTTGGTAGGCGACTTACTTTAATGTAGTTATTGAGCCTTAAATTCATATAACATAAATATAAGTATGTACGTTCAGTCCTTAATTTATTTTTAGTATTAAATTTTGGAGAGTAATTATAGACAATAGACAATATTTTATTGGCACAAACGTTTTTACAATAAATGGTAATGACAATGGATAAACAATTTGCAATACATGGTAGTAAAATACAAACAAATATATATATATGTGAATTATATGAAACTGTGACAAACATGGTGGACGGAGTTACAATAAAGTATTCATATGGAGAGAAAAAAAAAAACACATAACAAAAAGTAATAGGAAAATGAAAAGAGGCAAATGATAGTTCCTAATGAAATGAAAATTCTTAACTGATAGGAATCATAATATTGTTTCATCACAAGACATGTGCTAGTTAAATGCTACAAATGACAAGAGTAAATAAAGAATCCTTCAGTAAGGATTGAAATTTTGTACAATGTTCAGGAATAAAACATGATAATTTAAAATGAATTAACACCCTGCTTTCTACCTGAAAAGAGGCGAACGAATATCAAAGGGACATTCAAACTTACAACACCATGGCTAAAAATGAAACAACCAACATACAAACAACAATGCTAAACCTACAGGCTCAGCCGGACTTTTTAAATTTGCTCAATCACAAGATAACAGTAGACAGGAAAACATGTCATCCTACCCCCACACATTAACTTTACTCTGAGCCAACCAGTGATTACTCTTACTTCTTTCTTTATTCTGTGTGCTTAGCAGAGTTGCAGCAAATAATACTTTTCTAGTCTTAGGTTTGACACTCCAGGTGAGCATCTTACTACAACACCACCAGAGCAGTATTTTTAATTTGTTTACCATGTTTATAGGATAATTGGCTGATTACTGTAAATTCTGAAATATTTGCAGAAATTGCAATGGTATTGCCTAAAAACATCCAACTCTTATGCTAAAATTTTAATAGCATTCATCTTATGCAGCATTTTTCACTGAAATGGCAATAATTAATCTGGCAGCTGTGTCTATTCTTCAACAATCTCCTAGGTTGGGAAGAGGGGTTCCCAACCCAGAAGGATAAGAGTGGGTCCAGCTATAAGTTGCCATTCAAATGCATTGAGCGTCCCCCCCCCTGGAACCCTCCCCCTGGATCCACCACTGACTAGTTATAATTTCAATATTACATAAATATTTACCTGCTACTTTTTCTTGATCGACGCCCATGAAGAATCCACATATAATTATACCACAGCATCCCATCGCCTTCCACGATGTCGTTTGTTTCAGAATAAAGTAAGAAAGTACCTGTAGGTAAACAGAGTAAAAGATTTACAACAGTTATTTGGATTTTCAAGGGAAATAACCTAATATGGAATACAGTTGATTTGTGTTATTCAAAGCCACTTTAATTTTTTGGGGCATATATGCATATCTTGTACTTTTATTCACTTTTCATTTGATATCACCCTAGACAGAAAAATACATACAATCTTGTCTTTTTATGCATAATTCATGTTTACCGATTTTAATAAAATATTCATATTTTATTTATAACAATGTAAAACATTTATCCAAACTATTAAAAGTCTGAAATAAATAATAAACAGGGCACGACCATGAAAATATGTAGCTTCGTTTCGTGTGTATTTTAGTCCAGATGCCATCATATAATCTAATTAATTATCAAGTTGACCTCTAAAGTCATGGGATGACCATATAAGCGATGTAAATATAAATATAGATATAAATAGATTAAGCAAACTCATGCTGTTGGATTATTCTAGGTCTATTTAATTTCATATTAAAGATGAAAAACAAGAGTGCACACGCTGAAATGTCTCGCCTTCTATACTAATCATTGATATTATGTTGATAGTCCTAAGTATAAAGCTAAGCTTTATTACAACTGTCACATAAACTTAACATTAACCAAGATAACTCAACAAAGACCAATGAACCTTGAAAATGAGGTCAAGGTCAGATGAACCATGCCAAGCAGACATGTACAGCTAACAATGCTTCTATACAACATATATAGTTGACCCATTACTTATAGTTTAAGAAAAATAGACCAAAACACAAAAACTGAACACTGTGCAATGAACTGTGA
The DNA here is from genome assembly GCA_037788925.1 of Mytilus galloprovincialis. Taxonomy (NCBI): domain Eukaryota; kingdom Metazoa; phylum Mollusca; class Bivalvia; order Mytilida; family Mytilidae; genus Mytilus; species Mytilus galloprovincialis. The sequence goes on along the minus strand of CM075330.1, from coordinate 121,182,862 downwards.
AAATGAGGTCACGGTCAAATAAAACCTTCGCGACTGACATAAAGATCATAAAATATTTCCATTCACCAAATATAGTTGACCTATGGCATATAGTATTAGGTAAAAAGACCAAAACTCACAAACTTAACTTTGACCACTGAACCATGAAAATGAGGTCAAGGTCACATGACATCTGCCCGCTAGACATGTACACCTTACAATCATTCCATACAACAAATATAGTAGACCTATTGCATATAGTATGAGAAAAACACAACAAAATACAAAAACTTAACTATAACCACTGAACCATGAAAATGAGGTCAAGGTCAGATGACACCTGCCAGTTGGACATGTACACCTTACAGTCCTTCCATACACTGAATATACTAGCCCTATTGCTTATAGTATCTGAGATATGGACTTGACCACCAAAACTTAACCTTGTTCACTGATCCATGAAATGAGGTCGAGGTCAAGTGAAAACTGTCTGACAGACATGAGGACCTTGCAAGGTACGCACATATCAAATATAGTTATCCTATTACTTATAATAAGAGAGAATTCAACATTACAAAAAATTTGAACTTTTTTTTCAAGTAGTCACTGAACCATGAAAATGAGGTCAAGGTTATTGGACATGTGACTGACGGAAACTTCGTAACATGAGGCATCTATATACAAAGTATGAAGCATCCAGGTCTTCCACCTTCTAAAATATAAAGCTTTTAAGAAGTGAGCTAACACCGCCGCCGCCGCCGCCGGATCACTATCCCTATGTCGAGCTTTCTGCAACAAAAGTTGCAGGCTCGACAATAAATGTTTATTATCATTTTTACCTGCATAAGAATTACTTTTTGTGGATTGAATCAGTCAATCAAATGATTTATCTTTGTTTCAATTTCAATGTTGACATTTTTTTCCTTTTCCTTTAAATAACTTTACACATTCAATTCACGTGTTATCCATTTCAAGCTAAGGGGTTAAATTGAAGTTCACTTGCAAGTGAATAATTCATTATCATTGTTTTTTTTAGCTTATTTTGACAAAATTGAACCATACTGGCTGCTAAAAGCTAATTATTATTTCACTATTATTTGCATTTCATTATTGATTGAGCAAAAAATAAAAGATATTATATTTTTTATACATCTCGTAGCTAATGCCCTTTAAAGAATCAAACCTAATAAAAATTTGACAATTTTGATTAGTTGACTGGAAATGACAGAATGGTCATCAACTGTTTCCTATATTTTCAACAAAGCATATAGATATGCACTGTACAGTGTGTTTGTACCAGTATCTCTTGATATGACATAAAAAAATGAATATATGCTTATAATCTACCTACCACATTGAATACTGTTGTTAATGATCTGCCAACATAGTAAAATGCCACACCAACAAACTTCAAACACAAGTTGTTAAATGATATCATGGATACAAATACAATGGATAGTGGTAGAGTCTACAAAAAACAAAAACCAATTCTGTAAATCTAAGTAATGCCTACAGTTACTGTTCAAATATAATACTTGAAAAGTATATGAGATTTGGTGAAAACAATCAAGTAACCAAAAGAACTGTGTAAAAACCCTAATTCTAATGCAACAATGATCATGATGATTGTTACATCAATTTTGATTGGATAACGTCACTAATTTTCATGGCATCAATTGGCAGGCCCAGGCTATATATTACAGATTTTAATACATGTTTTAATGTTGTTTTCTGTCGGTTTCATTAGAATGGAGATAACAATATTGTATTTTAAGCTCCGACGGCATCAAGTGGGGATTTGACGGTCACAAATACCTGTTTACACATGTTACAGTCTCTGTTACGTGTCGGCAGTAAACTTAATTTGTTGCCGTCAGAGCTTAAAAATACAATACAGTTATCTCTCCTATGTATATAGTAAAAGGCATTCTTTCTTGTCTTTCTTAAGAGGAGCACATTTTAAATCAAAGTGCTTGTAAGTACTGAACGTTAAAGATTGCATTAATTTATCAGTTGGAAGTAAAATGTATATAACACCTCTTTTAACTGCATTGATTGTTTTATGTTAAGCGCGTAGAGTAATTTTAATTGGATAATGCTCTATATAAATAATGTAAATAATAATAATAATAAAACTAAATATTGCCTTGTCAATAAAGCATTGGTTGTAGTTGATTCAACAAAAATTCTGGGCAATAGGAGATAACCCCAATTTTTAAAGATGACTTTAACAATGACTTAATTTATACTCTTTGAACAGATATTAGATTCCTGTACCTTGCAAAAGTTATGTAATTTTCTTGACAGGTGTTAACATTGTTTTGTGACTTGAATATCTAAGCTTATATTACATTGTTTTGTGACTTGAATATCTGAGCTTATATTACATTGTTTTGTGACTTGAATATCTGAGCTTATATTACATTGTTTTGTGACTTGAATATCTAAGCTTATATTTCATTGATAAATTTCTTGAAATGTTCATGAATAGGATGTATAGAATGTTATGATCAATGCACTCTATTTTGTGTACCAAAAAGGTAGTGATAAGTCTTTGAAGATTAAGCTATCAAGTCAGCCCCATAAGGTTTTGCTTGCATTTCATGCAATCTTTACCTAACAATCTTTTATTTTTTTGATTACTTACTGCTCTGCATATCTTCAGATCAAAATCTACCTGTGGAAAGGTGACATGATTTGGGAAGAGCTTGGATATATAACTCAGGCCAAGACATATCCCGACTGTTACAACACACTGGTACCATGTGATAAATAATGGAGCATTCAACTGAAAGTAAACAATACAATTATAATCCAACAACATTTTCATTTTAAGGTTAAGATAAAGTCAGGAAACACAATTGACCTTGACCCTAATAATTTTGAACCATTTTATCATTCTTGACTTTCTTTCAAAATACTCTTACAGTCATTTGTATTAATGCTAAAGCAAGCAATTTCAAGATACTCAATCCATTTGATTTCCAATATTTAATGTGTTTATAAAGATATGTTTTCTTGTATTCACAGCAACAGTCTGTGTTTATTTTCCCAATACCGGTATTATTGTGTATTTTTATAAAATTCATAATGTACACTCAGGTTTTAACATATTAGTCCAGTCAAACTAAGTTCTAACCTCAAACTAATTGCAACAGAAAATGTTTAAGATCTAATCTATAGCATTAAGCCCTAAATATTCACAGAAAAAAGTCCGATAAAATCTAACTTGACAATGCTTGAGGGAAACTGAAAATCAGCATTTTCAATTTCCTATGGAAATTAACATTGGAAGGGGATATAACTCCACAAAATTGAGTCTTTTTTGTTAGTTTTTGGTTAAATTTCTTAAACTTTATGTAAAGTATGATACTTTGATGGGGTTATAAGTTTATATTTGCCTATATTATATAATCTTCTGCTCATGTACAAAACCCAAGTGTTATGGGTATTTTTATTTTTTTTTTGTGCATTTTTCAATAAAGAAATTGCAAATGGCTTTGTGACCATTTTGAAAAAATAATGTGAAAATTTGGTATTGTTTATATCTGTATATATATTATATTTGTTCAGCATCTATCTTGTTTAAAGAAACTTTAAACCACAAAAAGAAGAATATATGCTTAATTATTTTTATTAAATTTGAGATTCTTTACCTTGACATGTTGAAAAAATCAATAAATGGTCAACTAATGAATTACAAAATCTAGATTGTAGTTTGATAAAAGATATGAAAACACTGTTAGAGTTGTGTGTACTCTAAAGACAGCAAAAATATCAAGTTTCAACACATTCTGTTGTATAGAAGCGGAAAAGTTATAATTTTGTATCAATTTTTATTGTTATATCTGTCTTTATGCAGAGTTATCTCCCTTTTAAATGCAAATCTCCATAGGAATTTTAAATCTTGATTTTTTTAGTCTTTCTTAAGCAAGATTTTATGGGACCTTTTTCTGTGTATATTAAGGGTATAATGCTAAAGATTAAACTTAAAAATCTTCTGTTGCAATTACTTTAAGGTTAGGGTCAAATTAATGCTAGATTAACTGGACTATATGACAGCATTCTGTGATTAACAGTGATATTGTTGGCTTTTTTCAAAACTACCTCTACCCTTTTTTATTGAGAAAATATGCGTCATTTTCATCAAATTGGGAAATTTATAATAAACCATGAATTTGACTGAAACTTCAATTTACAGACCCATTTTCAAGAGTCAAACCCTGCTTTAAAATAAGACCCCATTTTGTTAGTGATGATACATAATAGACCCTCAAATGTGCGCATATAGTCATTTTAGGCATGAAAATTGTTTAAATGAGCGTTTTTCAGTTTGTATTCATGCACAATTATATTACTACTGAGACTGCACTGTTTGGGAAAAAAGTTGTCTTTTTGGGAATAATTTTAAGCCATTTTTTTTTCAAATTGGGATTCTTCTCCAGGGGAAAAAGCCTTTATTCTCCAGTAATTTAAGGCAAACAATATCACTGATTAAGTATTTATTATAGCAAAAGGTGCAGATAGTGCTATTCTTAGCTAGAACGTCTTCTTATATACAAGAAGAAACAATTTTCAAATATGCTGATTGTAAGCAGATTTTTTTTATTGTACAGTATATCTTAGTTGAATTATAAAGTTGTCATGAAAAAGTTCTTACCTTAAGATCCTCACTGCTCAATAGGTACTTGTTCAGAAACACCATAGATATAGACACACACCTAAATAATATACAGATACTTGTTAAGAAATACCCTAGATATAGACAACACCTAAATAATATACAGATACTTGTTAAGAAATACCATACATGTACATATAGATTGACACCTAAATAATATACAGATACTTGTTAAGAAACACCATACATGTACATATAGACTGACACCTAAATAATATACAGATACTTGTTAAGAAAGACCATAGATATAGACACACACCTAAATAATATACAGATACTTGTTAAGAAATACCATACATGTACATATAGACTGACACCTAAATAATATACAGATACTTGTTAAGAAATACCCTAGATATAGACACACACCTAAATAATATACAGATACTTGTTAAGATATACCCTAGATATAGACACACACCTAAATAATATACAGATACTTGTTAAGAAATACCATAGATATAGACACACACCTAAATAACACACAAGATACTTGTCAAGAAACACCATATATATAGACACACACCTAAATAATACACAGATACTTGTTAAGTAGACAGACACCAAAATATTATACAAATACTTATTGAGAAACACCATAGATATAGACACATACCTAAATAATACACAATGGGCGTAGCTTACATTGAGGCAACTTAACCGAGGCAGTTACCGAGGCAACTGCCTCGGTAAAAAAAATAAAAATATTTTCCTTCACTGTATTTTCTTTTAAATGATTATTATGCAGCAAACTGGCTACTAAACAATAATGTAGCAACTTGTTATGTCTTGTTGGCGCAGTTATTGATTCATATCCTTTACGGAATATTCAAGACTTATGGGAACATTTGAACTAATTTTCCCTCCTCTACTTGGAATACCCTTTACGGTAGTTTCTGTAATTCAAGTTTGTCAGAGTAAAAGGAAATCGACAACAGATTTGTTTTGTCCTACCCCATTGCAAGCGAAAACAGTGAGTAGAATAGATGAGGACGCAACTCACGAGTCACCCGATCAAATCACTTTACCATTGAATTAGGTCAATTAGTTAATTTTGTGTCAGAATAATTTCTAGTATATGAGGGCCTGGGCGAGGTTCTAAGAAAACAGAAAAACCTGCCCTAAAATCAATTTAAATTTTAATTTAAAAAAAATATGGATTTAAAATGGTGCTAAATTATAAAGGAAAATCAAATTATGGGCGACAATGATTAAAAAATAAATATTTGATAATCCCATTCTATTCTAAGCATTCAAACCCTTATTTATAACCGTTGACATGTTCCCCTACGACTATGTTCATGTCAGTTTATATATAAACACAAGAGTGCACACGCTGAAATGTCTCGCCTTCTATACTAATCATTGATATTATGTTGATAGTCCTAAGTATAAAGCTAAGCTTTAATACAACTGTCACATAAACTTAACATTAACCAAGATAACTAAACAAAGACCAATGAACTTTGAAAATGAGGTCAAGGTCAGATGAACCATGCCAGGCAGACATGTACAGCTAACAATGCTTCTATACAACATATATAGTTGACCTATTACTTATAGTTTAAGAAAAATAGACCAAAACACAAAAACTTAACACTGTGCAATAAACCGTGAAAATGAGGTCACGGTCAAATAAAACCTGCGTGACTGACATAAAGATCATAAAATATTTCCATACACCAAATATAGATGACCTATGGCATATAGTATTAGATAAAAAGACCAAAACACAAAAACTTAACTTTGACCACTGAACCATGAAAATGAGGTCAAGGTCACATGACATCTGCCTGCTAGATAGGTACACCTTACAATCATTCCATACAACAAATATAGTAGACCTATTGCATATAGTATGAAAAAAACAGACCAAAACACAAAAATTTAACTATAACCACTGAACCATGAAAATGAGGTCAAGGTCAGATGACACCTGCCAGTTGGACATGTACACCTTACAGTCCTTCCATACACCGAATATACTAGCCCTATTGCTTGTAGTATCTGAGATATGGACTTGACCACCAAAACTTAACCTTTTTCACTGATCCATGAAATAAGGTCGAGGTCAAGTGAAAACTGTCTGACAGACATGAAGACCTTTCAAGGTACGCACATATCAAACATAGTTATCCTATTACTTATAATAATAGAGAATTCAACATTACAAAAAATCTAAACTTTTTACAATTACATTACAATTACACCCTATTTCATATGTAATCGATTACATTAAAAATTACTTTTCATGATTACTTTTCCTTAAAGTAATCATGATTACTTTAGATTACTTGTGATTACATTCATTTACATTGTATATTGCAATATTAAAGTTTTTTTTATAACTTTTTATCCTCACAAAAAAGTTAATTTGGGTGATTTTTTTATAAGCCTTCATTTATCCATCTTATTTAAAAGAATTTATAGACAAGTACAGTGTAACATGTGTAATTTGATAAAATAGCTATAGACAAGTGCCCTTTCTCTATCATGTCTATGTCAAAGATATAACTTTATTTTTTTCTAAAAATTTTAACCAATAGCTAATTAACAAAAAACCTGAACAAATAAGGAAAAATTAATTAAGTATAGTTTTATTGTTTGATGGGACATAGTTGACACATCCATTAATGTTTTTACAGGTGATAATCACTACTTTCATTTTTTTTACAAACAATAGGTGAGCATGGTATTAACATTTTATTGTCTTATAATAACAATATCAATTAAAAACCAATTGTTCAAAGAACAATTGAAGGTCTTTCCATCATTAACAATATATTTTGATATAAAAACATTGAAATTCAGTTTGAATGTCAATTCGTATGGCTTTATGATGTATAAATTTGAATTTCAAGCAAAGGTCAAAATCTAGAACGTCGAATTTGCCTATGACCTTGACCTCAATTTAATTATTTAAATTCTTAATTATTTGGACTAGCGTGTTGCTAACTACAACTCTACCCTGTAAAAAAGAAAATTGTTACAGACACTGATAAATCGGCCTTATATGTCAGCCGGGATGAAGAGGATTAGTTAGTTTGGACCAACATAATCCGAACTAAAATGGTTACATTAGACATAGAGCTAGACTACTGTCCTAGGCTGACTAGCAATAGCATACGCGTAGCCAGGGGGTTCGGATGACCTCTTCTTGAAAACAAATAAGCACTGTTAAAGTCAACATTTTGTTCGAATTGTGACTGTTAAAGTCGAGTTCGTGAGTCCAAATACCCCCCCTTTTTCCCCCTCCCTTGAAAATTCCTGGCTACGGGCCTGACTAGAAAGTAACGTGACGGTACCCAAATTGCACCTATTTTGACAGTTTTTTCAACTACGTTTTTTTTATGATTAAGACAAAAGTTTCAATTTTGTGTTTATTTTGTAGCCGTATCCTTCTTTACTATATAGGTACACCAATTTGATTTTCAATTTATATGGAATCATAGAAAAATTGGTCTGAACTAACCTCCAAACCATCAATGATTCTGTAATGAGGAGTACCCAAATTGCATCCATGCTTAAATTCGCATCGTCAAAAGTCGAATAACAGAGCTTTTGTTTATTTTTTTCAAATATTTTGAACAATTGGATATTTGTCCATGCTTACTCTTCTTTTTTTAAGAAATGAATACTTGAAACATATTGTATTTTCTAATTTTAAAAAGATGACGTTTTGTTTCAGTACATTTTGCTTTTTCAGTAAACACTTCATCTGTTGATAAATACTGTGAACGTTTTGTGTATATCTAAATATATTTACCTATTTTGAAAGACATGTATAGTATCAAAACATAAAAGTACTAATTGTTTAGTCTCTAGGAGATCTTGTAAGATTTCCGCTGCTATTTTTGCTAAATAGGTGCAATTTGGATACTCGTTGCAATTTGTAGGTATGGCAAACCAATGGGAGATAACTCCAAATTACCCTAAATAATTGTTCCCAGATGTGTGTAAAAATAAATTCTTTGGGTGACCTCCGATTACGGCCTTCTGTTAACTTGTTAAACCTCAGAAGGTTCTGATTGCTTTTGATAGATATTATATGAACTTTTTTATTAAGTTTAATATATTAATTAAATAATAAGGTCCAATAAATAAATCTAGATAGCTGTGTTCATATCAAAATTATTCATGTTATTTTTTATAAATAACCCTCCTTTTTGTGTATACAGAGTTATTTCCCTTGCATGGACAACTTTTGGTTTAGTTTTGATTGGAAATCAGCGGTGATAGTTTTTTATTGCATTAAACAGCCAGTTTATTACGATTTAAAGATAGTTCAACCACTTGCCATTGCACACGAGATAGTAAGGATACTGAATAATGTGGTTTAACAACAATCAATATATGTATTTTCAACATGTTCAACTAAAAGAATAGGAATCCATGCAGTAGTGGCAGTAGTCCTATAACATATGACCTCAGGGGCATTATTTACTATTTCTATTTACTGTTCTGATAAATTTTTTTTACTATCAATGTGCCACCCGAGCCTAAACAGAAAAAATAAAAAATGAAAATATCAGTATAAAAACGTTAAAAATTGAATAAGAATGCGAAGTCATATGTTATAGGACTATAGCGGCAGTTCACTTCGAATGCTATTCACATTTAATGCATTTTGAATTTCAGTCCTGAATGAGATTGGTTTACAGATTTCACTGTATAAATATTGTAACTGATATACAGATATGAATTTACTTTACTTTTATACATACAAGTATTTACAGTGATCTGACATAATTATTTTGTTTGAAATTTCTCAAATGAGAATAATGTTATATTAGTTTCATTGTTTTTCAGTGCAACAGGTATTTTAGTCCGGTAGAATAATTGTTAGAAGGTTGTTGTTTATTTTTATTTATAGCATTCACTATACATGCTATATAAGAATAAGAATATTTCATTAAATAGAATGTTAATGAAAAGGGAACATTCTAAAACTATCATGACTATACAAAGACAGATGACATATTTCAAAACTTTTCTCGTCTCTCATGGTACAACTGATTTTTATAGTTCATTCTTATGTTGTACTGTCACAGGTCAGGGGATTGGACACCCACTTACATGTTTAACCCGCCACATTCTGTATGTATGTGCCTGTTCAAAGTCAGGAGCCTGTAATTCAGTGGTTGTCGTTTGTTGATGTGTTAATTATTTGTTTTTCGTTCAATTTTGTACATAAATTAGGCGGTTAGTTTTCTCGTTTGAGTTGTTTTACATTTGTCATTTCTGGGCCTTTTATAGCTGACTATGCGGTATGGGCTTTGCTCATTGTTGAAGGCCGTAAGGTGACCTATAGTTGTTAATTTCTGTGTCATCTGGTCTCTTGTGGAGAGTTGTCTCATTGGCAATCATACCACATCTTCTTTTTTATACACACACACAAACATATACATTTGTATATAAAGAGTAATATTTATATTTATTTTTTGTATCTTTAGATTCAAATGTTTATAAAGTTTTACTTTACATTTTCAATATACCAACTGATGCTCTGAAAAAAGGAAAATATAAAGGTATCGTCATGTTATGTGACTTTGGACAATAGAATTTCATGAGAGTGGTTGACATTTTCATGCTTTATGCTTCTATTTTGACCAAAAAACTTAATATTGAGGATTGAAATTGACTACCGTACAAGATGTAAAAGAAGCAATATAAACGAAACTGTAACCCAAATGATTAAAAAAAAATATTTTATTATATTTTAAAGAGAGGAAACAGTTTTTCCAGAATAGTAAAAAATTACCATTTTGAAAATTTGCTATTTCTTCGTTGTTTTTATGTGTATTGATAAAAGTGAAACTGTTTTGAAAATGTCTTCACAATGCCTTTAAAATGAGGGTAAGTTGTATAAGATCGATTGATTTAAAAAAAATCACTTTCCGTACCTACAATTTGGGGGAAGCAAGTTAACTCGTACCAACGGAAACTCGTACCATGTTAACTCGTACCAAAAAAGTTAACTCGTACCAACTTAAAGTCGTACCACTGGGAAGTCGTACCATTAAAAATATTTTAAAAAATACGAATGTTTTGTGGTGTTTTTTCTTTCTAAAATTAATAAAAAAAAGTTGAATTACTGTAATTTTATACTGGATTTTACTGAAAACTTGGACACTGGGGGCAAAGTCATATATGGTACACATCAATATTCGGTGTTTAATAGGCGTTTATTAGGACGCCTGCCGCTTTCCCGTTTATCTGTGAAGTCGTTGAGTGTCATCTGTTTTTTGTTTGTTTATGTAAAAAATAATGTTTATGTGTAATAAAGTAAAATAAGTAATATTTTGAAAAATTTCGGGACATAGTGTTTAAAAATTACGGGAGAAAATTGGAAAAGAAAATTGAAATTACTTCTGTTCTCTGCTGCCTTTTATTTGTCATATGTTGTATATATTTTCGTTTGCCATAGCATGTGAAAATAAATTATGCATATGACTACAGTAATAACGATGCCGATCTGGTAAATCTATAAACTGATAATGCCCCCAGTTTATCAAATCTCGTATCTAATTAGTCGATAACGCAAAATCATGATCGATCTTGCACATGCGCATTGCTTCCCTGAACTAGAGTATTGTCTTAATTACCTTAATACCCTGCTAATTAATATATGATATTCCTTTGATTGTGTGATTATTGGTTGATTATTAACTAATCAACTTGTTTTCAGGTTTTCAGATTTCAGGTCTCATTTACTTTCCTGTGAAGGTGTCACTAACTCTTTTTCAAAGCAATGCATATCTCACACATTAAATGAACATGACATTACTTAAAATCTTAAACGAAGTTGTCATATTTTGATAACAATACATAGAAGTACTTAACGATCGTGACTGGCTATTTTGCCCTTACCTCGTTCGTTTATCATTACAACTAAAAAAACAACCTTCACTGGCTATGCAACCCTTGCTCGGTCGGTAATCATACTTTGTGCAAAAATATTATATATAAAAAATTTAATACTTTTAACATGTTGTTCATAAACAATTTACAACCTTTAAAACACACTAAATTAATTCTTTCAGTGAATAAAATTCCTTCGAGAAACAAAAGAAAAGTACCCAAATCTATTCAATGTAACTGATTTGGAATGATTAAAAATTAAATCCAATGGTTATCAGTATAAGTTTAAAAAAGAATGATTCAAGGGAGACAACAAATCAAATCTGCCAAGGTATTGTTTATATCTAATACACATGGAACATTAGCTACAGATTGGTCATTTTACTTTCAAATTATATACATTTTACAGACTTAAGAGGTATTGAGAAAAATAACAGTATATATTCATAATTAAACACCAATCAAATGCATTTAAATAAGTTGGTACGAGTTAGCAGTGGTACGAGTTTACATTGGTACGAGTTATTTTTTAGTGGTACGAGTTGACGTTGGTACGAGTTTACATTGGTACGGGTTAACTATAATTCCAATTTGGGTACCGTTACGTTAGAGTAAATCTAGACCAGTGCAATAATAAAAACATACCAATATGTAGCGACAACAGCAGCTATCGTAATGTATTGTGTTAATCTTGACTCCATTTTATGGCTTTTGTAAAAGCCAAGTGGTCCTCTTCTCATGAATTTTTGCAAGTTCGGGTTGACTAGTTTGGACTGTTGGCACGTCAATAGGTCCGGGTCACTTTAATGTTTGCATCTCTTTGTAAGCTTTGTACTGAATTCCGGATTTCCGGATTTAGTGAATGGAAATTATCGCTAGATCTTGTGTATTTAAGCAATTATTAGATAGCGTGTTTAATTGATATACTGAACAAGGATTCGAACATTTGGATTGTAAATAAAAGTTTAGAAAATCTATTTTAAACACATTTATCTAACCCGCATTTTTAGAATATTTCCGATTTGTGCAGAGTTTTAAAGTCTTACTGATCATGGTTATGCAGACGCTTGTTTTTCAAAAAGAAGGGTCAGCTTTTTGACCCTCAATAACATGCCTCAGAAAAAGAATATATGTAATACAAATAACTTGTATAACATAACCCCAAATAGGGAGACATTTTTCCTGTTTAAAGACCGACCATCTAGATTATGGAATTTAGGCGCAAGAATTGCTTGCTTTGTAGTCGTTGGTTACAGCAAAGTCTGGGCAGGTATAATAAAGTTAACTATAAGTGTTAATGGAGACCCTCATGGTTATTCAAGGTCTTTAATCCCGACCCCCTTAGTGTTAATGGAAACCCTCATGGTTACTCAAGGTCGTTAACACCGGACCCCCCACCCCCGCCCCCCCTTCTACGTATAGTCCAAATAATAATGAGGAATGAAAGGCTTTTCTTTATTTTTTCTTGAATGCCTTACATTATCACAGGAAGGGGTCAAAGCAAAAATTTGAAATAGCCTTCAAAGGGGGTAGTTATGCCCTTTAATGCCAGGCATCAGTCATTTTGGCTACCATGGCATTAGCGTCAAATTGGTTAAAATTTTTCCGTGATTCTTTAAAATATCCTTATTGTGATTTGTCATATAATTATCGTTACCATCATTTTTGGAGAAAAAAAAGAGCGTGATTCGTCAAAATCAGTCAATGCATGTTTTGTTTGTCTAAAAGAAAGCAAGGACCGTGCGGTGCGTCAACACTGTCGCATTTTGCGATTTTTTTTGGGAAAGACGGCTTCAAGCCGTCAATGCCCTATATATAGATGGGGTTGACCAGAGTGACATTCTCTCACGTCATTCATTTTGTTTTTATTGTGTGGAAAAGCCCCAACAAATCTTACTGAGATTGATGAGAAAGAGACACACACATGAACAGACTTTAAACACTTTTTTACACATTTCCTTTCAGTTTCTCTCAAAATTATCATATCTTGAGCTCTCCTTTACACTATTTATATTTGCTGTAGATGATTCAAACATCAACATGCAATACTTTAATTTGTAGGTCAACAACTTTCAAAGTAAACAAAGCCTGTGGGGATACATGAGATTGGGGAGAGAAATGATTTTTTTCATTTTTTCTGTAAAAGTCTGTTTTGAGAATCTTTCTCCAATTCAGGAGCACCTCAATTGATGAGTAATTATCCACTAAATTAAAGGTAATGTATCTGAACACTTAAAATGTGACATTTAGTATATGATTAGTAGTCTTCCATTAAAACTAAATTTTGTGTACCAACATAACCATTGTAAGGCCACACCAATTCAATTTCTTGTTCTACGGATTTTTGGACTCCAAAAATTGGGGCGAGTGAGCGATTTGAAAATTTTAATAAAAAATATTTAATTGCAAATTTTTGAGGCGAAGCTTGAAAAGTAAAGGCGAGCGATTATAATTTTTTTTTGTAAACATAAAATAGTAGGATTTGACAATATTAAAACTTGATTTATCACTTGTACTTTGACATTTCTTTTATTTATGAAGTATTTTTTCCCCTGTTTACCAAGAAATAATTGAATAATTAAATCTGGTCTTTGTATGTGTGACTGACAATGAGACAACTCTACATCCAAGTCATAATCAGGTTGGGAACAACCCCTTAATGTTATAAATATTCCTTTTAATGAGGGGTCAATACAACTTTATAATATATTTTTTTGTAAAAAACACTTTTTAGTACAAAAGGGCTCATATTTTCCCAAAGAACTATATATCTATCATTGTCTATCTGGTATTAAATGGTCCAAGAATTTTGTAATATTTCTGGACTTTAACCATGTTAACACATTTACTTTAACAGTTTAATATTATTCAAAATAAGTGGACCCCTCTTTTAGAAAAGTTGTTAAAAATATGTTGTATTTAACCTCTTTTTGAGTAAAAAATTCTAAGTTATCAAAGGTTTTGTATAGTAGCACTTTACAAATCCTTGTTATTTCTATTTTCTTTTCTACAACAGTAAACATGGTAAAATGACCCCTTGTCTTAAAGGGGGGGGGGGGTATTGTTCCCAACCTGATAATAACAAACACAGGTCAAAGTACGGCCTTTTACACAGGGCTTTGATCAATACCATACAGCAAGCTATAAGGGACCCCAAAATCATTACTGTACACAATTCGAACAGGAAAACCAATGATCTAATTTATATATCCAAACGGGAAAATACCAATGCACCACATCAACAAACAACAACTGCTGAACGACAGGTCCCTGAATCAATCAGGACAGGTGCATAAACAGCGGCTATGGATAGTTTTGTTTCGCCAGCATACAATATTATTGCAGTTGAAGGCAACTGTTTCAGAAGTTCCTTGTATTTTATTCTAACAATGAACATTTTGTGATAGGGAATATAAGTAGGGGGGAAAGAAACCTATGTTTTGTTCTGTATAGGTATTTCCGCTGTTATATTTGGGAGCACTCCAACTTGGGATTAATTGGTTTTACAGATATGTACAGTGTGGTGGGGTGCTAATAGGTTTAAAATCGTTATATACAGGTTTAAAAGATTTTGATCTAAAGACAAATGTTTATATCTTTTTATAATATTTACAAAAAAACGGTGCGGGAAATGGACATGATTACATTTACGGATGCAGGAAGCGGGAATATAAAAAAAATTTAAAAAAAAACTGTTTTGAAAAAAATAGGTGCGGGCGGGTCCGTCGAACAAGGAATTAAATTGGTGTGGCCTAATGGTAAAAAAAAATAAAATATAGAAATGTTGCATTTTGTATTTTACACCTATTTATTCATGAAATTTACAAATATTTCAAAATGTAAGATCTGGAAACAAGCTTCACACAGCTTACATCAATCAATGACATATTGTTTTTATTAGTACCTGTATCCCTGTGATGAGAGTTGTAACTGGGAACTTTATCAATGGAAATTTAAAACTGAATAGATTTTTCGGTCCTAACTTTCTTAAGAAAAAAAAAGAAAATCTTATGGAACTGTCACAAAACAATGGAAAATGGCCCTAGCCTGCAGTTCAGTAGTACACAATTAAGATTTCCAAAAAATATTGTACCGTAGTTGGTGTTAAATGACAGGATTCAGTTGAATTTTAGATAATTAACTATCAACTTTAATTGAATGTTTAGATTGAGAAGATGCAGATCTCTTCCATTGGTCCAAATTGAATCCTAAACTAAGGAAACGAAATTACATTAAACAACAATTGATTTCAATATTGTCAACCTTTCTAAATGTTCTATAGCTGTTCTTTTTTTCATTCTATATACAATGTATCAACGACCATGACGACTATCAATATACACCCCCCCCCCCCCCCCCCCCAAAAATAGAAACAATGGCCGTCTTTCCCCTCAGAGCTATTCAGCTCTTTGATTTATTTCATCTGGTGACAAATATGGCTGCTGGCGATATTTCAGTCGCCAACATTTTCCTCATGTAAAAATTTTCATTTCTTGATCTTTTAAATTGGTAAAATGAATTGTACAAAATTTTACCTAGTGACAAGTTTATGACTTTGTTTATGACCCCAAGCTAATTAACGGCTACAACAGGTGCCATAATCTGTTGTTACAGGTAATCCATTTATATCGTTAATTATCAACTTGTTAAAAAACATTGTTTTACTTTTTTTCCGTAAAAAAAAATGGCAAATTCAGACATAATTTGTCTTTGACTGCCATCAGTTTTGATACGAAAATAACAAAACTGGCCACCATTGTTGATCATATTTACTTCTTCTACGTACTGTGTATAATGCTCCAAATAAGGAGCAAACCCGAATAAAGAAAGGTAATTCAATTTTACTTTTTCCTATGATTGAGATAACTACAGAAGACATGTCTAAGATATGTCTACATACTTTTGGCTTTAGAATTTATATGTTTAGGTCTTTTGAGTTATGGGAAGAGATAAAGAGCACCATGTATCATCAGTACAGCAGATATAGGTCCTAACCAAGCGGGCGTGATCGATTTTGAGGAACCATGGTAGCGAAAATCTTTGTTTTGTTAACATAAAATCAATGTGTACTTCAATCTAAACATAATTGTTGTTTTAAGAAATGATTTGGTCGTAGGTTGATGATTAGAGATGTCTCATTATTTTCCCAAAACAAGAACGATTACTAAAAACATGTGCAAATACTTGTCAAAGAAGTTGGCACTCGTCTCATCCTATATAATTCTATATTCATTGCAACTCTTTTTCCGATAGAAGGCCACTGTGCGTGTGTAATAAGTATAGTTGTATCAATAATTGGCGTCGAAATCTTTCATGCATATGTTTTTTCGATATTTTATTCCAAAAGAAGCGTTGTGTACTGTGTTTAGCTGACCACATAAATCCTTCTGTACAGTGCATAGTTAAGTTGCTATACACCGCACACAAAAAAAAAATATTTTTATACTTGTTTATTACCCAAAACGTTTCAAGGAATGAGTAATCACAGGTAGGTTTATTATTGGTACATGTAACTATTACTTTTGCCATGTATTAGCTTTCTTTCTCATGTAAAACATGTAAATGTCTCGACAATTGTATCTAATTGAAAGTTGGTGTTGACATTCACAACTATTTGCACATTTACAAGTTAGTTGTTCTTATTAGAATATAAAAGTTGTCTTATAAATAGGAAAAAATCAATGCGAAAATTATTTTGGAGCAGGAATTTCAGATGTTCATGATGTTGAGAAATGTACACTGAATGTTGATAAAACAAAACAAAGATTTTCGTTACTGTGTCAGTTCAAAATCGATCATGCCCGCTTGGTTAGTACCTGTATCCACTGTACGATGATACACGGTTTAGAGGGTCTTAGTAGCAGTATGGTGTCTGCTAGAGGGTGTCTGGAATTTAGCACGAATATATACATGTTAACGTTGTTACTTGACTTATGTAATTATGACATTACTTATATAGCAATGGCTAGACGTTAGAATAAACACGATCTATACACAATATATTTTATCTACTTTACACAACATTTATGGTGCCGTGACTGTCGGAAACAATGGAATCAAAGTTAAAAGCAGTATGAAGAGGACAGAGGGCAAGTTACAAAGTTATTAAAGAAATTTGATGAGATTGAAAAGAATTCGGACTTAGACAAAGACAATGTGAAATTAATTTCGGATGCAATTGAACAAAAACAGAGGACTAAATTGTTGATTTGAATGAAAAGATACTGGATTTACATCGGAAGAGGATGTAGCAGAGGAAATTCAAGAGTCTGATGAGTATATGTTTAATTTAGAGTTTTAACCTCGGAAAATTAGAAAAATTACACATTCTGATTCACTTTCTCAAAATGTCGCATCAACGTCTCTAGATCCAAATGCAAACACTTTTACACCATCTTACCCCACAAATTCATCGCTTACCAATGCCAATGTTATACACAGCAATGAAACTGAAATTAATGGACAACCAACCCATTTTGATAATTTTCGCTTTATGCAAAATTCCTATTGTAACTTGCAGTCTTCAAATAATTTGTACAACCAAGGCTTTTCTTCGGAATCAAATAGCAGTCAAAAGCACAGATTACCTAAACTAGATTTACTGCACTTTGATGGGGAAATTTTACTATGGCAAACCTTTTGGGATCCTATGAATCAACTATTCATTTCAACAGTACTTTGACCAAGATACAGAAATTTAGTTACTTGAAGGCCCAACTCCATGGTCATGCTGCCCAAACTATTGAAGGTT
Organism: Mytilus galloprovincialis; assembly: GCA_037788925.1. Taxonomy (NCBI): domain Eukaryota; kingdom Metazoa; phylum Mollusca; class Bivalvia; order Mytilida; family Mytilidae; genus Mytilus; species Mytilus galloprovincialis. The sequence goes on along the minus strand of CM075330.1, from coordinate 121,164,590 downwards.
TCACACTGACAAATGCCAATTACACTACAGCCATCAATTTACTCAAAGAGCATTTTGGATCACTCCACAAGATAATTCATGTCTACATGAAAGCTTTAATGGATCTTGCTTCACTGACAAATGATTTAACCAGCCTAAGAAGGTATGGAGACCTCCTAGGTCTTACGTAAGAGGTCTTGACACAAGAAATGTATGGCGTGCTACTAGTACCTATAATTATTAGTAAACTACCAGTAGAAACAAGAAAAAGTATTGCCTGTGAATATGATAGCAATCAAACAACCTCAGAAAAGCCATCACAAAAGAAGCGAGAATCTTGAAGCGGGACAATTTACCGACCGCGACCGTCTACATACTACCGCAATATTTCTGACCGAAGCTCGTAATAAAACAGCGAAATTTCAATACAAACAATTCACGTTTCAATGACAAAAAACGTCCATGCATCTACTGCACTGGTGTACATTTTCCGGGAAATTGCACGATAATTTCTGACGTGAATGAAAGCCTGAACATAGTAAAGCAAAAGAAAAAATGTTTCAACTGTCTAGGAAACCTGTAGTGACGGTGTTTCCGAGTGTAAATCGCGTAACCGATGTAAGAAATGCAACAAGAAACATCACACCAGTATTTGCGGGGAACAAGCTACAGATAGAAAAGGACAGGACAGCAAGGAGAAATCAACCATTGTAAGCTTGGTAAAAACAGAAGAACCAGAAACCGCAGTAATGTTTACCTCACAACACACAAGCGTTTTATTGAAAACAGCTATCGCACCTATATCATACGGGAAACATATCACAGAAGCTAGAATTTTTTGACAAAGGTGCCCAACGTTCATTCATCACTCAGAGCATAGCCAAAAAATTACAGATAAGACCAAGCGGAAGGGACACAATTGAACTGTCAGCTTTTGGAGACAAGGAAAAGAATAAACGTCATTTGGATACAGCAACCGTTCAACTACAAACTGACAAAGGTGAGACTGTAAACATTAATGCATTGATTGTTCCAGATATTGCAGTCCCACTTCAAAACCAGACAAAATACCTTACACACAATTTGCCATAATTGAAAGATTTAAAGCTCGCACATCCTGCAAATAGCGCTGATAGCTTTAAAATTGGAACCGATTATTATTGGGATATAGTTCAAGATCACGTGATTAGAGGGAATGGACCTACAGCTGTAGCGTCAAAAATTGGTTACTTGTTATCTGGACCCGTAATAAGAAACAGAAAGAAATCCATTCCTTAATCAGTTCTTTTGAATGTTACTTCACACCATGCAGAGGAAAGCGAGATCGAGAAATTCTGGAATCTAGAATCATTAGAAATATGTTCAACACAACAGGACGATGAGGAGAGTTTTGTAAAGACTTATCAACAAGACTGTATGAAATTTGAAACTGAGCGTTTTTCGGTTAAGTTGCCATGGAAACATGATCATCCAGACTTACCTTCAAACATCATGATCGCTTAAACAAGAACAGAAATCACAATTAGAAGACTAAGTCGTGAACCACATTTATTAAGAAAATATTCAGAAATTATTGAAGACCAAATGAAGAGGGGGTTCATAGAGAAGGTAAATGATAAAAACAATGGTAAAAGCACTCACTATATACCATATCATGGCGTAAAAAAGTATTCGACAACAACACCAATTCGTATAGTCGACTGTAGCGGTAAAAAGTCGCCATATCACGCAAGTTTGAACAATTGCCTAATGTCAACTCCGCCATACTTGAACGACTTGACAAAAATATAAATGGGATTTAGAACCAAGAAGTACGCAATAAGCATGGACATAGAAAAGGCTTTCTTACATATTGGATTAGATGAGAAAGATCGAGATTTTAATCGCTTTTTTTGGTTGAGCAACACAGATAATCCCAGCAGTACTCTTACAACATATTGATTTAAATCTATTTTGTTTGGTGCAACAAGTTCACCGTTCATCCTAAATGCAACACTGCTTAAACACTTGGATGCATGCGAAAAGTAAAAACACAAACATACTGAACTCCGAGGAAAATTCAAAAAGGAAAATCAAAAATTAAAAGGCAAAATCAAAAGTCCAAACACATCAAACGAATGGATAACAACTGTCATATTCCTGACTTGGTACAGGCATTCTCTAATGTAGAAAATGGTGGATTGAACCTGGTTTTATAGCTAGCTAAACCTCTCACTTGTATGACAGTCGTATCAAATTCCATAACATTGTCAATGATGCATGAACAAAACAAACATACTCAAAGAGTAAAAAATGTCAAAAATAGGGGTACAGCAGTCAACATTATGTTATCATCTTAATATCACTATAAAAACAACAAATGAGCGTCCTGGTATGGTGGATGGTGGGAACGCTTTATAGGAATTACAAAAACTTGTTTGAGGAAAACATTAGGTAGATCTTACGTTACCATGGATACACTTCAAACAATTCTGACAGAAATAGAAGCCATCATTAATGATAAACCATTGACCTACGTATCACCGGATATTGAGGACAATAGCCGTTAACTCAGTCACACTTCCTATAAGAAAGAAGAATAACTTTAACGCCGTATCCACAACCAAATATTGAGTACATTGCCGTGAATAGTGGAAAACAAGAACTGCATAAACATTTGATTAAACAGTTGAGTTTAATGGAGCATTTTTGGAACCAGTGGAAATCCGAGTATATAACGAGTTACGACGCTAAGAGAGTTTCATCGCCAAACAGGAAACAATTTAGAAACTATTCAAGTTGGAGATGTAGTGCAAGTCCAAGATGATAAATTACAAGTCCATAAAATATGATTTTAATTTTTTTTTTTCATATTAGTTTTGAAGCTATTAATTTTTGGTAATGGTGAAGATAGATGATTGATGTCTGGGATCATTTCAAGAATTGACTTCATAGAGCCATACCAAGAATTGACTTCATAGAGCCATACCAAGATGGTTATATACACGTTTATGTTGCTACTTGACTTATGTAATTATGATGTTACTTTTATAGTAATGGCTAGAATGGTTAGAATAAACACGATCTATGCAACACATTTTTATCTACTTTACACAACATATGGGTAAGGTGGGTAGGGTGCCTTGGGCATCTTTTCTGTATTCTTTATTTTTAATACAATTTTTCACTATTCTGCAAATTTAAACACCTCTTATTCTGTTTTCTTCATTCAAAAACCAATTTTTTCTATTCTTTTTTTTTTTTAATTTAAAAACATTTTCACTAAATTCTGTAGCATATAAGACCATAAGCTTATTTATATTTGTTTACATATTGAATACTGACAAAAGAAAATAAAGTACACATGTTATTTTGTTGTTTGTATATAAACCCTATGCAATAACTTACTCAGTGTTACATGTTAAATGATGTAAAGTGCAGACTGAGTGAATAAGAAAATTAAATTTGGTAGAAGAAATAAAGACTCTAGCTGGTTCTAAAGTTGCTCCAAGTATTCCAAACTGGCGACAAAATGTAGGCGCTGGCGATTTTTCTGGCTCCAACTTTTTGGGAGCCAGAGTAGCCCTGAGAAGTGTACACTCGATTCGATCGTCACACTCCAAAAATTACCGTTAACGTCATTTGGCAAAAAAATTTACTGTTGTTCGTCATGAAGGTACCCCCATTACAACCCTCTTCCAAGACGTCATAATTATTTGGACTAAAGAAGGTATTACAAAATCAACACACTATTACGTACAAATTTATATAAACGAAGAAATTGACGGGCAATCCGACAAATCTATTCAAGTCATCTGAGGTTTGAGTAACCCAAGTCTCTTAATCACTGATTCAAGTAACATTTTGTTAGGAAGGTAAGCCAAAATATAAAGTATATATAAGTGCATTAAATTTATTAATTCCTTTATCAGCCCCTGGGTCTGTAACCTGGTAAAAAGTCCCAGAAATGTACTGGTTTCCCTGTTTTTCACATCAGGTCTGGTCATCTATGATCTAGTCCAAATAGTAATGATGTCTGGCAAGGCTATTTTAATATTTTCTGGGACGCCTTCCTAGGACACTGCCTTACATAGATATTGTCTGTACCAGTCTCGTTGTACCTGATTCACCTGGTAAACTGTATCCTCCTGGTAGGTTACTGTTAAGGGCCTCCAACCATCTCACCAGAGTGAACAAGACTTTCCCACAAAGAAAGAGTCTTGATCACGGTTCACCTGCTCTGACAGACCTACTACAAAATGAAGATCTCAAAATAAGTAATTTATGGTAACATACCGCTCTCATTGTACTGCAGTTCTCAACAACATGTGGTTAGGCTTTCTGTCTCCAAACTGACTAGGGTAACAAACTTCTTGTTGACACTGACCTGGTTACTATCTGTGTACTGCTACCTGTGTACTGCTACCTGTTTACTGCTACCTGTCTTACCTGGTCATTGTCATAGCCTGTTTTTTTTCTTATCATTTCTGATTTAAGTAAAATTTCATGGACAATGAAAGTCTTGTTTCTCTGTTATCTTTAGAACTGCTCATTTACAAGCCCCCAAGGGCCATTTTGTGAAGGCTTTGTGCAATTAACTGTTGAAATAATGAGATGAAACATTAAACTCCAATCAAAATTTATGAGCAAACATGAGAAAAATGTTAAAAGCATGTATTTACATCTCAAAACATGAGAATTTTAGGCATTGTAAGAAAAAATTACTTATACAACTGGATTTTTAAGAAATTTAAGGGGAGATTATTCAAAAATTATAAGAAAAAAAATAACAACGAACTTTATTTACATAGGGAAATTATTATTCAAGTAAATAAAGATTCCTTGCGGAAGTAGTACCCCTGATTGTTTTGCTGGATATTTGTTTTATTGGCTATCTGACATAGTTTTCTGAATTATCAAACATCATCTGTTGACAAACAATAAAGTTAACATGTCTTTCTTACTGCATGTGATCACTTAGACAAAATATCTTACCATGCTTACAATAAAATACACTTATGATATTGATTACGAACAATTAATAAAATTGATAATGGAAATGGGGAATGTGCCAAAGAGACAACAACCCGACCATAGAGCAGACAACAGCAAAAGGTCACTAACAGGTCTTCAATGCAACGAGAAATCCCTGCACCCCGAGGCGTCCTTCAGCTGGCCCCTAAACAAATATATACTAGTTCAGTGATAATGAACGCCATACTAAACTCCAAGTTGTAAACAAGAAACTAAAGGTTAAAATAATACAAGACTAACAAAGGCCAGAGGCTCCTGACTTGGGACAGGCGCAAAAATGCGGCGGGGTTAATATAAAAAGAAGATGTGGTATGATTGCCAATGAGACAACTATTCACAGAAGACCAAAATGACACAGACATTAACAACTACAGGTCACTGTACGGCCTTCAACAATGAGCAAAACCCATACCGCATAGTCAGCTATAAAAGGCCCCAATAAGACAATGTAAAACAATTCAAACGAGAAAACTAACGGCCTTATTTATGTAAAAAAATGAACGAAAAACAAATATATAACACATAAACGACAACCACTGAATTACAGGCTCCTGACTTGGGACAGGCACATACATAAATAATGTGGCGGGGCTAAACATGTTAGCGGGATCCCAACCCTCCCCCTAACCTGGGACAGTGGTATAACAGTACAACATAAGAACATGTATGTGAGATCTCAACCCTCCCCCTATACCTCTAGCCAATGCAGAAAAGTAAACGCATAACAAATTAATGAATTGATGTTCAGTATAACTTTAGATAAATGTTTCTGTAAACATTTTGTGTTAACTTTTTTTTGATAATTTAACAAACAAAATTATTTACCTAGTAAAATAAATGAAAGAATCTCATTTAGGAAGACAATAAAACATACAACTTCAATATTAGATTGACAGTATCTCTAACTTAAGTTTCTTTTTCTGTCTAAATTTTCTTTGTTCTACAACACATCTGGATTGATATATTTCATTTGTGCAATTTTTCAAAGGGACTTTGAAATGTACTAAAGATTTCCTATCAACCAAGTTCAACTTATATAAATCAGAGTGAGAAATGCATTTTTAGTTTGAGTTATCTCCCTTGGAGCAGGAGCAGGATCTGCTTACCCTTCCAGAGCACCTGAGATCATCCCAAGTTTTTGGTGGGGTTCGTGTTGATCAGTCTTTAGTTTTCTATATTGTGTCTTCTGTACTATTATTTGTCTGTTTGTCTTTTTATTTTTAGCCATGGCTTTGTCAGTTTATTTTCTATCTTTAAGGTTGACTTTCCCTTTGGTATCTTTCGTCCCTCTTTTGGCTTACATGAATGGAGTCACAAGTGAGTTATCTTCCCTGGACAACAGGAATGGCTGTAAATGTTTTTTTTTTTTTTTTTTTTTATTTGAATAAACAAAATGATTCATGTGGTACAAGCAAGTGTGAGATAACATCTCTAGACATGAATTATGTGATTACAGTTGGCTTTAAGAAATTAAAAACGTTTAGAAAAAACTTAATGTAAAGTTAAACAAACAACAAAAAAAGTTCAGGTTGTCTGAATTATGAAGAAATATGTGCATGTTGACTTCAAACATGGTGACAGAAGGAAAATAAACCTTGCTCAAACTTTGTAGACAAAAACTATCTTGAAAAACATAAAGTATACATGCATGAAATGTGAGGATCCAGAAGTTTTAAAATAAACCTGTAATTTGACAAGAAGTCTCTTTTAAGAAAGATATTAAACAATATGAATGCTAATAAATGTCAATGACACCTTGGTTATTCTTATGGCATAATGTCTATGTTCCCATTAATTTGCCATTACCCAAAATCATCCTTTTCAAGAATGCACTTTTGCTAGACATTTGGTTGGTGTTGATTTTTATTTTGCTAATTTCAGAATACAGAAATAGAACATCTTCTATTCAACTTGATACAGAAATAGAACATCTTCTATTCAAATTGATCATGTTGATACAGAAATAGAACATCTTCTATTCAACTTGATAATCATTTGAAATGAGATTTTTGCAGACGTCATGTGTATAAAAATTGCAACCTGACATTTGTATTGCATCTTTTTCATAACTAAATTTGAGAGTTATAATTATTGCATGATAAAAACACAGCTCTGAAAATTTATGAAAATGTAATGAATAACAAAATTAAGTCAACTGATTTTTTGGCTTTTGAGTCAAACATAACTATAATGAATGTAAGATTAAAAAAAAGTAATTTCACAAAAAGATCTACAATGTAGAAATACAATTATTGGTGGCAAGTGTTCTATTTCTGAACTTGAGAAACTGTCTGTACATTGTGTTTTATAGGATAAACACTATGATAATTATGTCATTCAGTAGTATGTCACTACATAACATTGCATTGTATGAGGTGAAGCATCTAGACTTTGTTGGCAGGAAGATATGCTGTATCAAAAAGATGGATATTAAACAGTCTATAAATAGCACAAAATGTTCAAGATGTACTTTCTGTTATACCATGTACATGGTGGCAACATATTGCAAAGATTAAAGATTTATTGATTATACCAGAATACATTTGAAAAAAAAGTGAAATATAATTATGATTGGTTGTTTCAAATGGTGACATTTACAGATTGTTTATTACTGAAAATTGGAACAGTATAAAACAATAAACAACAACCAGTTAACCTCATGAACCTAGATATGAATGGAATTATGTATAATGTAAATTATCCTGATTACAGTAATCTGGTATAAATAGTATGTAACAGATTGGGAAAGTACTATACATGCTATATGTGTAAATGCTGTTGGATAATATATCTTTAGGCAATACAAAAAACTGGACATTCAAATTTCATGATTTTACATAGAAATCATATAAAAACTGTATTTGTGGATGATATGGATGTACAGCATGTACAGGGTGTT